>NW_010583630.1:325570-408769 GCF_000705375.1 Tinamus guttatus
GGTTTTCATTTTCACTGACGTGAGGGAAAGTATTCCTGCTCAGGAGAAGAACTTAATCAATCAGTGATTTTAAATACCTTTAAAATCGCTTGTTGTCTCAATCCTATATGCTAATGAAATGATTCATGTGGCTTCAGTACTGCAGATTGCAAACAGCTTTTCCAGTAACTAAATACAGTCCTTTTAACTAGCATCCTGTAAAATCCACATTAAGAGGCTGCAAGCTTACTTCATTAATCTTTTCATTAAACCATCATTCAGCCATTAGACAAAGGGGTCACAGGCATTTGTGGAACATTTTATACAGACTTTACACCTTACATTTCTAGGATGTATCATAGTAATAGCTTGGTGTGCACTGTTGCAAATATATTTGACAGCATACCTAATTTCATCTGATCAAAAAAGCATATAAGCCAACAAAAAGATCTATTCTGGGGACTATTTCACATCTAAAAATGTTCTGAAGTATTTAAACCATTTTATTTTAGGGAAAAATATGAGATATGGGTTGACAGGTTGTATGACAAGTTTTAGTCCAATGGGATTTTAAAAAGCTGATACATTAATCCCTAAAATCCAGATTTATAACAGAAAGCCTTATAGGCTCTTACCTGTATTGCTAGAGAGAGTTGTTAGAATACTAACATTTATTTTAAAGCCTTTCAAAATGTTTTATTTTCAAAATTCAAACTTTAAAAATAGTTTTTAATTTTAACCAAGTGCCATAGATGTATCATTGGGAATGAGATAAATCCTTCTATTGAAATTATTCTTTGTAAAATTCATTATATTCCCTAAAGATATTTTCAACTAAATTCTTTTATATAAAAATTAGCATAGCAAAATAAACCTTTCTCTTCTGTACTGCATTCTAGCTAAAGATTTTGGAACTCTTTTCAAATGTTTGTGAGCTTAGACTCTGGAGGGCTTCATAGAACATGTAATTGTTCTCATTTTACAAATGGAAAAACTGAGTCACACAATGAAGGTGACTTAAGTGTTTCAGGTGACTTAAGCTTTTTTTTTTCTTCTTTTTTTTTTTCCATCAACTTCCAGTATGCATTTCAGTAATTAATTATTAATTTCCCCAAAGGTCATGTAAAAATGATTCATCCGGGAGTTTAATTCATTGAGTGGAAATTTGTCATCTTATCATGTTTCATGAGAAATACAGGAACATCCATAGCAGACCCTTGATTGAGAATCTTGACTAAGCAGTGTCTTCAATCAACAAATGCTCAAAGGTTGAGATTCATTTCACTTCACTTATGAGTGCTCAGTCTTGAAACTCAGTTGTCCTGCACCCCTTTGAAGTAGCAGAGGTAGATGATGATTCAGGTCACAGGTGAAGGAGATCTTCAAGCACAGGGTGGGGGTTTAAAAATAAGATTTATTTTTTTTCCCCTGGTTGTTCAGCTTGGGTAGCATCTCAGTATGTTGGGATATAGCAGCTTTCTGTGTAGCACATTATTTTTTGTGGATACAACATTAGGATACTTTTTTTTCCCGTAAACTCAGGCAAAGATGCCTAAGGATGCCACTGAGTGCTCTGGGGTCTATGCTTAGCCCTCATATTTCTCAACAGTATGTTTTTTTTGTTTTTTTGTTTGTATTTTTTTTCTACATCTCAAACTAGATCATGCATAGAGAAGTGGCAAAGAGAAGGACAGTATTTATGTGATCAGCTCCTGATTTTGTCTTACTTCTGAAAGACATGAAATGGCTTTGGCCATCATAGCTGCCATTTTGAGTATTTCACATTCAGTCCTAGTGTAACATCCTATGCTCTTCTTTCCATTGCAGAGCTTTTTACCCATCACTCTCTTTTCAAACAGTTCCAAAGACTACATTTGTACTACTAAATCAAACAGTGCAATGGCTTATTCAGGCTTTGTTCCCTGATTCAAAAGATTTGAGCCTTTTTAAGTAGATGTATATACTTGTTCTTAAATCACTAGAATCAAACTCAAAAAAGAGAAATATGATATCACCACTCATTTCTGGGTGTACAAATATAGATAACAGCACAAAGATGGTGCATTCTCATTGTGCAGAAAGACTGCACTACTAGATTAATTCCATCTATCCCCTGCAGAGCGGTGCCCATGTTAAGTGGGTATTTGATTGTATTCAGCAATTCCTGTCTGATCATCAATGACTGTGAATCCATTTGTGGCACCACATAAAATTCTCCCTCGCTACCAGCAGTTCCAGCTATTGTAATTTCCCCAAAGATATAGGAGATTTATTTTACCCAGCTACAGTACTTGAGAGATTTATCATTGCTGGACATTGTACAACTGGTAAATGACCCTACTGCAGTATATGACAAAACAAATCTTTTCCCTTTCCCTTTCCCTTTCCCTTTCCCTTTCTTTCCCTTTCCTTTCCCTTCCTCTCCCTCTACCCGCCCCACCCCCACATTTGGTTAAGGAGACTTTACAAAAGTGGAAATTAATTCTAAATTAATGTTCAAAGCATCACACCTGGGCATTATGTTCCTTCAATACCCCACTGTGGTGACTTTCAGATGTATACTGTCATTACAATGCACTCGGGCATGTGGTGGATCATAAGATGATGATCTGAATCTCATGACTTATAGTCAATGTGTCAGATACCCCGGTCACCAGGGATTTTTTAAGCAGACTGTCAGCCACTGAGGGATGTCAAAATGTTAGAAAGGCTATGTCACTGTTCCAGCCATATTAAACAGAAACTTCAGTATCTCCTGCACAGTCCCCAGTCAGCGTCTACTTGTCAAGTGGCTGATAACTTGAGGAAAGGCAAGGTGAGAACATAAAAAATAACATTTCTAGAGAATGTGGGATAGCATAATTTCTTATAGCTGTTTAAAGGGGATGTTTTTTTTCAATTACACAGATTGCATTAGTGTATAAGGGTTCTACCTTTCCTAAAATATTAGTGAGAAACCAAAAATGCTCAAAAATCTAAATATGTGAATTGAATATTTTTAAAACTACCTGGAACACAAGTTTATATCAGTAGTTTCCCATTACTGAGTATCTAAATGTTAAGCAAATTGTATATATGACTTTTCCATAAGAAATATTATTATTTTTACACAGCACCCCTTCCACAGTTGTAAAATGCCACTCTCGCATCCCCTTTTTTTTAACAAGGATTTTTTCATGCACGCCATAGAATCTTCAATCTGTGTTAAATTGATTTGCAAATGTAACTGATTGCTCAAACTAACTTCTTATACTGTAAGTTACACTCAAAATCTTGTTTACTGGCAAAGAGAAAGCATACCTTTATATGTATTCATAAAGCCGGGAGTTTATTCTTAGTATAATGACAATTTTAACATTCTAATTCAAGAATCATTTTCAGTCTAGATTTAATTGTCACAGGAGAAAAAAAAAGCCTCACTAATAGTAATAATACAATGAAACTATAGGACACAGTTGTTATATTCTTTTTTACTGGTGTTATGGTCCATCGCTCTTCTGGGTCTTAGAATCATTAGCTTTGGACTGCTGGAGAAGGTGCAATTCAACAACCTCCCCAGTCCTTCACTGGGAGGAATATGGTGTCAATGTCTCTGGCTTCTTGTTCCTCACCCCAGAGTCCCTTGGGGGTCATTTTTACACTTTTGGTAACAAACTTTTACCCCGCTCTCTTTCTTCATTGGTCTGCAGTGCCATGTTACATCCAAACTGAGTAAACCAAATTAGCCACAGCCGCCTGATCACTTGGAGGGATTTGCTGTGATGGCTAAATCAAGTAAAACCAAGCTACAAGTTTGGTTAAATAAGAGCAGAGCAGGCCTCACAAATGTCAGCCCTGAGGCCTTGCAGGCTCAGTACAAAACTTATGGCCTGCAGCTGGCAATGGCAATACCATTGTACAGACCTAGATAGTGACATATATCTTTATATATATATAAACTTAGTTATATAGAACTTACATGCCCAAAGGTGGCAAGAGAAAAGCTACCATTGTTTCCGATAGTCTGGACTTAAAGCAGGGTTGATTTTCACTCACTCAGTCTGCCCATATGGGTTAGGATTTTGCAGCCTATTCTGACTGGTTACTAGGATCAAAATTCCAAGTGCAGGTCCTTTTTTGCATGTGCGTAAATCTTCCTACTAAACTAAAATATGTAGCTGAGGCCTTTTGTGAGACAAATGCAGAGGCATTGATGTAAATGCTTCTGAAGATTTTTTTTTCTGTTCTGAATGAAAAGCTCTGCTTCCAAATCTGGTACATTGTAACATGGCTGTGATCTGACTGAAGAAGCTTCAGTTCTGGTCATTTTATATAGCATAATGGTACCATTATTTCAGAGCAACAGGAACCATCTGGTGGCATTTCAGCTATGGAGAATCTTTCTTTTCCAAGACAGAATCAAAAAGACTACTTTTGCGATAATTATGAGGATGATGCAGGCTCTTTCTTTTTCTTTCTCTCTGTTTTTCTTTTTTTTTCCTTTTCTTTTTTCTCTTTCTTTCCTGTACATAGCAGCTGATGTAAGATAATAAAATAATCTGTGGATTAGAAGATGGGCCTGTGCATCTGTGGTTCCTGATGAACCATTTGTGACATTTCTTATTTCTGCTTAACGTATAAATTCTTCCTGATCCTTGATGAGATTCTACACAGCTTAAAAACATCCATCTTAAATAAGGTTTTTATGGAAACACCTCGTATCTCCTATCTAGTTGTTGTTAGCTTTTATCAATTATGGCTGAGATCCCTACAGATGTAAACATATGACTCGAACTAATTTGATGTAGTAAAAATGAATATTCCTTCTTATATCTCCTCTCCATCTTGGAGTAAACCTGCTATTACTGGTAGCAGTGACATGCATTGAAATTAGCTCTTTCTCCATGTTAAGCCAAACCTGCTATATAACATCTAAATGTTTTTATCACAGCCTCATTTTGTTTTCTTTTCATGCTTGTTAAAATTTCAAAATAATAGGAAACAACAAGAAGAATATTATTCTTAAGTCTGGCAAAGGTGAATCAGCCAAATCGGAAGCTGAAATGACAAGCACATCAGTCACTGACACAAACCAGCTGCCAGGCCTCTCTATATGCAAGTCATTCAGTGAGATATCAAAACGTGGAAAATATAATACTCCTACCAACATTTCATGTTGAATTAATGCCCAGGTGAGTTCTTCCGAAATGCTGCAGTTGTATCTTAACAAAAACAAGAAGCAGTAAAGCATCATGCTTATTAGGACCCAATTTGCCACAGCAGCAGTCAAGTGCTGCATCCTCTCCCAGTGGCAATGGGAAGGGAGGACTGGGGATAGGGAAACTTAGATTAAATTCATAGTGCAGTGCACATTTATAATTCAATATTGACAGCTCTAATTACACACACCTTTCCACCACAAGTTCATTAACTAAGAGGAAAATGCTAGAAACAGCAGTATCAACTTCTCAAGGAAATAAATAAATAAAAGTAGAGCCAAGCACTTCGGAGTTTCTGACCTTTCCTCTTCCTTTCTGACAAAGTTTTGAGTGCCCACAGGGTAGGGCTCTGAGTAGTCTATGTATTAATTATTGTGAAACCTGGATCGATCTAGGGTGTGTAATTCACATGAGCTACAAGGCAATGTAGCTCATATAATAAAACTGTGTAATGAACTACCTGTGTTAAAGAAATATGACAGGAAATTTTGAGGAAAAAATAATTTCTTATGATCATGTGAAACCATTTTTGGGGAGCTCAAATAAGTCTGATGCATTCCTAGCTTAGGACAAGCTAGTGAAAAGTGGCCACGATGAGTAAAGAAGTCCTGTTTAATTTTTCTATTGCATAACCATGTGGTCAAGATTTCATAAAATATTGGGGTCTTCTAAAACAGCCATAGATGAACTCTCCAGTTATTCACATTTTAAATAATTTGACCACATGAATAATAGGGGAACACAAGCTCCTCTGATACACTCATGGAAACCATGATGCATTCTAACAGTTCTTTTTACAATATTACTCCTCTAGTGCCAGAGTCAGTTTGAAGGATTTGTTTAGTAACATTAGTAACATGAATAATGTTTTAAAAGGAGAAATATGAATCAATCCTTATTGAGATGCAAATCAGTACTTTATCCACAGATATGGCATAAAATATATATGACATTTTTCTCTTTATACAAACCGTAGAACTTTACAAACTAGCAGAACTTTCTACCTTCAAAAGTGTCCAAGCATTTGTTATGTCTTTAGAAAATATAATACTTTTATAGACTTCATGAATATTTTTAATATGCATATGATTCAGCTCCTCACAGCTAGTTGCAGAATTCAGCTGTTACCATGCAGACTGCTGTAAAGATTACTGCAGTCTTTGCTATATCACCTACTGACGATTTCTTTTTGTCCTCACTCCAGTTATTATTCACTACAAAGCAGTTTCTCTCAGTCGGTGCATTAATGTTTTGACATGCCGAAGTATTCTTATTCTGTTAAGACAGTCTGATGTTTCATGAAAGATGCTATTTTTTATTCAAAAGATTTTTTTATTAATAAGATAACCCATCTAGCAGGGGTAGCAGACATCTGCCAGTCTTGCTGTTATGTAGCAGGCACAAAGTATTTGACAAGGGGCATTCAAACAATTTTCATCAATTACTCTTCATCAATTACTCAATTCACATTAGATTGTCTAGAGTTGTGTGTCTGGGGTGTCCTTTTTTTTTTTGAAATAGATTTTCGTGTCTGGCAATTAAAAAGCTTTTATGTTTTGGCCATGTAATTAGCAGAATTTTATCCTCAGTCTTCGCTCAGTCTTCGGCCTAAGTGCTTGTTTCCAGATAAACCACCTTCTTAAACAGAATATTTCACATGGCCCTACAGTACCAGATGATATTTCTTGGATGAAAACACTAGGCCACATTTTCTTCCTCAAAGGAAGTACAGAGATCTACAAAATCATTTGATTTATATAGCTCATACATAATATTCAAAACCCTAAATGTTAAAAAGGAGTCCTAACCAGTTCCCTCATTCCACATCTCTCACACATATTGAGGGCTATAAGGAGTATGAGTACTTGATAGTTTGTGTTTAATTCGACTTGTTGGTACAAGGTCCTACGACTGTCTCTGACTGGATGCTCTATTTCCGAAGTATGATCACAGTTCAGAATTTCTTATAAGAAGCCTTTGTATGAAATGTCTGATTTTGAGTGGACTTTTTCAGGAAGAGAAAATGAAAAGCAGAACCAAAAGTTTGTGCAGTGCACTCAAAGAAAGTATATTATTTATTTTTAAATAATTTGTATTTAAAGAAGTAGCTGAGGTGTGAGTAAGTCCAAAGTTTCAACAGCTTTAGATTTATCCTCAAGTTAGATTTTGTTTAAACAAATCTCCACAGGTTTTCTGTGTGCTCTTATAATTACATCAATAGTGCCTAAAAAAACCATTTCCCCTTTTAAATATGCGAAATTTATCAGTGATTAGTAAACATCTGTTACCAGGTCTGTTGTGTAATATCATCTCTTCATCAAGTTAGAATGATTGCGTTTAATCTGTTCCAATGGTTCAAAAGATTAAAGATATAAGAACTTTTTAAAAAGATTTTGAGTTTTCTTGTTTATAGATTCATTTAGATTTGTTATGAATTTGTAAAATGGTTTCTTTGTAGATCAAATCTTGAAATATTTAAATTGATATATTATTAGGTATGTAAGGGCGAACTGATGATTTCTCTAATGTAAGTCCAGTGGGGAATGTTTTTATTTTCTATACAAGAAATTAGCTGAGGTGGGAAAATGAGAGAATGCTATTGATACTGCATTAACTGGATCTGATGCTGAATGTTTTCCAGGTCACAGGATGTCCCTATCATCACTACAGCATTACCCAGATTCTCAGCATCTGGGACAGATGGGGATGCTAGGATTAAATGCACAGATAGATCTCTGAAAAGCTTTCAAAAGGTTTCTGCGAAGGAACAGAAAACATAAAGAAGAATGGAAGACCAGATAAATCAACTCACATATGTTGCTTTATGTTGTTTTAGAGAAACATCCCAGAAGTAAACTCTGTTTAGAGTGACTGAAATCAGTTTCTAGCTACTTAACAGTGAACCTAGTGCCCAAAATTACAACATTTCATGTTTTGAAGTGAACCATATGTTGATAAATGCTCAGATACTTAGATTCTTCATAATGTAACAGACACACCAGCTGTATCTTATTTCATCTTACTTCAGTCAGGAACTTATAGGTCTCAATTTAACTAGTCATTTAAGCACAGTCTTACGTCTTCTTTAAACATTTTGTTGAACTTGAGTAATTAATTCAAAACTAAAATTCCCATCTTGCAAGTGTTTTCACCTAGAAGCCCTGATGAAGTTCATGGATTACTGTTTGGCAACAGATTTTGCAGGAGAAGTGAGGTATAGTATAATGTATCCATCCCCAGTCTTTCTGAAGGACTTAGTGTGACGAACTTTTATAGCCATGGGATATCCCACAGGTAGGGATTCTACTTGGATCTAGCACACATGGCACAAGTTTATCATAGCAAGACCCTGCGTGGAAGCCACTATCACTCTATGTGGGCAAAAATGATTGTACCTGAAAATTCCTGTGAGTACTTTTGGAGTTCTTGTTTTGACTTGCATTGGCTAAGTGTTTGAACTTATGTTTTTTGTTTTTTTTTTTTTTTCCATCCTTCCAAATGCTGGGAATTTAATTCTTTCACTTTTTTATGTGTACTCGACTAACAACTTAAGAGCACATGTGCATTGCACCACAAGTCAGCTGTGTGCTTACCTTATTCTTCATTTTAAAATCAAATTACTTCTAACTACATCAGTAGAATTTTCTGTATATCTCATGCTAATTACAAACATTTAAATGGAATATATTTACACTCACTAATCCCTCTAATCCCTTGTGAAGTAAAAATCTCTTTTTTTTTCTTTTTTTTATAGATGTGAAATGCACCTGAGAATGAATGCCGAGCTAATATTAGCAGTTCTTTCCAGCCTCAAACTAAGAAACCCAGGTATCTTCTGAACATAAGATTTACCCTTGCCATTTTGGAGTACCTAACCTGATGTTAAATGTTCAGCATGCTTATTTCTGAATGTTTAATTTTAAAGTTCCAACTTGGGTACCTGAAAGTTGAATATTATTACATGTCCTTTTATTACAGATTATAGCCCAGCAGACATGCTCACCAAACCCTTTGCATCGTATTTTTGACTGCAATAACACAATTATCATCTCTTTTTTGAGGACAGTGTCTTAGCTCTGATACAGAGACGGAATTACACAGACAAGAAAAATGTAAGAAAAAGTTATCACATGCATCTATGTTATCTACAGTTTCCAGGGAGTATTTCTGTTGTGGTATGTTTGCCCTAACTTTGTTTCAAACAAAATGATAGGTTGTTGACTTTGTTATGTTTGTGCATTCATAAAGCACATCAACAAAACTGTGTAACAAAACCGTGTGGTCTGTTCTAAAATTCTAAAAGTGAACTAAAAATGTGATTATCCCACTGGCTTGTAAAAAAGCAGTCACGCCTACACATTTATCCTAGGTATCTTATCCCTGCTAATTACATTTTCATTGTAAACCTAGCAATTTAAGGTAAGAGTCACAGCCAAGAACTAAAACTTTTTTCAATTTTAATTGTTCAAAATATAGAAGCAGATATAGGTGTTTAATTCATTGTCTATACAAAAATTACAGCATTATGAATCTATTCAATTAAAAAATAGAGTATTTGTTTTGTTTCTACATGTAACTGTAACCATATATAATGCATACATATATGCTCATACAATACAGATTTCTCTGATTTAGTTCCAGTCTAGTTTGCCTTCTCCTTCTTCATTCTGATAATGCCATAACCTTCTCTTATTAGCACACCATGAGTCCTTGTTCTCTACTATGTGTGCTTTTCTTGAGGTCATGACAGGTCATACATCTCCCTTGAAAGAGATGGTTATCAAAGCATCAGCCATCCAACAGAGATATGCTGTAACCATGGAACAGTTTAAGTATGTCACTATCATAACCCATTGATTAAGGTCACCACCACCATGGTTTTGTCTCATATCAAGATCACAGTCCCCAAGCACTCTATTAGCAGTCACCTGGTTTGGCTTTCACAGTCTGTGGCAGAGCACCTAACAAATAATTAACTACATTGTTAGAGAGTTCCCTCACTTGCTTTTGCTTCAGATGTTCAGGCTGAATAGCACCAATTTTTCTTCTGTTGATATTTAACTATAAAGATACTTTGCCTGAAGTATGCCCTGTAAGATTTTTCAATTTCTCACTAAAGGTCAGTTTGATCGATTACATTGTAAAAAGGAGGAGGGGGCAGAATGAAACAGCACTTATTGTAAATCCTAACTGTGATTCAGCATAAGATAGATTGTATGTGTGAACATTGCTTTACTTCCTGCCTTTACATAAGAGATTTTTTATATATATATTGAAATTTACTACTTATTAGCAACATTTCCAGGAGCAAATGGAGATAAAGGTAGCTAATTAGGTAATACATATTTTAATTGAGGCAATTAAGTATCAGTAAGGTGATTTTTTCCTTCTTTTCTTCTTTTAATATTCATAGATTTCGTGTGGCATTCTTTCTGATCTTTATCCTGCTAAATGGGATTTCAGCATGACTTGTGAGCAAAAACTGAAGTGTTAGCACAGAACCGACCTCTGAAAAATGTTGTGGTTTTTGAAACCAAGTACTTTACGAAGCCTGTACAACAGTGGACTAAGATGTCACCATCTAGGTTGGTTAGAGTTAGGTTGCAAAAGCTATAAACAGCTCTCAAACTGAATAGCAAATTGTATGCACAATTAATTGGGTGTTTTAGAATAGTAAAAATATTTTGGTAGAAACAATTTTTTAATGAGATATGAAAATAATATCTCATGCATTTTTCTAGCCTTTAGCCAGCCAAAGAGCTGGTGAGTGTTTTTCCCAATAGTTTACAAGCTAATGATACTTTCGTTTGTTTGTTTGTTTGATTTACCATATTTCAGTGGAAGTAGCAGATTCTGCTAAAGATTGTCAGTTTTACTTATTCCAGATTTTCTTATTCCTTGTCTGACAATTACCTCCATCTTTAGGGGAGGAAAGATATAGCACTAACAGGAGTGAATAACACTCCTCTTGATGGACTGGGGTTGAACAACTGCCGTAGTCTGTGCCAGAGGCTGCACACTCTCTGTGACAAATGAAAGGAAGAAGATAACTAATACGATCACTGTAAATCATGTATTTGTGTGTCTGGATGTGGTTAGTGAAAATTGCTGATGGGTTTCTAATTTTTTTTTAATAGAAGAGCACATTTCATAACAGAGGAGAGTCAAAAGTGCAGACTGCAATGAAAGGTGAAGAAAGAGGAGGCAGAAACTGATATTTAGGTAGAAAAATGATATGCAGGCCACTAGTGTAAAGGTGAGGAGTCTGACCAGCCTAGGTACTAATCTGAAAATTAAAACAGTATTTCAGGGCTTTTTAGTTAAATAGGAGCCTGTGTTTCTTGTAGATAAGTTAATAGCCTAAAATGAGGAAAAGTGCACAACTTCACTTTGCCTTAGGAAAGTAACTTTCAGAGATAAGGTGTTTCAGGTAATAAATATATGTCAGTCATGTTAAGACTACAGATAGGTCTGGCTCATATTTTGCTACTCTTCGCTTCTACCTACTCAGCTTTGAATTCTAACTCACAGAGAACAATACATTGTGTTTCAGTTGGGAATATGTGAACACGCTCTACAGGAAGTTGGGTCCCTTCCTCCAATTCTTTCTATAGCTTACTGAATCTGTGTTTCAAACTACTCTTTTAATGTGTTATACTATTACAAGGCGACCTTGTCCAAGTTAATGTCACTCTATTGTACTGTGCAGGAACATTGACAAATTGTAACTGCAGCTTCAGAAAATCACAACTTTTAGGATGGCTTTTTGACTGATTGGAACGATAGTTCATGTCTTTAAGCTCTACCTCAATGCTGATGGCTGCAGATTTGCTTAATGCAAATGAAAGTTTAGCTTTGGGTATTAACTTGATTCCAGACAATAAGGAAAAAAAAAAAAAAAAAAGAACACACGGAACACACATAGACTAATGATTTCCTAAACAAGATTTTTCCCTGAAAAAGAAGGTAACATTACATCGTAGGATGCTTAGGCTGCTGTGAATGTCAGTAACGGACAATGTATTCATACTTTTATAGTATTTTCTTCAGGATTTGTGAAAAATTACATTATTAAGCCATCCTCACAATCATGAGGAAATTTATGGAATTTTTGTTTCTTTTATCCAAATCCTTAAAGTGAGAAATGTTAAAGAACACCCATTTCTGACAAGAAATCTTTTTCATGCCTTATATCATTTTTATGTCTTTCCTATATTATAAGCAGATACATATTGAAACATAAGATACCAAAATAAAATGAATCATTTTCTCTTACAGCAAAAGAAGTGGAAAACATTTTGAATGAAAATGGAGAACAAGACAATTCTGCATCTTTTCGCTTTCACTAGAAAACATTTGATTGGCTCCATTTTACAAAAAAAAAAAAAAAAAAAAAAAAACAGAAAATCACCCAGATTTTTGGGGATGGTTATAATAAGAAACATTATTTCCCTTTTTATACCAGACAAATAAGTCAGGATTTCATTTTTATTTTAAAGGAACTATAATGTTATGTCTATAACACAGAATCCAGGAACACAGTTGCCTAGTTGCCTGTGCTGGGCACGTCACACAAGAGACTGACACATGTACGTGTATCACTCCTCTATGCCATGATTTCAATGCAGAGAAGTAGTGTGGACACGAATTAGGCTCTAACAGTGATGCACTGCAGCCATGTCTATCATACTAGCTAAGAGAAGGAAGCACCGTGTGGCAGAGGGTTGGCTTGTGTCCACGTTACTAAGACTTAACTCTGTGTAGCAGATTTCTCATGGAGAGATATGGAATGATATAAAAATCATCAGTATGGATGGGAAAGAATCTATTGCTCAGGTTCACAACCTGGACATTTTTTTTTTTTTTGTATAGCTGTACAGGTGTACATTCTGTGTGGACTGGACAGAGTGAACCAGAGGTGAGTCATGCAGGCATTAGTAAATGTAGCCACAGTCTAAGATCTGGCCATGTAGAAGGAATAGGAGTTTAGTTCAAAGATCTTAGAGTAAATATCTGAAACATAATTGGTATGGACCCTAACATGTGCAGAGATAGCACACAGTTCCTTATAGTTTGTATTACTTTCACTTACGAAAGTCCTGGCTTACAACTAGCCTACAACTAGCCTAGCCAGGCTGACTCCCGATTGCCATGGGCAGGGTCAGTGCAATGAGTGTGCAGGGAGCAAGGGAGATGTGAGGTAAGAGCCTGGACTCATAGGGCATTATTAAATTCTCATGCATTTATCTTAAGACAGACTTGAGAGATAAGCTGTCAAAACACTGAAATCATGGTGTCTGAAGAAATCAGGCTGAAATCAAATCACCTCTGCATATGCTTAAAATATGCTCAAGTTTCCACAGCTCCACCAAATTCAAAATGACCTCTTGCAGGTAACTTTGTGGCTTGTTGAAATCATTCTTTAAATATTCTCAGTGTATCTGAATATCGAATTTACAAGTCCCGTCTATCTTTTTTTTTTTTTTTTTCCTCATCTGGTTCTGTGTAACTGGGGCTGTGATAGGTGGACACTGTGAGAAACTGCATCTCCTCTGAGCCTGCAGGCAGCTTCCTATCAGAAGTTTTCCAACACGCCTCAGTGTTTCATCTGTCCTTTGCCTCTGTGCTCTCTGTGCTGCTCAGAAAATAAAAAGGGTAAAGAGAGCACTCTCAGAAAGGAAGTCAAGGCATCCATTCCTGTGCAAGTAATGATATATGATGTAAAGGTAGAACTGGTATTCTCCCTGCCATTTCTCCTTTGCCCTGAGCAAAATGAGAGCATATTGTGATTGTGAGGAACAGTTACTTTAAATTATGTGTTAAATTATGCTCTAAATTACTCACATTTATCAGATTTAGCTGCAGGTCTGTTCTCCCTCTTCTTCTGAGATCAGATCTTAGCACAGGTCCATCAGACCTAAAATCTGGTCCCTTAAGCAGAGCTCATCCCAGCATAATCCCCTGACTATTTAGTCAACCGAGGTTATTTTCTTTACAAAGTCAATACTTTTCTGGGTTTTTACAAAGATAGCTGGTAGCATTTCCTTCCTCTGTGGCTGAAGATCATGGGAATTTCCTTACTTAATCCGTTCAGTTTTATTTTGAGCAACAGAGCAGTGCTATGAAATCAGAACTCAGCATAAATCAACATAGTTAATCAATTTTGTGAAACACTTAAAGGAAGTAGTTACATTGCGTGTAGACTCTATGCACATGCGATTTTCCATACTCTTATGTATAATATTTCTGGCTTATTGAGTTATTTCTTATAATAAGGGATTTTGAATTTACTGTTGAGAGTCTGAATTTTTAGAGCACAGGTTATACCATAGCAATAATTTAGGGGTCTCTCCCTAGAAAAGTAGCAATCTGTGGGATTTCTCCGGCTAGGACATCTGTTATTTCCTTCAGTGATCACAGCAATGGGCTATGGCAGCTGTTCTGTGGTGCATGAGTAGCTCTGGATTCTCTAATGAAGCTGATACTATCAATGCGCTTGTTACCTGGAGGAAACATACATATATATATATATATATATACACATATATATGTATATATATTTGTTTTGAATCAGTTAAAAACATGAAAAAGGTACAGAAACCTCAAATGTCAGTATCATATATACAAAAAAAGTTTTTTTTTATTAAACTGCAATTCTGAAAGTCAGCTATCAACAAAATTTACTATATGTTTTGAACAATTTTTGCTGAGTTTTCAAATTAAAACGCTTTCTCTGAAAGACAAATATAATCTGCTTTGTAATTTAAAGTCCTGGACGATATCATTGGGCCAAATAACATCTGTGATTTCTTCAGGGAGAGTTTAATCAGTTTGTTGTGACATGGTACCAGGAACTCAATTGTGATTGATCACTGCTGCTCAAGAACTGGCCAGAAGGGAGACTAAGCAAATCATTTCAGCACTGCCTTCAAGCTGCCCCAGACAATGAGAGCCCTCTTGAAACTGGCAGAATTATTACCGTCCTGCAGGAATGGAAAGAATTCAGCTCCTCTGTAAATATTGCCTTTGGCATGGCCAGGGGAACTTCCATATGCCATTATTCAGCGCATCGGTTCCCCAGACTGGATGGAGGGTAAAATCGACCAGCTCTCCAAGGCCAACTTACCACTAGCTGAAGTGTCAGTGAATTTTCATGAAAATTTACAAGCATTCTTTTTATTGAAAATAGATTTTCTGCAGTCCCTCTGGTACCTGTGCCCACCACTTCTCTTTTTCGTTTTCACAGACTCAGATAATCAAAGAGCCCCTTGCACTCATCTATTTGTGACTAGCAATGTATTCTGCCATAAAATTTCATCAGTGATGCCTATATTAAGTCAATAGCTCCTGGCTGATCTAGAAAACACTCTTCAGAATGACTTTTGAATCCAAAATATCAAGTCCTTGAATTAATCAAGAGTCCACCAAATCCCTATGCAAATTATTTTAGTGGCTATCTGCCTTTTAATTATTTGTATAGTCGCTCCCACTTTTACTTACTATGGTTTGTTATACTTTAGCCTTCTATATTGTGCAGAAACCTTTACTATGAAAAATCTTTTCTGATGTAACTACTCATAGCAACCAAGATCCCTGAAGCATTTCAGCTCTGCTTGCCAGCACATGCTATTATCTGTGCCATCATCCCTTAACCAACATTGTTACCAGCTCTGTAAAATGGTTTGCTGCAGACTCCTGTTTTGAGATGACCCCAAATCATTATACTGTTGAATGCCTCCTACAGAGGGAATCACAGTCTCAAGATTTGCCCTAGGCCCCTCACCTTTGTGCATCTATAGGACACCACAGTCACCACACCATTTTGCTGGCAATGATCAAAATCCTTTCCTTTCCTTTCCTTTCCTTTCCTTTCCTTTCCTTTCCTTTCCTTTCCTTTCCTTTCCTTTCCTTTCCTTTCCTTTCCTTTCCTTTCCTTTCCTTTCCTTTCCTTTCCTTTCCTTTCCTTTCCTCTCCTCTCCTCTCCTCTCCTCTCCTCTCCTTTTCAGGAAATTTAACTGAACTGAACTTCTTTAACTGATCACTGACAACATATTTTATTGATCTGAAATATTTTTTCAAGCCCCTAATTTTCCCCCTTTTTTTCTTCTTCCTCCCTTTCTTTCTTTAAATGTGGACACTAGTATCATATATTATATTCAGATAATAGTATTTTTAGTAATATATGACAGATTTCTATTTCTAATATTAAGTATTCCTTTGCTTATATATTCAAGAACCACATCTGCTTTTGCAGATGTCATATTAGAGCAGGAGCTCATCACCATGAGATGTTTAGTTTTCCCAATTACCCCTTTCCCATGTCATTTATTTTCAAAACCTTGTTCTTTATGTAGTTTATTCTTTAGTTCTTTTTCTTGAAACAGTAAAATGGAAAAGTAGGAACAGATGAAGAATATGGAAGGACAGCGGAAATTGCAAATATTGAAGCATCTTAATTTACAGGCCATTTCAGTCAAAATATTTTTGAATGGAAACAAATAAGCAAACTAAAACAACCTTTCAAATCTGGGGAGAGTGAATCTACTTGGGAAATGAGAGGCTGTACACGGTCATTTGTCCTTCCCCAAATAATTTAGTATATATGTTTGGGAGCTTAGGAAATTTTAACAGTAGGTCACTTGTGAATTTCCACTCTTTTTCTTTGGGGCAAGTGTTTAGATCCCTTTGCCACCTCCTTCTTCTGCTAGATTGTTAATTTTACATAATACAATATGTTCTTATGTACATATTGTACATATCGTCCTATGCATTATAAACACTAAAACCATCTCAGTGAACATTGTGACTGGTCTGAAATAAAATGCTTTCAATGTATTTCAACCAGATCTTGCTGGAAAAGAGCAGCTTTTGAGCTCTGCAATGGAAGCCCCTACCATAGGGGACAAAAGGAAGCTGTAAGTTCGGAGAACTGCTGTCAGCAGATGGAGAACTAAAACCAGGATCAGGATGAAGGAAAGTCTTGGGAACTCAGCAGTGCTTTTTCTAAAGCATATTTAACTTTGAGATGTTTGTTCGTTATCATATAAAGAAAATCAAGCACTGAAAAACAAACAAACAAAAAGTATCAAGGAGGGCATGCCAGGGACATGTTCAAAAAGCTATTAGTTGAGTAGCAATATAGCACATTAAATTCTGAGGTGATGGTAGTAAATATTCTACAAGATCCTACAGAGACAGACGGAAAATAAAGGAGCTAAAACAGAAGGAAAAAAAAAAAACTAAAGCAAGAAAAAATGAGGGAAAAAATACAGCAAAATTTGATTGGATTGAAAGAATAGAAAAATGTCGATATTGCAGACATTTCTATTTCATTAGATGAATCTTATCCTTATTTCTCACCTTCAAATTGGACACATTCAATTCACATATTACTTCAGTAGCTTTCTATCCGTTTATTTCCATGATACGCTAAACTAAATTTCTTGGAACTTATTGATTAGTTGACCCCTTATGTCTCCTCACTGAATGAAGAAATACTGTTGGTGTGGGTTTGCTTAATGAAGAAATGTAGAATTTGCAGCTTTGTAGTTACATGGCAAAGTCCGTCTTTCAGTAAGATTTATTTATAAATGCCCAGCTTCTCTGAAAAAGTGAGCTCAGCATTTGGTAGAACCTTTTCCAGGTTGTGAATTGGTGAATACATAAAAAAAAAAAAAAAAAAAAAAAAAGGGCAAGGGAATGAGTTTATGTGTGCTTAGCAGCTAAAAAAAAAAAAAAATACAACAGGAGTTTCTCTCACAGTCTATGTCAGAATTTAAATGAATACCTATGAAAATATTTTCCAATGTGAACTAGATCCAAAGCCCATTGAAGCTGATTTAGTGGCTTGCTTATGATTTCATGAAGTTAATGAAGAAACTTATATGCTCAGTGCTCTTAAAAATATTGATCATTAATTTCCTAAGCAGCTAGATGTCATATTTTACATATTGTTTCAACACATTTTGCATCTCCTTCAGATAAATGCAAATTATTTTCATTGTCATCGTCTCTATTTACTTACTTGAACTGAGATTAGCAGTTTTTCAATAGTTTGATTCTTAAAATAAAATAAAAAATTCCCACAAGAAGAAAGCACAGTAAGTGAGCAAAAGCCTGACACGGACTGACATTATGGTAGAATATGTCAGCTACAACATCTCATATGGAACCAGAGAAAATGGATTAAGAAACAGGAATGATTTTCTTTACTCTGCTGGAAGTCATTGGAATCACGTGGAGCCAAAGGCCAAAAGGCCCTAAGAAATAGATAAAAGAGAGCTGTTGTTAATAGAATAGACAGATTAAAAAATGATGACCTTTAGAGAGCAAGCAAGAGAGAGAGAGAGGAAGAAGGGAACATGCCAAGTGATTGAGTTTCTGAGGGAAATCATGTGTTTGGCAACTAGCAAAAATACTGGCAATAGTAAATAGAACTCTAAAGGTAAGGCTGGCAAAGAGGAAGCAAAAAAATAGCTCTTGGCAGAGAATAGAAAAGGAAACTGAGCCTGTCATCTGAGACTAGACTAGCAAAGAAAGACAAATCAGTTATGTCAATGAGTTAGGTTTGATGCCTGAAGGTGCAGGTAAAGGTTTGAAAGGATAAAAGACATGGATAGGAGGCCTACAGAAAAGTATGGTGATTAGAGTGAAGTGAGAAAGTTTATCATTTTAAAGTAACTAGCCAGAAAGTTATTTGACCTGGAGCAGAAAGAGACTATAAGTCTTTAGAAAAGGGAAAACTGAACTGAGTAGGACAAGAGCCATATGTGTAATGTGGACAGTGAAACCAGGGCAGAAGACTGAAGACTGGCAAGTGGAAGTGGAGAGATCTGAAAAGTAGAAAATGGAAAAATAAATGAGATCTGGGGGAAAACCTATGAAACTGAAGAAAAGTCAAATTTTATCACCTGGTGCCAGACAACAAAATAGTTGGAGTTCTCAAAAAGAAAAATAAACCCTATAAATAAGTTTTGAGATACAGACTTTTAAGCAGTTGGTTGACAAAAGATGTGGGAGTCTTGAGGGGGAGAGGGAATCCTCAGAATGTGGTCATTGCAGAGAAAGAAAAAAATAAAAATGAATACTGCAGTGAAACATTTGATCTGCCTTCACTGATTTTTGTAATCTAGTTAGAAATTGCAACTGCCACTCATATAGCTTCAAGAAGACTTTACATCTCAAATTCCTTGGGCTCATGCAAATCTTATGCGACATCTACTATTTTAAGAGACTATTCCTTCACTACCCAAAGGTTAACTTTCTGAAGTCATCTAAATGTTATTATTATTTTAATATATGAGCCAGATTGTATGGTTGATCTCTCTCATGAGCCCTTGGAAAAAAAAAAAAAAAGTGTGCATATTGTCACTTGGAATACCTCCAAAATTAGCTGGACCGAGGGCATAAAAATACCAGAATGATTTATTGTTCTCATAGCAAGACAGAGTTTTTTTGTATGCGATTTTTACACCAAATATTACAGCATTTTCCCATGAAATAATGCCATGCACCTTTGCGGTCAGAATGAAGTGGTTTCTAAGGAGCTGAACTCTTAAGAGTTGCCTTTTCAGACTGAGAAGATACTTGGAATTTTCAAGTGAGTTAAACAAACATTTCATAAAGATATCAGTTTAATGACAATTGCTGCCTGGATGTGTAATCATTCAGGCTTTTCAGCCATATCATTCATTGTGCTTGATATATGCACCTCATCAGTTAACAAGAGCAACTGGAAACCCATGTCCTACTGTAGCAGCAGATGGAGACTATACACTAAAATAGTGCTAGAAATTTGTATTTGGACGAATGAACTGAAGGTCTTTTTAATAGTCAGCAATATGTGGTAAGATAAGGATCTGAACAAATGTGGGTAACTATTTTGGATGATCTTGGTAGCTCAACATTTACCTGAAATGACTAGTTCTCTACTGTCAGTAATAGGATCTTAAATTTCCATTTAAGTTTTGGCTGATTTATAAACATCCACAAAGAGACACCTAAATTGAGGTGTCTGAAGTCAGTGGATGCACTGTGAGAGTGCCCAAGCATAACATCCAGTGCCTGTTGAGATGTTCCAGTATATCGCAATGATTTCACTTGAGAAAGTCAAGGGTCTCCCATAGGCCCATCCATTCCTGTCCATTTTAGGGTGAATCTACACTAGCCTTTTATCTTGGATGAGGAATGGACCTTCAGAGTGAGTGTCCTCATTGCTCCCCCACTCCCAGCTATGCTTTGGTTTGTGTTCTGAAACTGTACATTTACATGTTTCCTTTTGAATGAAACCTAATTAGAATATGCCTTCCATACTTAGGACTTCTAGGCATCATCATGGATTTTTGTCAAAAAATCTCAGATGCTACTTCTCTCTATAGACCTGCCCCTATAAATTGGGACTACTTACTAATGTAGATGTAGACTTGGATAGTCAAGGATACTTCAGACACCTCTAGGCACCTATATGCCAATAACTTAATATCTATAATCCAATAATTGTTTTGAATAAGGACTTAATTTAGTTGTGTAAACAGAGGTATTTAGTGAAGTTTGAACCGCTGTTTTACGTCTAGAACATCCGCAAAAGGATGGTAGGTGTGGCACAAGGCCATCAAGGATACCTGCCTCATGTTGGAGCAACAGGCCAGAAGAATTATTCTAGAGTAAAGTCACACTAAATTTTAGGTGAATGGATATAGGCCATTCCTGAAATCTTCATTGCCTGGAATACCCCTGTCTGTACCCTGGCTGTCTGTGTGTGTTATTCAGCTCACTATGGGATAGTATTACCTCTATATAATTTGGTGAAAAAATCCACTGAACAACATGGATATAGAGATAATCCTTATAGAACAGAATCAGGCTTTAATTTTTCTTTTTTTCTCCCTCTCTCTTTCTCTCCTTTGTTTCCCCTACAGTCATTTGCCAATGACTTAATTAACGATCCTTTCCCCTCAGTTCATCACGTCATTTTGATTGAGAATAGAATAGAATATTTCCACATATTTGCTTCTACCACTTTTAATCTCTTATTTAATTTCTTTTGAAATATATTTTTAGATTTTCTTTCCCATCATGTCTAACCCCATTCATTTCTACTGCAGCTCAAAAAGCTAGGATATATATAATTTTCAGGATAAAGAGGCCTTCAGCAAAGACTCATGCTTATCATTTTTAAACAAAAATTGCTTGTGCTACTATAATTAAAAACTCAGTGTAATTTTTACTCACTGATCCAGTGTACATGGTCTTTGCTGGAGGTAATTACTGTTGCCTGCTACTTCCTATCAGTATCTTGATTTACTGAACAGTGGGAACTCTGTCCTTGAAAACAACAAAATGATTTTGTTTCCTGCCTTTGAAAAAAAATGTGGACTGGTATTCTCTCCTCTCCTCTCCTCTCCTCTCCTCTCCTCTCCTCTCCTTTCTTCTTTTCATTTTGCTTCTGTCTTCTATTTTGAGTTATTAAATTTAAAGACTAAAGAACCACTAACTATTCTGTCGGAGTCTTCCTTGTGCAGTCATATATGTCATGTGTATATCTTGTGATATTTCTAAACTCAGTCATTTTGTCTTTTTTTCTAGAATGGTTATCCTGACTGGACACCTGCTCCTTAAGTATCTTCTTGAAAGGATAACTAAGAATACTGTGTTTCCAGCTACACAAAAGAAGGTTTTCTAAGACAGGGAGTCTTGTGCAAGAAGAAACAGTGGGTGAGGGAATGGTAAATTCAATAATTTGGTGCTATAGTCTGCTTCCTACCTATTTGCACTCCATTTCCCTTGTTTTAAGTCTGTTTAAGGCTTCTCAATCCCTCAAAAAATTTGAGTCATCATTACTGAGTTCCTGTATGCTTCCCACCTTCTTTCCCTCATTCTGTCCTCAAATTCCTTCTGCCTCTGTCCTTGTATGCTTTCATACCCCCAAATCACTGTTCAGGCAGGGCCTAAACTCATCCTAGAGCATTACATTCTTGTCAGCCTACCTCTCATCTTGACAAAATCCATGCGTCTTCCGTGCGTCTGAACACCAGTGTAGAGTCTCAGCATTTCGTTTCCAAGCTGCAGGCATCTGTTAGCACCTTTATATTGCTTGCTGTTTTTGAACAAGTACATCCTTTACCTGCCTTTACATAGAGCCAGTGCCCCAAGTTCTGCTTTCTAGCAGGAAACTTTAGATACTTGATACTGTGTTTATTAAGAATCTAGTATAATGCAATCTGAGTGGGCAAAAGCCCCTAGAACATGGTTAAGAAAACCTTCTAATAGCCATAGTGATATTTTATATGTTTATGCCATTGCTAAGGAGAGTTCTGGAAAATTGAACATCACTTCTAAGCAAGTCCGAAGCAAAATTTTATTAAACTAAGTTCATTTAGGGGGAAAAAAAAGAAAATAAATGAGCACAAAAATGGTCTACACAAAGCCGCAGAACAGAGGTACTCAATCTTACAGAAGATTTTTTATTATTATTTTGTATTTTTTGGAGATTTACTAAAAATTCAGTGTCTTATGTACTTGATATTTTTGGCTACATTGTATTAGTGCATTAAAGTTAGTGAAGAGCAATCATATCTGGTTCTGAAAATTTGCATAACAGAGCTTGTATCAATCCATACCAGATAAATTATCTTTCCTCCTAAAACCTGGGAAGCAGACAACACCAAACTACCTAACAAGAAATTTCCCTGAGCCATTCTATGTCTTGAAACATACACGGGTATAGGCCAGAATAGTGCTGGGAAGCACATTAGCAGTTAAACAGATAAACATGTGCTAGTGCTCATATACTTCACACAGCCTATTTAGTTTTCACCTCTTATGAGCTTTTCTACCTGACAGTCTCACTGTGTCTTCACACATTTAGTTCCCTATTCATAAAAATAAGCATTCAAAAAATTCGAATAAAGGATATAATTCAGCATATTGACCTTACCAAAGCTGACTACATATTAAGGAAAATGCTTGCTAGTCAGGACTCTTTAAACAACAGTCAAGCTGAATGTGTTGTCACACATATAACCTTATGCAATTTACTTAGAGACAAATATATATGTCTGTAAATTAAAACCCAGCTTAAATCAAAAGTCCTTGTAAAGTGCATATGAAAACTTTGTTGACTTAAAACACTTTTTGAATTTAGGAAGAGAGACTATCAGCACTGCTGAAAACAACTTGGTATTTTTTTCATCCCATATATCTTCTGTCCAAAAAACAGTATCAGGTGCACACCTGACTTACAGGCTTTCTTTGACTTGACTTTTTTTCCTATTTAATCTCTCACAAGATATCACTTTTATTAAAAGACTATTAAAAGTATTGGGATTTTATGAGTAGATCTTATGCAGAAATACAACAGGGTTATGGGAAAACCCTCATCAGAAGGTTGATAAAATCAGAAGGGATAAAATCAGATGATTTTATAAGTACTACCAGGTCTCACACGTAGTCTTTGCAGTTCTACTCAGAAAACTGTGAGTGATAACTATTTGCAACATTAAAAGAGCTTTGTGAGGGCAAATATTTTAAAATAGTCTATTCCTAGATACTACAATAATTGAAGTGATCCAAATATCTAAGAAAGACATTTGTTTAGTTGATAATGTAAATATAAATGCTGATGTAAAGTGACTCAAAATGTAGCAAATCAGAAGATAGCATCTTAACTCTAGCTTATGTTTAAACTGCTGAGGACTGCAGATGTCAAGCAATTAGGTAGGATTGGCCATAGGCCATAGGACTGTCAGCACTTTTATACCAATAATTTTTATACCAATAAGATGAAATAAAAATGTCATGCAGGGTCTTATTTTCCTTTGAATATCATTTCTCACTTCATGTTTGCTTTGCAACTTAAAAGTTTGCAAAAATACTTCCTCATGATTACTCACATGACAATCTATGTTTTAGAAAACTTTTCAACATGCAGCTTTGTCATCAAAATTGCACTTAGATATTAACACGAGTGCTTCTGATGTTCTTGTCTTGTTTGTATTCTATAGACTGTTTCACATAGCTCCCCTCCCCTTATACAAAAAAAGACCTTTGTAACAATAACAACTAAAACCTACAAATATTAGCTGGAAGAAAGTTATTTTATGATAGAAAGGGTCATTCAAATATATATGACCAGTGTTTTTGTCCTCTAATTTCAGAAGTATGTTGTATATCTTTTTATCAGCAATATCTTATACTTGAAAAAAGAATGATAAAAATAGCTGTTGTATTTCAGACTTCAGGATGTATAATAAAATGTGAAACACTGGCTTTTGTACTGATGGGTTTAGCAATATTTCCATGCTATTTTGGACTTCAATAAAAAGGTGCATTTTTGTGTATATGTCAAAAGGCTTTTTTTGGGAGGGAATAGCATTTTTCTCCAAAATAATCAGATAAAAATATTTTACATTAAAAAAAAAAAAAGGAAAATGTTCTGTCTTGATGATCAACTAGTAAATTTGGTGGATTTTCCCCAACTCCAGTCTATTAGTGCCAATTCACTAATAGAGCTAAAACAAAGTTCTCTCTTAAAAGAAATAAAGAAAAGAAATAAAGAAACACCTTCCCAGGAGAGATGTAGCTGGACACACATCCATTGATAAAGTATACTGTTATTGTTACACTTTGTAAATAGAACTTCAATTATTCTTTCAATTATTCTTTTTCTTCCTTTTTTTTTTTTTTTTTTTTTATGAGAAGAGTTTCCTTTGAGGAAGGGGAGGAAATAAAAAGACATCAAATTAAGGGTGACACTTTAGTTTGAAGATTTAAAGAGTTTGTAGCTTTCCAGGAAAATTAGAGCTAAATTATCCCCATGAAGATTAATATTTTGATTATAGTAGCTATATTTAAATATACACATTAGCTCAGTGATATAACTGTTTTTATGGACTCTTGGAGTGTATGACTGACATTACTGGGTGGTGTTTATCATAATGCTCTTGTACACCATATAGATTCACACTCACAAATCACCTGTCATTGATGACCTGATTTTTTTCTAAAGGATGCTATAAGTAAGGTGAAACCCATTTGTTATAAGCCGTGAGTTTTGCTACAGCTAAGCTCTCCTGAGACCAAACAAAGAAGTGAGCCATTTAGAATATCCATGGATAATTTGTTAGGCAGTCTTTTTAAAACATTTGCAGTTTTAATATAAATTTAAAATGAATTTTGGTAAACATATCAAGGTTATGTGAAAATTAATGTATTTTTAGCAGATAATTTTGTTTTCCCGAACAGAGTAGCTCTTATTGGAAAATGAAAAAGAAATTGGTTCTGCATTTTATTCCTTGTTTTTTTTTTCCTGAATACAATATATCATAATGAATGATAATAGCATGGTCTGGAAAAAAATGACATAGCAAGTTGTAAGGAGGTCAGAATGCACTTTTTCGCTCATATAGAGAGAAACAAAAGGGAAAACAGGAGAAAATATTTTCAAATCTCTATTTTTTTTTGTAATTAATTATTTGCATTTCAATCTGTATAATTTTCCTGAGATGAGTACTAGCAAAAATCAGCATAGATTCCTAATGAGTAAAGGATCAAAGGACGATAGACAGATCCAGTCATCAGGTAATGTAAAAATGTATTACTATTAAATTAATGAATCTAAATTAATTGTTAATAAATCCAACTTGGAGAATGGCTGTGTTTTGAGTGGGGAATTGGATCAGACAAATTCCAGAGACCTCCTACTAATAAAACAAGCAAACAAACAAACTAATAAGTACAGGGAACAACCCTAAATTATAGAACTGTGAAGAGATGATATTTTGATTTTTTTTTACACTGATAGTCATTTAGTTGTAGTCATTTAGCTTAGAAGGAGGTAAGACAATTCTTGTAACATGAGTAGGAGGCACAGTAGATCTGTAGTCATATGAGTAAATAGTTCTGCTTTAAATTAATTTCTGTTCTCACTGGGAAAAGATGTGGTTTTTCAAATAAGGATAGTTACAACTGTCAAATCCAGTAGAAGGAAAATATTTTTAGGTTGGATATAACTAGCTATTCATCTATCAACATAAGAGATTCCTCTACCAAAGTAAACCATATGTATTTCAGCCTGGCATTCACAAGGAGATCTGTTGCAAATGGTGCAAGATTACCATATTTTCTAATTGGCATAAATTAATTGACAAGCCTGACATAAAAGTGCCCCCAAAAGGGCTTACATCTATTTAGCTGAATCTGTTTCTAAACCAGTTCAAGCTGTGTATACATTAAAATGTCACAGAGATTTAGCTGGCATAAATTTTTAAAAGTAAACTAGAGCATCTCCCATTATAGACATTCTCACATATATTTTGAGAATGTATTAAACTGATATGTAATCATGTTAAGCTACACTGAAACAAGACTGGTTGCAATGAAAATTAATGTGATCACTTTCCTGCTATTCACAAGATTAAAAATAAAATACAAAAGGAAAAGTGAAGAAAATACTGTCGTGCATTTTATAAATCACAACAGAATAGACAGGAAATGAAAAATATCCTGGTGATCACTTGTAGTATAGCAGTTCTATGAAAAGTCTACTCTAAAATAGAACAGGATACTATAGATTTCTCAGTATTCTGAAACTCTAATGATAATATCCAAGTAGTCCTAGAAAACAAAGTTCATCTGGACACACATACGCTTTGATTTCTGTTTTTACTTTGAATTCACTGTTGCTGATAATTCTTTTTTTAAGTTTAATTGCATAGCTTCAAGAAAAAGAGTGGATACTATAGAGACCTGGAAGAATAGATTTCCTGTCCTCTTCTCACTAGTTTAGTGAACTGAATGTTGTCCTGAAGAAAGGATGATGCTGTGACACCCTTAGGGTCAAGAAGCTCCAAGAGCAGGCAATCTCATCCCATGCAAGAGCTGCACCTGTGGGGCCATCGTTTCAGGTGGGTATCTTTTTTCTTCATCTGTTCTTCTAAATGGAAGGTGACTGCAGTTTCCAGGCCCCACAAGGATACCAGCACAGCAGAGGTATGTCATGTACTATCTTGGATGCTTTAAACATGAGGTTTCTTGTTATTTCCATCTCAAATGGAGATAGAACAAACTTGTCAGCTGAAAGGCTCTTTGAGGCTGGCTCAGTAGCAGAATTTTGCCAGAAATAAGTTTGTCAAAATAAAAATCTGTAGCATCTAAACCGTCTAGTAAGTTTTGGGGTAAATCTAAACCTATATGACCAATTGCGTAAGGGATGTCAGTTGAAACAATGCCACAGAAAGACGTTAATCTTCCAGTTTTGAGGTCTGCTATAACATGAAGAACCTCAAAACTGTTTTTTTTTTTTTTTTTTTCTCCAATGCTGTTTTCCCCTTTACCTTATTCCTTCTGTTTGGGATCATCTTTAAGGAAAACAGAATTGTTTGTCTTTTTCCTGATGTGACCATGGCTGAACCAAAAACAGTGTTTGTAAACAAACAAAAGCTTCAAGTCCTCTAAGATAACCGAGAAATCACAGAAGTGTGGCTTAGGACTATTTTTCTTTTGTGATGACTAGTTACCTTTTGAAACAAAGGTGATCACTTTTCACCTTTCACACCTTTCAAACACCAAGTGCATATTATTATTAAATCACGGGAAGGAGTTTTGTTGTTGTTTTATTTTTTTTAACAAAGCTGATTAAAGTAATGCAATGTTGCAGTGGTTCCACTTGATTTTCATTAATATTTCTGCCACGATTCAGTATAAAGCAATCATTCCATTTCATATGGGCAATCCACATTTTGAATGAGCCTAAAGATTTGATACTTTTGATCGGAGTTGAACACACATCCTTCTTATCTGAAAATAGTGTTAAAATGTTATTTGGATTATAAGCAAAACTTTCATTTGTACAGCCCATGGCTGTCTGTGTCATAAATATGCACATATCTCTGCCTCAGCAAGACTTTTCTAAGCACATTTCATGGTACTTTTCATATTCACTGAATTTGATTTGTTTTAGGGCATAATAAAAATTCGTGCTGTGATACAGTATAAAAAAGTCCTTTAAAAATCTGGTTTAGTTACACTGCACTCACATTGGCTGAACTTGTCTCACAGAACCCTAAGTTTCATTAACTGTCTAAATAACCTCTTATCTTTATTGTTTATGCACAGAGCTCCTCATTTGGTTCTGGGTACTGCATCTACCTTTTCTTGAAATATCTTCAAGTCTATGAATTTGCCCTGAGTTAGTAATGTGAATTCTTTTGGCACATAATGTTAGCGTTTCACATTCCAAGCCATGAGCCGTGCAACATGCCACAGAATACAAATATAAGTAAGGTGGTAGTTTCATTATCTTAGGGTCAGTAGAATCTCAAGAGCTCTAAAATTACCTCTATCAGTGATGCAAGTGTCAACTTAGTTTTAATAAATCTTTACAAACAGCCATGAGTTACTTCTAGGACATCTTTCCATTTCCGGAAATACATCATTCAGCTGCCAAACTTGCTATCAGTTTGTAGCAAATAGAATTTCATCCATTAAATGCAAAGTCTCACTTCAGCTTCTGCATGCCATCACTCTGTGATAACTGAAAGTGTGATTAACCTGCAGTTTAGCTGATATCAATCCAAATGTGTGCTATTCCACTTAAACTGGAACAAGGTCTGGAAAAATTGTATTTTCTGCAGCATATGCATGGGAAATATCATATTTATCATATTTCTGATTATTCTACAGTACCAGCTCTGGATGCCATTGACATTGTATAAAGAGATTTTGACAGTTTCTCAGTTTTCGTTTATTAATATTTTGTTTTTTAAAAGCTATACGAAAATATAAACTTAAAGCAGAAAGAAAAAGCAAGTCTTTTAAGGAGGAAAATAATAATAAAAAACAAAGGTAGAGAATCTTATTGAATGATAATAAGTGAATCCTGCACTTTATATTCAGGCAAAAGTTCAACTGCAGTTAACAGGAAAGCTATATTTTACTCATTGCTGATTTAGAAATAGCAAAATCTTTTTACACCTGGTAGCTACTCTAATTAATCCCGAAAACAGCTCATTGACTGAAAGCAATATTACTGTTCCTTTTTTGTAAATGTGAAAAATGGTATGTAGACTTATTAAGTGACTTTCCTATAAGGGTGCAGACACTTTGAAAAAAAATAGAAAAAAAAAGGATTACAAAAAAACAAAATGAAGAAGTTCCTAATTCTGACTTTGACATCCCAGCTACCAGATTTTTTACAAGCCCGATAATATCATGTTGATGTAAGTCAGGTGATTTTTTATTAAGTTTAATGAACTCTCTTTTTTTCTTTTTCTTTTTCTTTTTCTTTTTTTTTTTTCTGTCTTTTGAAAGAGATTATCGATCAGTCTATTTTAAATGTATCAGGACTAAAATCCACTTCTTAATTTTTTTTTTTTAAAGTTCTTCATGGTAAATTAGATGTCGATAGAAACTGTTTTGATTTTGCAGAGATCTCAATGAGTGCTGTATTATTATATCCTGTACTTATATCCCAAATGTTTTTCCTCATTTCTGATTGATAGGTAATTGAAAACGGATTCAGGGATCTGTGAAAAATCACACAGTTTCACTTCACTTTCTAGCAGGACTCTGACTAGCAGTACATCAAGTCAACTGATGTTTTATTCTGCCAAATCTTGAAAATTTTAGGAAGTAAGTTCCACTGTCTTTCTGGGAGGAATCTCACAAAAATTTGCTAAACTGAAGTACTAAACCCCTTATGAAAACAAATAAACAAACAAACAAAATCTTTGCAAAATAACATATACTAATTTTAGAGCTCTATTGTGAAATGTTTTGTTATTAAATATATAGCAAAAAATAAATCAGAATTTATTCTGTGTTTTTTCCTGAAATGCTGGATAAGTTCAGTGGACATTATTTATCTTGATTTCTTACATTCAATACTGTTAAAATTATCAAAAGTATTAATATTCATGAATATGTGAGTTAGTATGGCTTCATATTTTATTTAATATGTACCTTTTTATTTAATATGTACCAATTTCTATTTTTAAGGTTCTGTGTTACACATTACCTATATATACTTTTCAATATATATTACAGGTGAGAATTTGTGAAAGGCAAATATTTGAATTCTCTGAATGAAATTCTGAGTAATCTTACAAATTCTACATATCTTCATCTTATCTTCTTCAGCTTTATTATAGCCTGACCTTGGGTTCCCCTAATACAGTTTGTACAGCAGAGTATATGTGGGATCCTATTCTCTCTCCACTTTCTCCCCCTACCCAAGATTGTAATGTATTAAACACCTGTAAACAATGATTACTATCCTGGTTCAAGAAAGTGTTCAGTTTGAAGAATATATTTGGATTAAATTGTCTTCACTATTTCAGAATTTTCCTATATATTAGTACCTTTTGCTCACAATGGACAGTCCTATTAAACTGTATAATAGTCATACATAGTCATACATTCATAGTATAATACTGTTTACTGTATATCTCTAGCATGATTTATTTACTTAGCAATAATAATAATAGCAATAAATGTTTATTGCTACTAGGTTGTCTAATGATATACAGGACAAACCATAGTCTGTACGTGGTTTATGAAAACTTTAAAGCACTTACAAAAGGACTTCTTCTATGTCCTCCCTTCTGGACAGAACCAGCTGAGTGTTAATGTTGGGGTAATTAATGGATCATTTTGCAGCTCTGCTTTAATGGGCAGCTGTTCAGGACCAAACCCTGAAGGAGCTGCCATTTATTCAGAGCCCTTCTCAGGGATTTGAGAGTCAATGAAAGCCTCAACACAACACACTCCACAACTGCTTTTCTGCCCTTCACCGTCAACCTACGTGGCAGCCAAAAGCTCTTGAAATGACTGTTCTAGCAAGGCCATATTGATGGGCTCACAGATGAATATATTTCAGTCTTAAAATACCAAAGACAGAGAGAACAGCATTTTTGAGGCACTCAGTCTAAACTGGCATGGCGTAAAAAACACAATACAGAAATATAAATTCATAAAACATAAATGGAACTACTCAGATATTAGGAAATCAGTTGTGTATGCATATTTTTGATAACATTTACTCTTAATTTATGTATATGATTAAATAAACTGATTTATGAATGATTATGCTTTTCTTTTGTTTTTAAGGCAGCTTATCAAATGTCCCAAGATGACATATTTAAAACATCACATAGTTTTTAGGGCAAATATATATCAAAATTCTGTATAACTATTATTCTCTATTTGTTTTAGTTGAATGAAGAAATATATGCAGTGTAATAAATTAGCTGTGATTTTAATTAAAACTTGAATGTGCATGACTACCTAACATGAACTACTATAAAACATGTATTTTTATACTTTTGGCCTTTACATTAAATTACTGACTATCAAGAACTGCACTAAAGAAGTATTACTATCTTTCTGTTTCATTAACTGTAAAAATCTATGAGACCTAGACTGAAGATGAAATAATGTACATATAAATTCCAAATGATGGCAAGAAAAGACTCGAAGGACTTATGTATGTAAGTCAGCATCATAGCCGAAAGACAGCAGGTTGTTCAAATCCTGCTATGGTTGTAGTTATTAAAATGTGAGTGCCTCCACCAAAGCAATTACAAATTAATCGTTTCTTCTTCTATAGAGAAAAGAAATATCAGATTAAAACATTTAAAGGGAAAGAAGCTAAACAAGAATATGATCTGTGAGAGCATTTAGTTAGGTTGCGTACAAATTGTTGTCTTCAAAAGAAAGTCTACCTATGTAGACTACCTGAATTTTCAAGCCAGTGTCCTCTAGGAAGTGCTCAAGAAGACCATGAGACTGATTATTACGGAATATATAGAGAAATAAGCAGTGCCTGGTTACGTGATCCAGGCCATTGATGGCTGAATAAAGAGTTGACAGTGAAACTGGTGAATTGTACAAACTTTGGCGATGTTGCAGAGACGTGATAGGGAAACGATGGGTACTGTCCCCAGCAGCAAGACAGGGAAGTGGGAAATCTTGTGGAGGCAGGGTGGTCTCGCTTCAATAAATACTGCAGCAATACCAAACTGGACACGCTCACAGAAGCTGATAAGGGTCTGAAACCCACCTCACTGACAGTGCAAAAAGTATATACTCTCATGAAGATTCTGGAAGATGCACCTTGTAAGAATGACCATAGCACTGTATGCACCATACCACTTTTTTCCTAAGGGTATAAAAGACAGAATCCAGAAACGATGAGCTGAGCAGAGATCAGGAATGAATCTGACCAACTCCTCTGGCTGAATCGCGAGTATCCCTCACTTAACCTGGAATGTTGGGCTAAAGTAACTCTTTGCAAGGCTGAGAGAACCCTTATAAGCTCAGGGTGAAGTAACGCTATAGCATTTTATTTTATTTTATTTTATTTTATTTTATTTTATTTTATTTTATTTTATTTTATTTTATTTTATTTCATTTCATTTTATTTTATTTTTATGGGACAAGCAGTATACTCCACTTAGTTGCGGCAATTGCTGTTTGCTAATTGACAAGCCTATCCCTTGCAACAGTCACGCCAGTTAATGGTGGATGTTAACACAAAGAGATCCTGTGCTGATGAATAAAATCAACTACTTAAAACCCATTGGTTATTGCCTCTCTGCATTATTTTACTGTCTCCTTTAATGAGATAGCATGACAACTATGCTCACAGCCACCTGGTACGTTATATATCACAGGATCTAGAGCTTATGTAAGAGTTATAACTTGTGGTATGACATAATTCCAGCTGATTGTAAAGCATGTGTGTTTTTCCTTTGAAGACTGACTTGTATTGCCAATAATAAAGATACAGATGAGCTAGGAGATATTTCTGTATGATCAGAAACACTAGGAATATTTACCCTCTGAGTCTAAAAACCCTACCAAGGCTAATCATCACTGGAATAGGTCAGGAAGTTGTATGACCAATATATAGAGTCATCTTTGTATAATACACCCCACTCTCTTTCTATTTTGTAGTCATTATTGTCAAGTGAAATGGTACCCAGTTATGACCTCCTAATATGAACAGCATGAAGAAAATTAGTTCAGATCCTCTCTCATTTCATTTTTATTTATTTTAATTAAGAATACTTGAACAGCTTATATTCTTTCTATGTGACCAAAGGAAATACAATAGCATAGGGGGATTTATTATCTGTTATTAATTTGTACTCTTCTCTAACCAGTAGTTCTGATATTTTATTTCTGAATAAATTAACTATGATGTTCTTATGCGTCCACTGCAATTGCAGGAGAAATTTCATAACGTGTAGGTAAAAATGGAGTTATCTTTGGCTGCCTTGGGGACAGATAGCATGTAGCCATGGCAGCATAGACTTCAATACAAAGTATATTTTGAAGTCTGGGTTTAAGCCAGTGGCAAGAAAGTTTCATTGCTGAGAGTCCCTGAACTATTTAAAGTAAAGGTAAGTGAGGCATGTTTGTACCTGTTTCATATTCATGCATCTGACTGCTATGTAGATATGCCCATAGAGAATTATAGACCTAGTCCATATCATCCTTACTATCTGCAAGAGTTTCCGAATTTTAGCAGCTAAGCAAATGGCTTTCTGTATTTACAACCATTTATTCTTTTCTGCTTGCTGTCCCTGTACCTCTATCACCTGATGTGCTGGAAATCCATCTCAGAACTTGACAGTTCTGTTCCATGTCAAGTAGTTGAAAAAAGACGGCTAATGTGAGATTTGGCAAATAAAAAGAAAAGAAATTTGAAAGTTTAAATGTTGTATAAGTACAATCATTTGCTTCTTTTCTATAAACATTTATATATTTCTATAAACATATTTTAATACAATGACTTTTAGTCTGAGGAAGGGCTATTTTTTTTTCTTTTCTATAACCAGGCAAAAAAGCAAACCAACAAAGAAGCTAAGGAAGAATTGATGCTTTAGATAAATTCACATAGTTTTTTGAATACGAAGATTTTGATCCTGATGATAGAGTAGTGAATAGATTATCTTATTAGGGTTTATTTGAACCTATTATTCCATCTTTGGCAAATAGTAGAGTCAAATGAGGTATAAACCAGTATAAAGCTAGCATTCTACTACAGTAATAGAACAGCATTCTCTGGATTTTTTAGTTTCTGCAAGTTCTAGCAGATACTCTGTGCCAAACAAATGCAATAAATACTTTTATTACACCCAACAAGGAGAAATCTTCAGGGAAAACACATCTTTAATTAGCTGCTGCACAACAACAGAATCTTGCAGCAGATGATTTTGTGATAGCTTGCATTTCAGATTTGTGTTATGGTTGAAAAGATTTTAGTGTCTCAAAGATATTACTTTAAGGATAAATTTATGTTCCGGGATGTATGAATCTTAACTGCATGAATTAACGTTCACTGTCTAACCTTGTGATGTGACTGGCAGAGCAGGGTAGGAGTGCTGTAATTCTCATGCACTGCAGAAGGCATGGTGTTATCGAAATCCCAATGGATTCCACTGAATTGATGAAATGACCAGGAAGGCCTAATTAAAGCTGTTCTGCTCAAATGTATTGATGTATTACATCTATTACTGCTTCGTTCAATAGGTCTACCCTATGAATGCTGCCATGCCTGTAAAGCAAACTAAACAGACTGAATAAATAATGCTGGAAGGAAAAGAAACGCCCATGGAATCAAAGCTGAATCATGCAAAATACAACAGGGTGACCTGCAGGCCTATTATCACATAATCCTAAATAAATAATAATATCATCTATATTTTATCAGGTGAGAAAAGAGACAAACACTAAGACTGAAAACTTGTATGTTTTTTGTAAGTCTGATATTAACTACTCCACTGTCTAAAATTTAATTTATTGAAGAGAAAAAGATCCTTCAAAGATAAACTCTCTATCACTAAAATAACTTTTTAAAAGTAAATATTTAATAATGATTAGAAATTCTAGTTGTGCCAGGTTTCATTTATGTCTGATTTAATTGGGTATTAAGTTGTTAGAATTTTATATTGTGCTAACCACTGTCACACGAGTATGTATCTTTAAATATATTTATAGTTTGACTGTGCAATTTTAGCAGAAAACTGATGTAGAATTGAACTTGACATATTTTGTTGATGAATAGCTAATTCACCAGAATATATAGAGTGAGAGTGGTCAAAACTGTCCATAAAATGAGACTGAATTCATCTGCTTTTCTATGACAACAGGAAATTGGATAGGCCTCATCTGAAAATGCCAAATCACTTAGTTTTGGCATTTAGATTTTCAGAAATGCTAAAATATTTCTGTTTGCTGCTGAAACGTAGCATGGCAACTTTTTTTTTAAACACTTTATTTGTTCACAACTTCGCATAGCATATGTCTAAAAAGGGGCCAAAATACTATAAAAAAATCTGAAAATGGGAAAACTAAATCAAATAGTTTATGCAATTTAATTTGAATTACAGTGACAATTTCAGGATTAGTTTTTGTATTTCCTAATATACTTATGTAAGTATATATGTATATAAGAATGTTTTACTTAAATCTAAGTTTACTTTTTCTTGCTTTTTGTTTCACCTGTCAAACTGAAAAATCTGGGATTTCCCTAGCTCTTCTTTACAATGAATTCCTGAATAACAACTTAACTGTAAGGATGTATGCCTGGGTGAATCTAGAAGTCTAGCTGAATCTGGATGAATATGTAAATCTTCCTTAAGGGAAGATTGCATAAATGTACATGACCAAAAAAAAAAAAAAAAAAAAAAAATAAAAAAAAATAGGGTTTTTTTGGTTTTTTTTTTTTTTTTTTTTTTTTTTTTTTTTAAGAGCAGAAAGGGATGTTTGGGACTTCTAAATTCTTGGGTCTTTTGGCAGTTAGTCTGTGGACTAAAGGGACGTTATAGCAAAACCATGAATCATCCACTGGTACTACTGGTACTACAGACTTTCTATAATTCAAGACCTGTCATACACAGAAGCTATAGCCACAGGTAATGGCAGTTTATGAACGCATTATCATGGAACATCACAAAAAATGACTAATATGGCTAGCATCTGGTTTGTAGGAGCCCAGGTTCAGAGGTATAATTTGCTTGAATCTGAAAGTAAAATATGTTGTTTTTGTAGAAACAAAGTATTTTGTTTTTATGAACAATATGGTTTTTTGTTTGTTTGTTTGTTTGTTTGTTGTTTCTCTGTTACTTCCTGAAAAGCAAAACTTTATAATAAGTGGTGTTCCTTTCCATAAGTGTAGTGTATCTCTTTCGGCTTCTTATTCACATGAAAAATACCTGTAATTGATGGAAGGAAAATTTTCATAGGTTGCTTCACTTGCTAACAGAATCACTGAAAGCCTAAAGTTGGAAAGGACCTCTGGAAATCATGTTATTCAACCGCTGGATAACTTTGCCCAGGACTATGCCCAGATGGCTTTTGAATATTTCCAAAGATGAAAATTCCACCATGCCTCTGGGCAATCTGTTCCAGTGTTCAATCTTCCTTATAATAAAAGTTTCTTTCTTTCTTTTGTTCTTTTGTTCTTTCATTCTCTTTCTCTTTCTTTTTTCTCTTCTCTTTCTTTCTTTCTTTCTTTCTTTCTTTCTTTCTTTCTTTCTTTCTTTCTTTCTTTCTTTCTTTCTCTCTCTCTCTCTCTCTCTCTCTCTCTCTCTCTCTCTCTCTCTCTTTCTCTCTTTCTTTCTCTTAAGAGGAATTACTTTTCTTTCAATCTTTCTTTCTTTCTCTTAAGTGGAATTACTTTTGTGGCTTTTGGCTGGACTCATTCCATGTCTATGTCCCTTGGGTTTTGGGCCTAGAACTGGACACAGCACTCCAGATGTTCCTCGCCAGCGCTTATTTAGAGTGGAAAGATCACCTCTCTGAATTTGTTGGCAACACTCTTACTCATAGCCATCATCCCTGCAAAAGGTTTCTGAAAAATCAGCAAAAAGAAAGAAAGGAGAAATAACATTTATGATTAATCCTGTGTATAAACAAGGATCATAAAGGACAAGAACATAGAAGAAGTGTAGAATATATCTATACTGGGAAATTAAGTAGTGCTAGACAGCCCTCTTGAGCAGTTGGAGCTGCCAACTACACTTCTAAATTGACAGAATGGTCCCTGGCATACTTTTGATCTACACTGACTAGTACTCTCTAAAATCTGTGGGCATTATTTTGAACAGAAAGTCAGGGGGAAACCCAAGTACGTTGCTCGGCTATGACAGCTTTTTTTTTTGAAAAGCAAATGTGTTCAACAGTAAGCACACAGGTCATTCAATGATTCTATGTCTCAGCAACAAAGGAGGGTCTTGGTCACATTTTATTTACAACCATGAATTTACTGAATTAATATTCTACCCATCCAGCTCCCTTCAGGACAGAATTTGATATCTTCTTGTTCATGCTTCCTTGAAGCTCCTCTTCACTCTTACCTCACAATTCTGCTTGATTAATTAACATTTTGTGTCATAATGCAGGTGAAGAATGTAAAGGAATTAATTAGAAAATTCAAATGTGTAAGCATTTTATATAGGGTGTGCAGAAAACCATGACTGAAGTCTGCTGTGCTGCAATTGAAAAGAAAGTGATGAGATAAAATCAGCTGTGTGTTAGTTAAACCTAGAAAATATTTATTGTTGCCATGAGATTTGGTTAAATTGGTTAACCTCTTAACCAATTAAATTGGTTATGGTACTCTTTCTAATTCATACATCTCTGTGGTAAGGATCCACAAGGTATGTCCAAACAAATGGAATTTCTCAAAAGTCTTGAGTTATGCTTCTTTCCCATTTTAAGATATTACATTAATAAAATAGAGCATGGAAGGGGAACTTGTTCCTGCCTGAGGTGTCTGCTGCCAAGATGGAAATGGAAGGGAATGTATCAACAAAGAATATTCAGAATAATTTACAACTTGGAAAAAGAAAAACATGATATTATTGACCTTTTGTTGCTTATTAGGTATAACATAGCAATGTTCATTATTTAGTCTTAATAAAGCAATACATTTGTTTGGCATAGCCACAAACCGCATGTGTCTTTAAGCTTTCTCTCCCTCTTAAACCTAACCCAAACTCAACTCCTAGCTTTCCACCAAATTTAATGTGTGTCTGGAGGCTGAGGCCACCAAGCCAAGTGATGGATCAATGATAAATGTTCTTCTAGAACCAGTCTGGATAGAGGGCTATACTTCCTTTGCCAAGCTCTTTCTAGCCCCACACTCCATGGGGCTCTAAGCTTTCTCTCCCTCTTAAACCTAAGCCTAATCCTAACCCTAGTTATCTCAGAGGGGTCTGCAGCGTGATGCCACAAAGTCTAGTTGACTTTGAGCCAACGTTCAAAGACAAATGTTGTCCTAGAACCAGTCTGTTTACATATAGCACTGCTTTTCCTTTGGTATGTCCTTTCTAGCCTCACTCTCCATGAGGCTATAAGCTTTTCCTCTCTCTTAACCTAAACCTTACCCTCATACTAGTTATCAGATAAATCTGTGGAGGTTCTGGAACATGATGCCACAAAGCCTATTGCTACCTGAATGGCAAAAACTGTCCTTGAACCAGTCTGCATGTAGCACTACTTTTTTTTAAGCATGCTGTTTCTAGCCCCCACTTACAATAGGGCTATAGACTCTAATGTCAACCCCAGCTGTTGGCCAAATTTTAGAGGGGATCAGAGGCTGAGGCCATCAAGCATAGTGCTAGCTCAGCCACAGAAGTTGTCCTAGGACCAGTCTGGATTTGGCACTATATTTCCTTTGGCATGCCAATTCTAGACCTACTTCCCATCGGAGTCTAAGGTTTCTCTCTCTCTTAACCTTAACCCTAAGCTTAGCAGTTATCTAAATTTCAAGTGAGTTTGAAGGCTGTGGCCATCAAGCCTGGTGCTGGCTCAGTCACAAAAGTTGTACTAGAACCAGGCTTTATATAGCGATAAATTTCCTTTGGAATGCTCTGTCTAGCCCCACTCCCAATGGGGCTCTAGGGTTTCTCTCACTCTTAACCCCAACCCTTATTGTCAACCAAGTGTTCACTCTTAAAGGTGTTCATCATTAATGTGCTGTGAGAGAAAAGAGGCCATTTTCCTTGTGTTTGTTCTTAATTGCTAGCTGGTCTTGTAATTCTTATGCCTTGAGCTTTATAGTGAGACTATTATTATGCTGGGTACTTAAATGTATTAGAGAAGGTCTTGAGAAATCTTTTTGTAACTTTATCTTTATATTTCCCTATGCAGCAACCACAGCCTTGACCTTAGAATTCAGATTTGTTTTTTTTTTTAACTCTATCAGCTGACAGGTAAACTAGGTTTAGAGTAAATCTCTTTTATATGTGGAGAAAGGATTATGTCCTTAGTCAAATAACTGAAAAGTAAATTTGTGTTAAAACCTGAGTGGATGATATGCTTGAAAAAAGATACAAGGACAATGGTAGAGAGTATGATCAGGCAAGGAAACCCACCAATACAAAGTATTCAAGACATTCTGAAGCACCAGGACAGGGATTCCTCAGACTCTCTTCATTTTCTTCAAATTACATAATGAAATGGAAATTTTAACCTTGACTTCAAAGGTGAAAAATCTAGATTGAAATCTAGGTTGAGGGTGCTTATAAAATCACCTTTTGGATCTTGATTTTTCATCGGTTTCTTTCCTTTTTTCTTTTTTTTTTTCTGATGGATTTTCTAACCAAATTGTCATTTTCAAAGACCTGCTATAAAAATTATTAAATTAATATAGAAAGTCATATGCTACTGTAATTTTAATTTATAAAGAGGGGGAATAGAAACTATACATGTACTTTTGTGATATATATGTCCGTATGAAAAAGGCTTGTTACTTTTATTACATTCTTATGGCTATTGCATCAGGACTTGTTTAAATTCAAAGAAATCTCTGTGAATATGGCCTTACTATTTTGTATATTCTGTCAATAAAATGGTTGCCTTACAAGTCATAGTGAGTTGAATTAACTTGCCTGGAATAGGCTAAGCAGAATATTTCAATCTTTTTAGAGTGAAAAACCAAAAAGCATACACACACACACACACACACACACAAGTAAACAACCAAATAGAGAGACAAAAACATTCTTCTTAAAGTCCCTAAATAAACCTGATTCCTAGGTATAGGAGATTAACAGTTGCATGAATTAAGATATTGTTACACTTGTATCCCTTTTAGTAGAGCATTTTCATGAATCTCACAGTTTTGCCTTCAGTTGTATCAAACTGTTTTGGATAGAGGAACTTGTGTAGGCTGTGTACAGGAAGTTCATAAAAGAGACCTGTGACAAAAGTCAATAGTGTAAAGCCTGGTACTGTTGGTTTTCTTTACCAGATTTATTAATTACGTGGAATAAGCAGCATACAGGAGGTTTGTGAGATGCTGAACTCCAAAAATGATGTTAAATTGAATAACAGCAATAAATGTCATAGAGATCGGGCAAGAAGGAGAGAAAGCTTATTGTTGGTCAGAAGATAACTAAACATGATTTTGGAAAGTACAGGCTAAAGAGAAATTCACCTGAAATAGGTATATTGAATGTGTAAGGAAAAGCTGTAATAACTTTATTAAAAGAGACTTTGGAATTACAGTCAATAACAAAATACATGTCAGTTCACAGATATTGCAATATACATTCAGCATGTGTTTGTGCATTTCCCTGAGATAGTTCACATCTTAAGCATGCCTTTAATTTTAAGCAGAAGACCTGATCAGAGCCTACATCTTGGAGTATCTTGTCACTCAAGTGGGAGGTAATTCTTTCTTTCTAGAATGCCACATCCATGACTTCAAAAGCCCAAGGAAGCCTTTCACTTTGTTTTGAAAATGATTGTCTCAAGATTCTATTTGCTTTATATAAAATGACAAAATTTATATGGTTTCTGGTAATTTTTAAAGATTTAAGCAGTGTAGAATCTCCTTACAGTCATGACAAAGACTTCTAAAGGGAGGTGCTCCAATATTTCTGTATCCAAGCCATATGTATTTAAATGATCTATTTTTTATATGAAATTGCTTGGATTTTTTTTTTTCTGGATGAAAGACTCTTCAAAAACACCTCTAACTGAGCCTAAAATTATATGTCACTTGATTTAATGAACTAATATCTTCAGCATCTTGCTTCTTCCCCCCCTCCTTTCCTTTCTTCTCCCTCATTTTCTTCTTCTCTCTACCATGACATTGGCAGTGATAAACATTTTTTCAGTGACCAGCGGATGTTCCCAATTTAAAGCGCTGTCCATGTTATGAAAAAAACAATAGCTTACTATTTCAATACTCTTCTCAACATCATCTCTGGCTAAACTTTTTGGATCTTTTCTTCACTCAGCGGTCCTTGTGCAAATGTTCCTGTAGTACATTTTGTTTTGAAAAGTTTCCTAAATATCTCAGTGGGGGTCAGAGCCCTTTAGAATTACATACGCAATTATTAATATTACTGATTACTAATTTTTCAGCTCTGTTAGTTGGAAGTTATAATTGTATTTATATCAATATTCAAGCTGTGCCAATTCTGAACAATCCTACCTCCAGCTGAGATCACAGAATATGATGCACAACCTCGAGCTAAGATATTCTTCATATCCATATGAAGTACAATGACATTACAGTACATGGGAAACGTAATATCACTCAAGAAGACATGAGAAGGTGCCATCTTTTTTTTTTTTAAGACTTTCAAGATGTTCTAGGACAAAATAGTTTCAGTGAAGGGAAAAAAAAAAGAAGACAGAACTAGAAGTTCATTTTATTCAAAGTTTGTTAAAAAAAATCTTTAGTTGGAGGACTTTCATGTTTCCAGTCTTGTCTGAAAAGCCACTCACTGCATGACCTAAGTGTAATTCAAACTATTCATTTAAGCTCTAATCAATATGCCACTCCAAGATGCTACGCTCCATTGTTTGTATATTCGTTTTGAACTGTTTTTCATTCCTGTATTGTAATGCTTGGAAAGCTAGAGCTGTTTATGAACATCATAACTGTCACCTGTCATGGCCAAACAGCTTCCAAAGTGTGACCAATTAGATTAATATTTATGTTTATTCACACTTACTAGGGTCTCATAAAACTCACAAGGAAGTTGTTTCCTTGCATGTTTCTCCTTCACAAAACACGAGTCAGAAAGCCACTCTTATTGCCCAGCTGCTCAGCTCATTCCCTAAGGATTCTCTTTACAAAAGGGAAATAAAACACCACTCTATCATGCAGAATAAACCACCAATGCACCATGCAAAAGTCTGATAAGAATGTCTTTCAAATAACCACAGTTGCACAGAGAGCACACATTTTATATTGACAGTGATTTGGTAGTGATCACAGGACAAGAATTAACCTTGCTTTAACAATAGATTTTTTCATATTTGCATTAGAGGTCAGCAACAGAATGATATCTGTCAAATTGTATAGAATCACATCTGAGTAAATAATGATTTTCCCATGTCAGGCTTTGCTTAACAGTATTTTTGACAGAAATGCCAGCAGCAAAATACCTATTAACTGCTTCCACCCACTGTTCTTAGATAATTATCTATATCTTTTCTCTCTGGGGTGATGGGGAGCAGCAGGGACGCAAGTTGGTTGTTTTTTTTTTTTTTTTTTTTTTATGTTTATGTTAGGCTGCACATTGCTCTGGGACAGAGTATATTCAATCACACCATATCACACAGCATAAATGCAGAGCCAAAGTATAAAAGCAAATTAGAAAACAAAACCTGCACCTCCCAGTTTCCAACAACTGGGCTTTGGATTTTTCGTGTGTTATAAAGGTGCTTCATTCTTGAATCATGGTGAGAAAATACTTATTCATGGATGCTTCTATAAGTCTCGCTTTCATTAATAGGCAATGTATATCTCTGGCTTACAATAAATCCATTTGGAGAACAATTACATCCCTGTCACATTGGTACACGAAGAACTTACAGAATATGTGTGAATTGCCAACAATCTCTCAAGAGACTCAAGCAACTTACTGAAATGCTTAACAGTAGCACTTACAATGTATATTACTTCCTTTAAAATCTCATTCCCCACAGCAAACATATTTAGGCACATTAGTAAGTGGCCAAAAAAGAGAACTGTTTATTCTAGCAACTAATCCTATGGATTTGACTGTAATGGGATTCAGCTCTGTATCATTAACAATTAGTTTCTACCCTGTGCAAAATAAAATCCACTGTTGCCAGAGATAATCAAAGTGTAATCTGTTATAGTATTTCTTCTGTCCCAATTTGTGAAAAATAAATATTAAAACAGAAAAAAAAGCTATGTCTGTTAAAGCAGAGCAGGTGGATCTGTGCTGTATATAATTTTATGTAAATGAAGTTGTGGTCCATTCTTTGCGCACTTCATTGCAATGAACAACGCTCTGAGTATTTTCAGATATACACTCAGGGGACACCTGCTTATGAAATTTTGTACACAAGTGTACTTTGTGAATGTGATTCTTTCTCCCTACTGAGATGCATGAGTGAAAGTGGCAGAATAGGCTTAGCTATCAGCTGCCCATTGGAATATGCTTTGAGATCCCTGGTCTCCAGCTGTTGCTCCACAGTTTCTCAAATCCCTGTATGTATGTGTCTCACACCTATGTGTGTATGGTGTATTTAAGCCAGGTGTATGTGTTTAGAAGTAAGATAACAATATTTAGGTATCTATATATAGATGTCCACATGTGCAGTGGTAGAGGAGATCAGTAACCTGAAGTTCCTGTTGCCTTTTTCATACCATGGAATAGTCTCTCTGTCTTCAGAAACTTCTCCAGAGGGAGACAGGCACTCTGTACATTGTGTGTCATATCTACCACTTCTGTCCATCTCTCAGATACCTCAAGATTTCCCAAACAGCACAATAACACTGTGTTTCAGCAAATAAGTCAAGTTATAGATATCCATTTTTTTTATGGTGGGAATTACCTAAAATATGCACAGATGCCTGAATCTGCAGCGAAGACAAAGCCTTACTCTGTATAATCAAAATATTTTTGCAAAGGCTCTTTGTAAAGTGGCTGAGGAGTGAATTACTGCCTTAAATATCCAGGAGGAACCATGCTACTGAGGCAGTGTGAGGTAGTTTTATGACAAGCAGGCACAATCTTTTGAGAACGCAGGCAACTTTTTCACTATGGCCTTGCAATGAATAATCTAGACATAATTCTGGAAAAAAAAATGCTTGTGAGGACCAAAGCATACAAGTAAAAAAGTGCCAGCCTTCCAATCTTTTGGGAATAGCAAAGAAAACACCTTGCATTTGTAAATTCAGGCTAAAACAAGACTACATGATTTGATTTGAACATTTTGTAAAATCCTAATTCCTACTTCCTTTCAAAATTATTTAGGCCTTGATTTAGTAGAACCCATAACCTTTTGCTTAATCTTGTACACGTGATTCAGAGCACTGCTAAGCTGGTGATTTTTGGTCAGATAAATCTCATGTATCTGGCTTTAGACACTTAAAGGTATCTGATTATAGTATATATAGCTACAAAGACACATAGTTAGGTGAATAAACTCCCTTTATAGTCAAGGAAACCCTGAGATTTGATTTAATTACTGTAACTTCTCATTACATGGCCATTTAAAGACATCTGGATTATCTTAGGTTATACTGCTGGATCCTCACTGCCTTTCCAGAAGGTCAGAAGGCTATCAAATGTAGCCTTCAGTATATTCTGTGTCTAATTGGCTGGTCATTTATGGATATCTCAGGCATGCTTGAATATTTCAAACAATACTAAGTGCAAACTGAATGGAATCTTAGTCTCTAAAAGCAATCAGTAAGAAGAAAAAGGAATCTGTAAGGGGTGATTGACCCTTTCTATCTTACAGGATATGAATCATCCTTTGGAAGTGTCTATATCTTGTTCTGAAAATGTAAGGCCATGGACAGCTAATTTAGAACTGGGAAAATGTTGAACTCTCATAGGGCAAGGCTAGGGTGAGATGAATCCCTTCTCTTATTTAGCAAAACATTACAGGCCAACACTCTTCACTCTACACTATTTTGTTCTTAGTGGAAAAGACTTTTAAGGAACAAAATTGCTACAGAAGTTCATGAACATGCCATCATGAATTGATACCATCTGGCAAGTTTTCAAGACATCTTGCTTTACTATGTGATGTAGAGATAATCATGCTTGCACTGCTTTCGACAGTGACCTGCATGGTGTTTCTTTTGACCTAGCTTAAGTGAGCAGAACCAGCATCCCAAATTATATTATTCATTTACCTGAGAAAGTATTTTTAGCATTCAAGACAAAAAAATAATAAATGTTGATTTGAAATTTGGTGTACTACGAGCAATAAAAGCAATAAAAAGAGAAAAGAAAAACAGAAAAGAAAAAAAAATAAAAGAAAATGAAGAAAACTTTGTCTTTAATTTAAATCCTTACTTGCTGTGAGTGCCTTCATTCAGCTTTAGTGGTGTGGTAACTTATAGCTTAAGAATTCAAAACTGTGCTTGAGCAAGGGTGAGATTTTCTGTAAACCAATGCACTAAATTTCAAACTGGCAACTTTTTCTATGACAAATCATATTGTAGATGGAAGGAATTGGACAATGATATGATGAGCTTAAATATAAATGATCTTTTTTCAGTAGAAGGAATAAGGAATTAGTTTGGTAATGCAGTATATGCTAGTGAACAGGTGATCCATCAGGCATTAAAGTAACAGGTACATCTCTACAAATAGTCTGGAGATGCTCCTGGGTTTTAAAAGAGGAATCATATTTTGACACTGTTTTGAGGAAGGTCTCATGCATAGTTGCTTTGGTTCCTTTAAACATAAGACCTCTGGAGTCTTTAGATCCATCCTCTAGACTCTTACAGGATGACAGACCCATCAGACCTTCCTATTTGCTAGGTTGTTAATGTTCCTGTTCCACTTCAGCGATAAGACATTACAGAAAGTTCCACTGTGCTCATGGGAGTTTTTGTTAAATTTACATGCAAATAATGCATGAGAGTAAACTTTAGTTTAGGCTCTTTTCCAGCTCTTCTCCATGGTGGTCAGCGACAGGACGAGGGGTAACAGGCGTAGGGTTGAAACACAGGAAGTTCCACCTCCATATGAGGAAGAACTGTGAGGGTGACAGAGCCCTGGAACAGGCTGCCCAGGGAGGCTGTGGAGTCTCCTTCTCTGGAGATCTTCAAAACTTGCCTGGATGCCACCCTGGTGCATGTGCTCTAGGTGTCCCTGCTGGAGCAGGGGGCTTGGACTAGATGATCTCTACAGGTCCCTTCCAGCCCTAAGCATTCTGTGATTCTATATACCCTTTGGAACTTTTACAAGAATTCAAGTGAATTGTCCTTTTTGTTTAAAAAAGAAGAAAGAAAAAAAAAAAAGAAGAAGAAGAAGTAATACATGAAAAAGAAGTATTTCAGGGGGAATTTTAAAAAACCACCACAGAAGAAATATAGAGACTTTCTATAGAGTGTATTAGTAATAAAATGACCAGTCTGGATCAGATAAAGCCCTCAGCTATGCTTCATGCTTAATTACACTCAAAGTGGTTTAAAGCTATTTGCTAGCTGTGTCTATTCTAATTTCTAAACTGATGTTCACAAAGCTGACAGAAAGCTGAAAAACAGCTCATGGTGCTGAGGGAGATGACCAGTGGCAGCACCAGAAACTAGAGGAATTTGCCTTTTGTATTGTGCTTTCACCAAAGGCAGTTAGTTGGGGTATGGCTTAACTGTCAGGCAATGTAAGCCCTTCTGGCACACTCATAGCAGAGTGGGCACAATGTGACTTGGGAGAAATCAGCTGACATAAGGTGGAATCATCCGTGAAGAGAAAGAGGTCGTTATTGACTAGTCCTGTTAGATGTCTTGGGAAGAGAGGGAGAAGTGTCAGAGTCTGCATGGGTCCTTACGGCTTTGGAGAAAGCAAGCCATTGACAATGACAATGTGCCATCTGTTAAGAAGCTATTCTGAAAGAAAACTGAAGACGCTGGACAATTTTGCTGCATTGGAATTAGCAAAATGGCACGTTTGTCATATCAGGGACTTGTTGATGTCTGCAACTGAGCATGCACTTACACATACCAACTTTCTGACCCAACTAGATAGGAAAAGCAGTCAATACATTACAATTATTTCAAGAATACTGTCAGCTATACTAAACACAAATAGCTCTGTTAAATTAGTGAACCATATTTTTAATATCTTCCAGGAAGAACACATAATTATTTTGAATGGAATAGTTATAAAAATCACAGGCCTAACTGTTTGGAAGTGGTTGATTTAATACTTAATTCATGTGAAAAAATAAAATAAAATAATGTCACACTATCCAGCCAATCAATACCTTATGTATTCCTGTTGGATACATTTCTGTCAAATTTTCTGATAAACATGGCAAACTTTCAATATTAAATCTTAAGCAAATCTATTTTATGTATGTGGAACTTGAAAAATGTCACAAAACGAAACATATTTACTGAGCAAGCTGATGGTTTGCAGATATATCTGCATATTGATTATTTTATCTCACAAAGCAAGCAATTATGCTTTGTGTCTTTGATCTTTTAAGTTTAAGGAAGTAAAATTCAATAAAACTTAAATTCTGCTACTCCATGTATTAGGAAAATGAAGAAACCTATATTGCTTACAGAAAAAAATTATCTGTAGAGTATGCTAATCAGCTTTTTATTAGGGCAGGTTTTGCATTCAAAATATTCTGTGGAAAGGAAGAAAAATGATACTACTGTAATGCAGACTATGATGCAACAAATATGATTGCTATTAGATGCTTGGTGGCAGTGAAGTTTTAAAGTCCCCTCAAATCTGAATCACACAATAGTAATACATAATAATACCAATAATAATTTAAAATTATGCGGTACTCCAGGCAAACTGGAATTATTCTGAGTTGAAATTGCCTTTGCACTTCAGCAAAGCTTTGTAACCTTTCCACTATTTACGCTGATGACACTTTTCATATGTCTGAGTTTGCTACTTCAATTAGGAAGAGAACATAGATTCTAGAAATCCAGCAATTATGAGTTTGGAATCTGTCAGAAACAGTCAAAACTTTTAATAATGACTTTTAATAATGACTTTAGTAGACAACAGTAAATCATGGTCTGTACTTTGTTTTTTTCAGGGTTGGATTAAGATTTGCAGGTTTAGACCTCCTGCTCCATATTGAACTCAACTGAAATGTTGTTGGGATATAGACTGGTAGTAAGGTTGGACCCTCAGGCAGTGGTTGGAAGGGGTGCACCCATTAGATTTTTTTTTCAGGGCGGAAATATCATGTGCAAATTATTCATTGTGAATGAGGTTAATTCAATACTTCTCAGCAGGATTACAACAGTATAGTTCCACAGTCTGATGGAGCCATGTGTTTTTCCAAAACCAAGGCTATGGTCACAGACATGTCTTCACTAATAATTATATGGAATTTTTCAGTTTTGCTGTAAACCCCAACATCAGTTGGAGTTTTCTTTCATTTTATTTCTTGCAATATAGCTGCCCTCTAAAATCTTGATTCCTCATTCTACTGCTCTGTCTTCTCTTGTTTTCAGACGGACTCCAATGAACAGCTTAAGCCAACTTTTGCTAGGCATCCTCCTTCAGAATATGACCTATCACTATGCTGATGAGTACAGTTTTCACCTGGCTAAGAAATTTGGCTGTTCAGAAGGGAGGCAGGCAGGCAGGCAGGCAGGCAGGGAGTAAGGGAGGAAGGAAGGGAGGAAGGGAAAAGGGAAGGGAGGAAGGGAGGAAGGAAGGGAGGAAGGAAGGGAGGGAGGGAGGGAGGGAGGAAGGAAGGAAGGAAGGAAGGAAGGAAGGAAGGAAGGAAGGAAGGAAGGAAGGAAGGAAGGAAGGAAGGAAGGAAGGAAAACGCCTTTCCAGGAGACTGTAGTTTTTCCAAAGGTCCTATGCCAGTATCTATCTGCCATCTCTGTATAACATATTGGCTATTGAATGGCATCTCAAATGACACCAGACATTTACCTGGGGGCAAACGAATCAAGCGTTAGATCTCCCTTGACTAAAATGAGATTTAGGTTTTCGTTTGGTACACACATATACACATTGCAAAGCCCTCTTTAAGTCAAACAGTATTTAAGAAGCACAGACCGCAAAGAAACGCAATAGAAGGTATCATGAAAGGAAAAAAATATATATTTTTATTGATATTATATATTTGCATATCATGTTTTTTAAATTAAAAGAAAAACAAAAACATTCAAAATTAGAACCATGAAAGTTCAGTGGTTTCAGCAAAATACACAGAGACATGTTTCAGTCATATTCAGATTTTTGCTGAGTCATACATAGAATCATAGAATCATAGAATGCTTAAGGTTGGAAGGGACCTCTGGAGGTCATCTAGTCCAACCCCCCTGCATATGCAGGGTCACCTAGAGCACGTGGCACAGGACTGCATCCAAGCGGGTTTTGAAGATCTCCAGAGAAGGAGACTCCACAACCTCTCTGGGCAACCTGTTCCAGTGCTCTGTCACCCTCACTCTTAAGAAATTTTTCCTTAAGTTCCTGTGGAACTTTTGATGCTTCAATTTCTGGCCATTTCCTCTAGTTCTATAAGTGGCCACCACTGAAAAGAGGTCGGTACCATCCTCCTCACTGCCTCCCTTGAGGTATTTATAGACACTGATCAGATCCCCTCTCAACCTTCTCTTCTCCAGGCTGAACAGACCCAGCTCCCTCAGTCTTTCATATTGTTTCATATACATATTAACACCTCTTTCACTTTGGCTAAGGCAGGGTGGGCTAACTGATAATATTATACTGATAGTATTATATAAGTAACCAACTAGTAGACTAACTGATAGTACTTATTGAAAAGTAACCAACTAAAGACTAACTGATAATATTATACTGTTTGCTCTGGCTGAAAAGCCTCTGTGAAAAGCTGGGGCAAAAGTCCACAACTTCTTAAGATAAAGCTACATACTGGGCAAGATTCTATGCAGCAACTTATAAAAGGTCTTAGCAATTCTTTAGCAAAGCAGTTTTCATGGAGATCTGCAGTCCCTCTTTAATCCCAAGAGTTACTTCACATGAATATTGTACTTCAGGCATTGTGGTTTTTTGCAGTCATTTTTATACTTAAATTAGTAAATGCTCAGTTGTACAAGTTGTTAGAATGTACTGGTGATGTCACAAATGTGGGAGTCATCCTTCTGAGTTACAGTTTAATCATTCCTGTCTTTTTATCCCTATTTTCATTAAGTTTTCATTAAGCTAATGTACTGACCTTTCTGTACAGTGTGTTCAGTGTCTTTTCTCTTTGGAACTGAATTGTATCAAATTGTTGTACTTTATCTCTTCCAGCATCTTGTACATGTGCACTCTGATCTCTTTGTTTCATTTTTGCATAATCTTTTAATGAAACTGACATATTTTGTATTCTAGTATGTATTACACACGTGTTAAGCAAACACTTTGGGGATAAACTATTTGGGGGCTGTTTCTACTGCACATAGTCAGTGGGATTAATCTTATAACACAGCACTCTTCAGGGGAATAACATCAGATCTTTAAGCTGACACTCTGAATGTTGCAGAACGGATAAATAGGTTATATGTTTTTCTACTATGGCATTTCAGATAACAGTACGGCTACCCTATAGCAATACAGCCAGTCTCTGAGAAGATGTGATGATCAGAAGCATACCAGAAGTACACAAGTGACACTGTACACCACGCTGCCTGCTCAGCTATACCAAAGCTGAACAATTTTCATAAATGCAGGCTCACAAAGGTGAAGCTCTGGATGACTCATCAACATGTACAAACACCTAAGGGGAGAAAGCAAAGAGGATGGGGCCAAACTCTTCTCAGAAAAACTTCTTTACAGTGAGGGTGACAGAGCCCTGGAACAGGCTGCCCAGAGAGGTTGTGGAGGCTTCTTCTCTGGAGATCTTCAAAACCCGTTTGGATGCCACCCTGTGCCACATGCTTTAGGTGTTTGTGCTTGAGTCTGTATTGGACTAGATGATCCCTAGAGGTCCCTTCCAACATCAACCATTCTGTGATTCTGTGATGCTTTTGCTGCTTATGGAGCAATATGAGAAGTCCAGATATAGCAGGACAGCTTCACAACATTTGGACAGATAAATCTGACTACACATGTAAGTTCCTGATGACTTAAAACTTCCAAAGTATTCCAAAGTATTTCCAAATATTCCAAAAGTATTTCCAAGCCACTAACAAGGAAACTTCTAATTCCCATATAATAAATCAACCAAATGTCCTCACTTAAACTTTAAGCTCCGTCAATTGTTCAGTGAAAGCTCACCATATAGATCCAGGCACTGCTCCCTTTTGCTCTCATCCATGCAAGCACACTAAGTAGCTTATCTTTATAAAGACATTGAAACTATAGTACATTTCCTGCTACTTTTTAATTCACATTATCATTTCATTTCAATAAACAAGTTTCCTTGCTTCTAGGTATTCATTATTATTTGTCTGGTGTTTTAATTTAGGGCCTGGCTTATAGAAGTGCATCCATATACACAGGCATAAGCATAAATATAATTAGTAGATCCAGAAACGGTTATAAAACCTGTTTTTCAAAGGTGTAAGAATAAACCTTTATTCAAAGCACATAGGAAAATGTCATTTATAGATGCAATGAAGCCATTTGAATTAGACACATGTAGTGATTACATCTGGTATGACAAAAATAACATCAAACTTGGTTAAAGTGAAGACATTCTAATAAAGCAAGATTTTCTGGCAGATTTTATCAAATTAAGGGTATAACAGATCTTATCATATAATTCCTACTATGATTTATTATATATTTTACTTAAATGTTTGAAATAAAAGCAAATGATAAAAATAGAAGCTCTCATTTCACATCAACTCACACTAGAAAAAAAAATGATTCTGTGGTTTCTGTCCTATATGTCATAAATTCATACAGAAGTTCTAGAAACAATTTGCTGTAGGGATTCCCATCCCTGGTCTCTGTATCTCTGGGGAAGACCTGGAATTGTAAAATAGCTCTTAAAGAACTGGATCCAGAATTCCCTTGTTACAGAATGTAATATATAGTATTTATTTGTACAGTGTTCTTTGTTTTCACACCCTGGCCTAGAAATTTTCTCAGAAACATGGAGAAAGGAGTTGGATTCCTCAGTCCAGCATATCTTTTGCCTCAAGCATCTTCAGTTATATCAGCCAGTTTATTTCCAGAATACTTCGTTTTAATTCCTAAATACATGATTTTTCACCTTGCACTACTGCTTTGTGCTAGCATTTCATATCGTTTCTCCAAGTCAAGTTTACAAGAACATCCAGCTCTACTTTTTCTCTTCAGTACTCTGTGTATAGTTCTGTAGAAGGGTACACTTAAGTCTTCCACCAAAAGCATGAATACATTTATTACACAGGACAGACCAAAGATTGATTCCTGAAGACCACCACTAGCAGTTTCCTCCCACCCTTGCAGATCTTCCCTCAGTAGAATATAAGAGTTCAACCTTTTCTTGTCCAGCTTGTAGTTCATGTGTTAATATCTATCAAATTTAACATAGATAATAAGTCTTTTTTTTTCTTTTTTTTTTTTTTTTTCCTCTGGAACTTTGCCCAGGAGTTTGTCTAAATCTAGATAAATAGAATGTATTTCTTTTAAAAATATTAGACCTTCTACCTTTTTGGACTGTATTCTCTACGCTATGGTATTTGGAGGTAGAGAATCATTTTAGGTAAGATTAAAAATAGTTGCCAAATATTCACATAGTAGATGGTCAGTATTTTTATAGGATGGAAAAAGAAATGAATTGTTTTTAAAGTACTTCTATTCTTAATTTGATTGGACGCAGTATATAATGCTTTATTAAACTAACTGATACAATCAGGAGAGAATGTCAAGCTGTCAGACCCTGATCTTTTTCTTCTGATGTGAAGTAGCAGCACTTTTCAGTATCACATGAGAGCACTCGCTCTGATTTTAACTTGATTATGTCAATCATCTTGATCTTGTACCAGCAAAGTATTTTTACTTTGCTAACAACAACTGTGGTGCAGAGGGTAGTGTTAGAGAAAGCAGAGATTATGAAGTCATTAATTCCCTTGTACAAAGAAAGACAGTTAATTGTCATATATGGAACACAGGGGAAGCACACGAAAAAAATGCTGAGTTAAATAAAATCAAACTCTCCCAAATTAATATTTATATCTATAGTCATCTGTAGTCATATGACCTTTAGTTTCCAACCTTATCTTTTGAAGAAGTTCTTTTTCCCCACCTTGAAAATCAAAGTGAGAAAGTCGAAGATCGGCAGATGCTCTGTGGAAAAAAAAAAAAATCTTAATTTTAGAGGTACAATTCAACCAAGAATTTAAAACATCCACAGTGTAAAGTTATTTATCTGAAGTGGTCAGTTCGACAAGCTTTAGGGAAGCGTGGTCACTCCAAATTATTTCATTTGGCTTAGTTCATATGACTATTTTGGAATGAGATTTTTTTTAACTAATCCCAAGTGAACCTTTGGAGGTTTATTTAATTAATCCCAAATGAAGCTATTTTTGTTCTATGTAAAAGTAATCTAGATAGATAGCTTAGATACAATGTATGAAATGTACCTATTTAAATTCAGACAGATAAATTTCAGATGCATCTATTCTTTTCTTGTTTGTTTGTTTGTCTATGCAAGTTCATTTTGTTTTAGAAAAGTATTTGGTTTGGGGCATATTGTTTTCCTGCAGAAAATCAGTGTGCTGTAGAAAGCAGATTAAAGATCTCATGTGAGAATCAAAGGGCTTTTGAGTGGGATGACTCTCTGAAGAAGATGTGAAAATATGTTGGAAAATGTACATTTATTGCTGGGACATAATTGCATTTCAGGCATAATCATCCTGTCTTTGTCTTGTCCATGAACCACTATAAAAACGGTAACAGCCTTACTACCATAGCATTAAAAATACATTTGTTCAGCTGTTTCTGCTATTGAAGAATATATAATTCACTTAGCTCTATGGTATCCTAATTTCAAAATAAATAAATAAGTAAATAAAGATGAAGATAGGAGATTTATCTTTTATTTAGGAAACAGTTCTATAGAATTCAATTAATAACCGATCTACAGAAAATGAACCTATAGAATTCCAGTATAGGACTACAGTTTTGTGTTACATTTTATAGGCTGCTTTGGAACTTCTGGAAGAAAAATGTATTTGCAGAGTGTTTGGTCAGTTGATAAGCTCCTATATAAACATACTGATTTCATCTATTTTATCTTAGTAAACATTACAAACCATTCCCTTACAGAGGAAAATTTTCTGAACTCACTACACCTTTATTGTAAAATAGTTGCAGAAAGGCAGTAGTACAAAGGAATTTATTTCCTGGATGAACATATGAATAAAGATAAACTGAAGTGCTCCATTTATCAGAAACCTATCGACAAAAATAATCTCATCTCTCCTGAAAGTTTTCATGCATCAGCAATGAAGAAAGGGCTCCTTTTTATTCAAATTTTAAGGGTAAAAATAATTTGTAGTAACTCCGATGAAAATAAACAGAAGATAAATGAACTTCCTTTGACATACTTTGAAAGTGAAGCTTCAGAGGGAGGGGAGACAGTATAACTCAAGCAAAGGAGATGATGACAGTAACAGATGGATCTGCATGATGAATGAGAAAAACATACATATATTTATAATATACATAAAACACTGTAACATATTAACCCCAATATATGCATATATAAGCCTACTTCATACCCTAAAGCTAAAGACAGTAGACAGTACATGACAGTATATGACATATATATATCAGACATGTACATATATTATTTACAGGAGTTATAGGAGTGATTATTATGTGTTACACATGAAAGTATTTAGGGGTACCTCTGAACAATTTTCACACTTGGAAAACTGTGTGATAATTCAGGGTGACTTTTTCAAGGAGACCAAGTCTTACTATGCCTAGCTGCTAGAAAAAGCCAATGGGTCCAGAGCTCTAGGGCTACTGGTCACCTGTATCCAGCACAATGACTGAAAAAATTTATCATTGGCATCTCTTTTGTAGATGGTAACAGAAGTCCTCTAAGACAGAGGCCAGGTAGCAGATGTAGTGTGGACAGTCCTTCGCTGACTCCAGCAAATAAATTGTCACCCGCCAGCTTGTGAAGAAATGAAAACTGCTGGATGTCTTTTAGCTATCGAGCCTAGGCACTCTCGTTAGCTGAACACTCCAGTTTGCTATTGATATATCCTGTTATACTTGGCCTACAATTAATTAGTGTTAGTTGTCTTTAGCCTTGCAGCACACAGCAAATGAGTACATTCATCCCTTGTTATGTTTGACCAAATGTGAACATTGATGAGAAGTAATATCTGACACAAAATCAAAGGTAGATTCCACTCAGTAGCAGTCTGTAAAAGAAGGAAGAATAGAATTGTCCATACAGAACACAATAGGATGCCATAAACATTGAGAAACAGCACTGCAGTGACAACAAGCAACAATTTCCATGCCAAATCTAACAAAACTGCTCTGAGTACAAATGAGCATGTGGATGTTTTGTCAGCAGTGCAGACTGAGTCAGTGTGGGGCAGACAAAGTTGCTGTGGGTACTATCAATCAAGAGCAAGTTTCTAGGGCTTGAAAGTAAGTCTAGGGTCTAAAAGTAAGTCTACAGTTTGAAAGAAAGTCTAGGGTCTGAAAGTAAGTCTGAAAGTAATCTACCTAAAGGGGATTCACACCACTTGCACCTACTGCTGCCCTGGGTGGCTTATCTGAGCTGCTTTTACTGGCAATACTGCACATTTTTTCTTCTATCCATCTGAAACCTACTTGAGTCAACTGATTCCTTTGACTGCAGTAGCTTCTGGACAAAGATTTTTTTCCCGTGATGGTCAAAATCTGTTTGCCCTGTGTATGTGCAAGTAGACGTTACCCTTCTTTCACTTGCAGCCTTTGTCATACAAGATTTCTAGTGCTTCTCCCTCTGTGGGATTCCTGAAGGCCAGTGGTCATGCTGTGAGCAAGCCAGGCAGGCGCCAAACCTAGATAAAAGGGCAGATAGGTGTTAGGCCTAGACAAAAGGGCAGGTGGGCGCCAGAGGGGCACCAGGGTGCCGGACCTAGCTTAAACGGGTGAAAAGACTGTTGAATAAAAGATAAGGAGCAATCAGATAAGGAGTCAAAGAATTGAAGACAAACAGGAAGAGGGGGACTGTCCTTAAATGTAAGGACACGTGGGCACTGTTAGTTAGCCTCTGTTAGTTAGCCTATCACACTGTATAGTTAGACGCATGGAGGCGGAGGTCTTGACCAATCATTGTAAAGAAGCGGTCGCGTGTACGGGGAAGTCTTGCATATAAGCGCGATTGGAACCCTGAATAAACTGGCTCTGCTTGATCACATTGATCGTGTGAGTGGTGTCTGAGACCCCTGCGTCGACATCCCTCTATTCATATCTTCTGGTCTTTAGCACATTGTAAATACAACTAGTTACTGTGTTTTGTGTAGAGTCATAGAGCTGGTGAGGACTGGGCAGACAAACAGAAGCTTCTCTATCCTCACATACCTTTCAGTAACCTTGACCTTCAGCTGCTTCCAGAAAGTCTATGCTAATTCTGGCTACTACCAAGACAAAAATTGTTTAACTGATTCACGTTGCTGCTAGCAGCAAAAAGACCCTTTAGAAAGCTATATTTATGAGTCTGATAAAGGTGGGAAGGATAAGTCTTCTTAGTGTGGTTGGTGTTGCTGTTTGTTAGCAACTTAAAAAAAAAAGTCTTGGTTAGATTCCATCGTACCAAATTTTAATATCAACATCTACTTTCCTAATCAATAGAATGAGCAGCTTCAAGACCGATTTTGAAGGGCCAGAAGAAATAGGCAGAAATAAGACCTATTTTAAAAATCTGCAATTTGTAAACTTGTCTTTTTGCTGTACATTTCTGAGAACAGTCTCACTCACTTTTATCAATCTTTAGTTAGCTAAAGACAGAAATTAAACTCTCTCTTAGTTTTCTCTTCTTTAGGCTAAATAAACCCAGTTCATTCAGGCTCTTCTCAAATCCCATATGCTTTAGTCCCCATCCTTCATCTGGTCTTACTCCACTTTCTTTATACCTTGTAACCGGAGGCCCAGAACTCAGATATAGTCTTGCAAGTCCTGAATAAAGGGGAATATTCACTTTTGGAATTCTGGATATGCTCATACAGATCCAGACCAGTATAGAGGGAGCTTCTATCACTTCCAGAGTGCATTGGTGATGCGTGTTTAATCCTCTAGGATTCCCCTGCAGATTCATCTACATAGTCTCTAAAATATGCAGTTTCATGGAGTTATTCTATGCCAGCTGCAAGACTTTTCATTTGTCTTGATGGACCTTCATGAATTTTGTCAGTCCATTTCTCTAACTTGCTGAGATGCCTCTAAATATTATCTGCCCTTCTAACATATCACCCACTCTCCCTATCTGGTGTCTTCTATGAAGCTGGTGAGAGTCTATTCTGTGCCATCATCAGGGCCATTGATGAGGTCTGGTACCAGTCCCCTGAGGAAATAGCTACCACTGCTGAGAAACCATTAGCCACTACCCGTTGGGCATAGATCTCTGCACAATTTTCTACCCATTTTGTAGTCTGATAATCAGTCTGAAAAAGGGTCAATGAGATCTGAAGGGCCTGGAAAGTCCAACACACCTTTTTTCACTAAGGACAGAACAGCCGTGTTTAATTGCTGCACTACAAATGGGATATGATCTCCAGCAATATGCATCCTTTAAATAATAGGAGGAAGGGGTTCTGGTATGGAAGTACTAGGAACAAGGTAGCACTAAGTCTGACTCTGGTCAGCAGCCAGGAATAATAATGCAAGACTTCTTAGGCTAATAAGAAGTGCCAGAGCCACTTAGTAATATGTTAAATACGAAATGGCTTAAAGCCTAAAAGAAAACATGACTGAAATTAAACACAAACAATTGAACCTTTATTTTGAAAAGTATTACTTTGCTGGAACAGAATGACAAATTCTAATGAATGTCCTTAATGATTTTACAGTGGGACAAATCATCTGTGAAAGTAAGGTGGTTATAAAAGACACTTACTGTGCAGTATGAATGCTAAATGAAATCAGACATCCTTATAATCAACATCAATAAAGTACCATAACTAATTTTACTGCTTCAGAGAGCAACATAATAAAAGGTACCAAAAGAAAGAATCCATGGCCTAGATATATAGCTCATACATACAAATTTGTGAGCAACAAATACACATACAGCTTTTCAGTGTTGAGTAAAATGCTTACAAGGGTAAAATGATGCTAACTACCAATAAATTCTTATTTTATTCACAAATATTTCTTTTAACTTAGAAGAAAAAATACCCTAACAGCTAAATAAGAAACAACTTTCAGTGGATATGGCTGGTATCCAGAAATCAAGCATATCTTAATTTTCATTCCCCCAAAAACTCTTTAGATTGCATATCCAAGATTCCATCAAAGGTTTTACAGATTTATTAAATGTCTCTAGTAAAGATGAACCATAGTAAAGAATAGGTCTGCTGGAGCAAGAACTGATTTTTTGTCATCTTGATCAAGCGATTTGAACAAAGAGAACAAAGGATTTTTTTAGAAGTTACCAGGGTACAAATGAAGAAAAACAGTATGTGACAGAAGAGGATAAGAGAGTACCAAAGGAGTATTGTAGGTAAACTAAATATTCAAATTTCTGATTTCAGATCATGTTTCAACATTCAAATATTGTTCTTTGGGTCTCTTTTTGAGGGGAGGGAGAAGGAGAAGGATTTTTTTAAAAAATCCAATAGATGCAGAAGATATTCTAGCTTCTAAAGGCACATTTCCATACTGCAGCATGCTATAATCTTGTTAGGATGCAGAGTACCAGCTTCGGATTCTTCAAAGACGATTGCTTTTTCTCATATGCCAGTTGAAGTCTGAAGGAAAAAAAATGTGGGAGTCTCCTATTCCCACATTTCTTCCCAAAACTGCTGAAAAGATATTCACTTTTTCTTTCAGAGTTATCAACATATCCTCTTTTTCAAACAACGTATCATGTCCGATTTAAAACTGTTTTATTACAGTAAACAGACAAATGTTAACTTGTCTCACAAGGTATTTCTTTGGAGCCAGGAAGCGTAGATACTTTCTGCATTAACAAAATCACTTTTTACCAAGTCTTACAATGGTAAGAGTATTTTTCTTTAAGAAACCTCAGAACTATTTTGTATCGTTGAAATGACAAGACTTGAGAATCACCAAACTCTGGTCTATGCCTGTTTTGGTGAGAACAAACACAAAACTAGTCTTGGATGTTTCTGCAGGAGCGTGAGTGCTGCTTGGAATTGCCAATGTACTTTTTTTTTTTTTTTTTTCCTATGGAGAGAGTAAAAGTAGAATGATCTCAGGGAGAGAGACAAGAATGGATACAGTTTGGCTTCACTTTTGAGGTACTAAGGGTGAGAAATGTGCTATATTCTGCTACAGACATACTTTAGCACAAGTTGTTTGCATCAGCTGGGTAAAAGGTAGGGCTGATAACTTTAATTTGAGCCATAAGGGTTATTGCAGGCATCCCTGCAGAATGTGAATATACATATGCTTGAATTAAAACTGTATAAGCACCATAAGACAGCTATAGCAGTAAAATGTTATTTTTAACACTAAAATCAAGCTCCTTTAGAGAACAGGGTGGGGTTTTTTTGTTCTCATTGTTTCCTCAGATAGAGTGTTTTTTCTCTCTGAATTCCATCATACCTTTCTTGCAAGCTGTAGAAATACAGGAATGATAAACACAAAAACAAATAGTGAAACCTCCATGACTTCCTTCCTTCCTTCCTTCCTTCCTTCCTTCCTTCCTTCCTTCCTTCCTTCCTTCCTTCCTTCCTTCCTTCCTTCCTTCCTTCCTTCCTTCCTTCCTTCCTTTCTTCCTTTCTTCCTGCCTGTTCCTGTAATGTTTGAGCATTCATCTGATTTGGAGAATAATGCTAGAATTTGGCTTTCCCTGTGAGGTATCCTGCAGCTGGCATCTGTCCAGGTCTCTTCAATAAAACACTCGTTCCAAATAAATTTAATCGCCCTCTTTAGAATTTTGGCTTTTGATTAATTTGTATAAATATCTTGTGCCTCTAATTAGCTCCCAGTTTGTGTCAAATAAAATAATTGAGACTGCTTTGTCAGGCATATCTTGCTTTCAAAATGGATTACTGAGATGCAAGTCCTTCCTCTTCATTCAGGAATAACATTACTTCCAGCTTCATCATTTCTTCTCTGAAGTTGTCTGAAGTTGATCAACATGGACACCTATTCTTACTGGATATGGACATCACTGCATTGCTAATGTCTCGTCAGTATTCTGTCTTCAACTTTCATATATTTTCCCTTCTCCACTGCAGCATCTCAACCTCTTTTAGTCTATAATTGCTGCTTCTGTTTTGTTGTTGTAGTTGTTTTTCTCAAAACTGTATGTTCTAAAAAGGAGAACGTGGAAAAGGAGCATGTTTTCTTCCTATAACATAGGAAGAGTAGATCAGTGTAACCTTTTGGACACTGAAGTGTTCCTTCACATGTGTGCAACTCACCTTCAAGGGAGAGATGTTTGCAAAGACTGAAAGACTAAAATATATGAAGAGGGTGGGGAAGTGGGGGGAGAGGGGTGCAGAGAAGAAGGAGGGCCAATTTCAGGAGGATCTGGAAATAGAAATTGCTGACCTGAGCAGAGATCAAGTGTTCTAAGTACCCAGACCTTCATCTGAAACAGAAGATTATCCCAAGCATTGGGCAGATCACTGTAGAGTTACTTCCAAGGAAGGCCTAGGCATCGTTTAGCCTATTTAAAAAGCAAATCATCTTATTTTATAGTCTAAACCTGGCCTTTTTGGGGTATGTGTTTGTGGGTGTGTTGAAAGCATTTTCCTTCTTTGGGATTGTCTTTACAAGGAGTAAAACTAAGCAGATATACCTTCAGGCTCTGATCAGCCCTGGAACCTTTTATATTGACAGACAGAATTTTAGGCATCTATTTAGGCATCTAACATGATGCTTACCTGGATGAATTTGAGTAATCACAGTATATCAAATACACAAATAGATTTAAGCATTTATACTAATCTCAAAGGAAATTCATTTCTTTATCTCTAGACATATACAGTCAATTGAAAAGCTCTATGCTTTATCTGTCATGGCTTCTGTTTCAGAAGGGCACTTGAAGGAGAATGTGTTTTTTCATACCTAGCAGCTCTGTGCAGAAGCCCTGAGACATCCTAAATGGAATAGATATTTATTTCTATCAACTCAAGAGTGTGATTCTTGTAAATAAATGGGAAGGATCCAGGCAATATAGCTTTTTGTTGCCAAAACTTCTGACAGTTCTGTGCTTAAGTCCACAATTTTTAGAACTGTTTAGAACTGTTAGATACTTTTGTTATGCTGTCAATGACTAGAACAAACAGAAGAACAAACAAACTAGTACCCTAAAACAAGATTATCAGGAGGTAATCTTTGCTATTACTATTTTTATATTGGCTGAGTTTCTTATAACTACATAGCACTGGATGCATTAGTGGTTACTATAAACGTTTACAGGTAATGGTGATTGATAATTTCATATCAACAACTACTTCATATCCAACAAAAGGCCATTTGGAAATGGAATATTTGAAATAAGCTAGTGTTCAAGTGTATGAGCTAGAAAAAACTGAGCTGTTAATATAGTATAAGCAGGTACCTATATCCTAATAGGCTAGCTTTATTATATAGACATTAGGAAGTCATCATGATTGTAGAGAGACCAAGGCAGTGTTTATCTTTGCCAGATCTTTCAGCAACACTGTTGGCAGAAGAAAGCATAAAGAGTAATAAAAATCAGCAGGGCTAGTATGCAGCTGTGCTATAATTTATCATCTGGAACCATTCTGTGGAAAAATAAGTCTAGTAAATAAAGTAGGAAACAAAGACTGTACCAGAATCAAACAGGTGTTTTCAATGCTCAGAGTCAGATAATTCACTGTGAGTTAAAAAATATCTGTAGTTGACAATTAAGCAATAAAATGCTCTCCAAAAAAAAAAAAAAAACCTTGTTAAGCCCAGACTATTATCAGCTGCCTTATGTCCCAAAGTAGAAACATTTATATCCCCTTAGCTGTTTTTATCCTAGGAAGTGCAAGTATAGATATTCTCAGAGTAAAAGAATTTAGATAAATGTCAGCATTCATTCAGTTCCTACAGACATTTTAAAAGATGAGAGTTTTGTAAGGTGATGTACTGAAATGTAAACTGTCACATATTATATTCTGTACATACTCACCCAATCTCACTGTAATGACTACTGTCCTTCTCATTCCAAGTCCAACACCTTCTGAATTTTGACACACTAATAGTTCAGCACAGAGCTTTTTACAGGTCGTCTTTCACCATATGTTTTCCAGAGACTATTCTCTTGAAGTGAGTAATCTTTCTGGTTCCTTTCACTGTGAAATATACTGTATGTAAAAGGAGGCCTCTGGGTCAACTCAGATCTCCTGGTCCTGCAATAGTCATGACTGCATTAGGTTTTCAGTTATCCCTCGGTGTGGTTATTTAGCACACTCTGTATGTCACAAAAGAACCAGCTCCCTTTGTGTACTGTCATGGTTTTCCTCTCTCCTGAAATACTTCCTCTTCTCTGAAACTGTTCTGAGGCTTAAGTGAAAGGTTTTCCTCTCCTTTTTTTTTATTCTTGCATCTATTTGTCCTTATCAGGTTTAATGAAGTAGTCTTGAAATAATTAAAAGTATAAGTGAGGAATCTAATTGTTAAAACGTATATATTTTTTTGTATTGAATGATGTTTTGTGTATGCATGACAGAAAGTAACCTGTAATTTGAACAGCATGTGAAAGAAAAAGTGTTACAGCTAAGATTTATAGGTTTCCAATGGGAGTATTCAGGCCAAAAAAAAAAAAAAAAAAAAAAAAAAAGATTATGCTTAATATAGAGCTAGATCTGTGGAAGACTTTGTGTGACACACTGACTTGAAAACATGGAATGGGTCTGTTATTATCCAGACATATCTTTCAGTTATATAAGCTTGGTTTTGGTAGAATTTTTCCTTAACTAAAGGGAGCCTAGAAAACTCTGCAGTCCTGTTAAAATAATATTATGTTTAAATTTTCACCTTGCCAGATCTGGTTCTGAGAATAGTAAACACACTAAGAAACTATGTTATCTTTAAGCATCTATAATTTAAAGAAATTGATTTTTTTAACATTCTTCAAAAATTTATGTATAGGGCAATGAAGAAACCGTAGACCACATCCAAAACTCTCTGAAGAAATGCATCTCTGAAGTAAATGAAAGATTTCCACTGGTTTTAATGTTCAAATATTAAATGCACAATGTAAAATCCCCAGTATCAGGTCTCCCTAACCACATAGTTTTCAGAATTCACAAGCTACTCAGAAGAAAAAAAAGTCATCCTCAAAATTTTCTCTGCCTTACAAAGTTGCATTGATGCCTTAGTGATGGTCTTTTGTTTGCATTTGAGGAAAAATGTGTTGATTATGTTGGAAGATATATGCCACAGAAATAAAATGCATTATTCTCACAAAAATTCCAACACTTCCCTTTTAAGAATGATATAAAGGCAACATGACCTATAGGGCATTATTAAGGCATTGAGAAGTGTCATGGATATTTTGGGAACCATTGTCTGCTTTGCAAGGTATTATATCCTTCCTATCTATTTTCAAGATTTCTGCTTTAATTATGTTGTAAACTCCTCACTATTTCACTGGTAAGATCTGGTCTAGTATAAGAAAGTATCTTTATAAAACTGAGTTCTTTGTTAATAATTTAAGGCTACAACAACTGCTTCTGTTTGGTTTGATTATGACTAGGTAATTAAACTGAGATATTAAACATAGGCAACATTATTTATTTCTTATATAAAAATTTAATTTCATGCATGAGAAGTTGCTTCTTCCCCTTTTTGTCCACTTCTCCATGTCTCACTAAAGCAGTAATTTTGTGTGGAAAGATTTTAAAATGACAGCAATTACTGAGGGCCTATACAAGCTCTTATTTTTATATATAATATATTCCTCTCAGATTATCTGTTGCTATTAACCTGTGTGGCTTCCAGGAGTAGAGTATAAAGGTTCTGTTTGTTAAGGAAACAAACAAAAAAAAAGAACATAAAAGTCTCAGAGAGAGGGAAAGCGATTTATAGGAGAATTTGTCGGATTTTAATGGGTGGAGTCACCATCCCTGATAGTATCCAAGAAACGTGTAGATGAGGCATATAAGGACATGGTTTAACAGGCATGGTGATTAAAGGATTGCACTTGGACTTGATGATCTTGAAGGTCTTTTCCAACCATAATACTTCTATGATTCTGTGATTTTATGATTCAAGATAGAAAGGCTGGAATTTCCCTTGGTTGACCATAAAAAAAGAAGTGACACCAAAATCTCACAATGTGAGTTCTCAGGAGAGAGGAGAGAGAACTTTGTCAGATAAAGGCAAGTCCAGAAAAAGAATGCTGCCATTAGGTAAGCCAGGGTCTCCTAAATTAGAAGAAAATATAAATAGAGCCTAGCTATGGACTGAGGGAACACATGTAGACAGAAATGAGGTAGACTTATTCTGTAAAAGAATTCATAAGCCTCTGTTTTAAAAAATTTTTCTCTGTACCACTGCAGATGCAAATGTTCCTGCTTTCTAAAGAAGAACTTTAACTGGTAGCAAAAAACAAGCTGCATCTTATTAACCTAAACAGATAAACTTGTAGAGGAAAAAAAAAAAAAAAAAAAAAAAAACATGCAGCCCAGGATGTAATACCAAAATGATTATACTACAATGTTCCACAAAATGTGATATGCAATAAACTAGGCCTGTTGCCTGAGGGAGAGAGACAGCACGTCCCAAAAGGAGGGGATGCCTTTCAGCTTCTTACTGCAGTCCTGGGGCTTCTTGGAGCTAATGATACTTAGAAATGCATAAGGAACACACGGTTAGGACCGCAATGAGAAGTTAATTAAACTTGTTCTGTTGAATTTTCACCTTACAAAGTTCTGATTTGTGGGGAAGAGATGGAATCAGATCACTAACTCTAATTACTGTTTTTCTTGTGTCCTCTATACATATTTCTTCTTTTTTTCTTCTTTATGAGTATGCATATACTGTAAATTACTACAGATTGACCTAGAATCTTGGTATACAACATGGTAAACATTTCAATACCTTCTGTGCAGGCAATAAGGATGGAATTTATCTTAGTTTACCTGTAGCCATGCAATAATTTAGTACCAAACCCAAACAGCCAGGTAGTCCATGGAAAGTAGGGACACCGTTAGAGGAATCATCATCTCATCAGGATGTGTCAATCACTTTTCATCAACTAGAGAGGTGTCCAAGACAGCTCTCTTAGATTAGGAGCACTGCTTTTGGGCAACTAAAGTTAAGTGAAATAAATCCTACTTTCAGAGGATTCTGTGAGGTGGAAAACATTGTTGAGAGAGAAAGTGCAAAGTCCCTGTGGTGTGTTTAGCAATAACTTCTGCATGCAGACATGCCCTTGTGCACCCATAACTGAAAAGGAGCCAAATTCAACAGCTTAATTTAAGTTTCAAGTACTAATTTGAATCTGTTGAATTGTATCCCACACAATCTGAATTTCTTATTTATGATGATGAAAGAAAGAAAGGCCTGAAGGTGAACAGGGCGAAAGACGAAAACGTTTGTGAAACAGGAAGCAAAGAAAGACTCATTAATAAGAAATAAGCCAAAACTATTATTGATGCACATCCAAAACAAAACAGAGAAGACAAAAAAAAAATCCAAAAAAAAAAAAAAAAAGAATCTGTGTTACGGAGCAGAGCTCTGCTACATTACTTATACTACCACACTTCTGAAGCTTATTCAGAGTTTCTGTATAGTTCCCCTGGGGGAGCTGCAGAGTTCAAATCCTCTGCACTGTATATGAAATGGAAGAGGTAGCTTGAAGCATTTGTTATATCTGTTAGAAATAGATTTTCTAGCTGCATTTTTGTATTTGATATGCAGTGAAGGTGGTGAGAAGCAAATACAATCAATTGAAGAACTGTGATATGTAGGAGGAAATTTTACAATAGTCTTTTTTTTTTAAATGTGCACAAAGAAGTGGAAGAGGCTAGTAAAAAGATAGGGAGAAGTGATCATAGATAATGAATGGATAAAACAGGAAAATCTCAGTTTGCAGGAGCTAAATATTAAGATATAGAAAGCAGCAACAGAAACGAAACAAGAGAGAGCATACTAACATGTAAACACCCACAGATCTTAGGAAATACTGTGAAGTAAGTTCTTTTTCTAAAATACTTCCAAAATTCCTGTCCTAATTCCTGTCCTAATAGTTTGGAAACTGCTCAATAGACAAAAGGTGCTAAAGTATAATGAGGAGTGAAAAGGAGGAATAGAGTGAGAAGAGAAAAGATGATGATGCAGAGAAAGCTTGGATAGGAGTAGAGAAGAAAGACAAACATTCATTAAGCTGTAGTTTGATTAAAGTTACATCCATAAGAAAAACATAAAGATAAAAATATCAGAAAAGAAAGATTCCTCCATTTCACAGAGAACAGTTTACCCAGAAATTTCTGTGATGATAAATTGGCATTGTGTGTTTCAAATGGATATGATATAGCCCAAGAACTTTAACTAACATAAGCCACCATTGGTTGTATATGAATTAAATTACTGCTTAATTTACATGCTGTGAATCAAGGCATACTGAACAGATAACACTGTGTTAAGCACACCTCCTCTAAGTCTGCATATATTTCAGTGGTGGTTTTCAGGTCCACTCTAATTAGCAACCACACAGTTTACTCTCAACAGGTTAGAGAACAACAACATAATACCTGGATGTAAGTGAGTCTCAAACATTCAGGCATACACTTCCTTGCAATGTTGATAAAGCTGAATTTTTTCTCTCTTTAGTTTGGCAATCTCTGTCCGCTGTTGTGCTTCATCACTTGACCCAACATTCAGCTTTTATTAAAAGTGGACATACATAAGTACTCAAAACAATGCAGATTGATGGAGCTAAGTCTCGGCGCTGGCTCAAATCTTCATGTTGTTACCACTACCAATCATACTGGGAAAAGCAGAGGGAGCAAATAAATGGGAGGAAAATTTTCCAGGAATAGGAAGACCAAGAAGCTGACTGCATGGAATTAGGAAGGGAAAGTCATATATAAACAACCTTATAGTTTTCTATAATGAAATCTTGGATATTGGGGGAGAAGTGGATTTGCTTATCTTGACTTTAATTAGGCTTTTGACACTATCCACTGCAATGTTCTCATAGACAAAGTGACCAAGTTGCAGTCTAGATAAATGGATGGTAAAGTGAACTGAAAACTGACTGAACTCTCAGGCTCAGATATTTGTGATCATGGTCACAAAGCACTGTTGGGTACTAGTCAGTAGTGATTTTCACCAGTATAAATAATGAGGAAATACTGCTTAACCTCTTGAGCAATGGCCTGGCTGAAGGGACAGAATGTCCTCTCTGCAAGTCTGCAGATGATACAAAACTAGAAGGAGCAGTTAATAGACCAGCTATGCTCCTACTTAGACAGGCTGGAGAAATGGGCAGAGAAGAAGCTCATGAAGTTTAACAAAGGCAAGTGCAGAATCCAACACCCAGGGAGGAATCCCCTCATGAACCAATACAGGCTCTCCAGCCAGAAAGCAGAGAAGGACCTGGGTGTCTTAGTGGACAACAAGTTGACCACGAGTTGTCCTTGCAGCAAAGAAGGCCAGCATTATCCTGGGGTGCATTAGGCAGATCATTGCCAGCAAATAAAGGGAGGTAATCTCTACCCTCTACTCCACTGGTGAGGCCACATCTGGAGTGCTGAGACCAGTTCTGAACTCCCCATTCCAAGACAAAAAAAGACATAGCAGAGTGAGTTCAGGGAAGTAAAGAGGACTAAGCCAGTCTCTTTTCATAAGTGCCAAATGACAGGAGGAGAGTCAATGGACACAAACTGAAATGCAGAAATTCTGACTTAAACATAAGGAAAAAAAAAAAGAAGAAAAAAAAGTTTTTTATACTGTGATTCATCAAACATTGCAAAGGGCTACCCATAGAGATTTTGGAGTTTCCATCCTTGGAGATATTAAAAAGATGACTGAATATGGTTCTGCGGAACCTTTCTAGCTGACCGTACTCTGAGCAGAGAGGTTGGATTAGGCGGTCTCTGGAGATCCCTTACAACCTCAACCTTTCTGTGGTTCTGTGAATATTACACCACAGCAGGTGCAAAAAGAGCAGGGATTGGTAATATCTCCTTCAAGTATTCATTCCTGTTCTCAATGAACTTCTGTGGGGCTTGTTATTTTCATTAGAGATGTGTAGGTAGCAAATCATAGTCCTGCAGGCTCTCTTAGACATTTTTTGATGAAATGAATAAAAAGCATAACCCTTATTGATACTGTCACAAATTATATCACATTTCCAAAAGATGGTTGTTGTCAACTACAAGCTCAGTAAGACATTATTTTTAATCATATTTCATGATTTGTATATAAAGGAATGATGATACAGTACACATGAAGATACAGTATAGTTTCTTTTTGAGATGATCAGTGATCAGTGTTTCTGCTGATTGCAAGGTATCCATTTTTCTGCTCTATTTTGGTAGCTTTGGGTTGGATTTTAATTTTGAAAGAAAAGTCACTGAGACATGTAAATATATAAAGCACATATTTCTCATTTATCATTTTTGGTATAGTATTTAGTTACATATGATTTTGTTCACCTGCTGCCTACTTTTTTCTGATCCCCTTTGCTTTCTGTGGGGAAAAAAAATACATATAAAGGAATAGTTCATTTGTTTTCCTAAATGTGTCCTTGTTCTCTTAGATTCATTCTCTCCTTCTTAAACCGAAGTCAAATTCTATTCATATGAGGATGCTTTCATTAATAGCAATTGTTTTGTCTCTGATGAGCTTGAGACTGGATGTTTGTTTAAGTAGCAGGTGGTGGCACATTTGTTAAAGCAGATCATTTGTTGTATTAATAAGACAAACAGAGGTATCTATTCATTATGCACAAGGTAATTCCAGTTCATGGCTACCGTTCTAATCCTGTCAGTCTTTGAGTTTGGAATCAAACTTGTAGCATACACAACATGACTTGAAATCCAACGAGAGAAAAATGATAGAAGGTGTACGATTTCAGTGTCCTTAAACAGGCATAATCCACAGGGACAATGGCTTTCATGCTTCACCTTTTTCCATAATTATTCCATCTATAATGTGTTTTCCATATTGTCACAAATAGAAAGAACCCACAAATCCTCCAAGGGATTAGAAAATGCAGTAAAATAACTGTATTTGTGTTGTGTGTATAATATACAATAACTTAATTATGTGAATTAAGTCAGTCCCAAGTGAAAGAGATGATAAACCTGTTTTAAACTGCAGTAAAGCTGTTTTAAACTGCAGAGTACATTTAGTACTGCAGTACTGCGTGTTACCTTGAGTACATCCCTAAATTAGCAAAACATCTTCCCAGAATAGATCTGATGTGGTTCCAGAGTGTTCATAAAAGTTTTTTCATTGTGATAGACAGACAGAAATACACAGCTACCCAGCTATTATGCAAATTCTATTATCCTGATAAAATTAGAGATGTAAGAAGCTGATTGGAGCACAGAGATTACACGATGGGGTTATTAGGAAATGGCAGGTCTGTTTCAGTAACTCTACAAGGTCCCAAAACTTTTGTAATCCGTGTTATTTTGATTCATTCAGTACTGATACAATACTGGAAGTGTCATAGTGAATCTTTATCTTCAGAAATGGCCATATCACCACCATCAGGCTTATGAAGCAGCCATAATTTTCATTTTTATATTACCTTATTTCTGATCACTCTGATTAGTTTCGCTTGGCCGAAGATTGCTGATAAGATGGGAATTTTTCTCTTTCTTACATACTAAGTATCAGTTTGTGCTCTGATCTGAGAAAAAATTGTTAGTTTCCACAAAGTAATTTAGTTCTCATTAGATCTTGCCCAGATTTTATTCTTAGTTTGTTGGCTGGGCATAAGAGGACATAGACATGCACGAACAGTATCTGGCATGATTCATGACCCCTGCCTCTAAATCTACTCCAATACACACTTGTTTAGCTGATTGTTAAAGAACATATGTATGAGGAATTCCATTGACAGATACAGCCTTATTTGTCAATAAGTATGAATAGGAATGTCGTGAACTTTCTACTTTCTAAGCTTTCTAGCTTGATTCCACTGTGTTTGTTAATTTCTCAGGGTCGTGTTTCATCATAATCCAGTTCCCCCAAAACAGACTTTTTAACCTATCTACTTTAGAACTTGTGTTACGTTTTAGGGAGTTAGGAGTGAAGGAGGTGGAAAGGAGTCCATTGTATTCTGGAAATAGGAAGAAGCTAAAGAAAGACCATTGTCATCAGGAACTGTTTGTCTTATGGTAACTAGGAAACCATTATCTGAGGGCAAAATAGAATGACAATGTTTTTCCCTTCTCTCAACTGTGCATAGAAGAACAAGACACCATCTATATGTCATTAATGTCTAAGAATCTTAGCATAAAGAAGAATCACTTCATAGAGGAAGGGTCTTAAAGCACACGTTAGTTTTTATTTCAGAATGTTTTTAATTTGCAACAAAAATTTACCCATGCAGCCAATCCATATTTTATATAAAAAATTCTGAGAAATGCTGACATTTGTAGTTCCACCCTGCTACTGTGTTTGACTTTTGTAGTCACTTTTAAAATTACATTTTTTACTTTTTTTAAGAGAAGATTGTCATTTTAGCAAATCATTTTGGACTTTTACAATAACTTGCCCATTTCTATTGTGTATTTTATCTAGGGGCTGATAATTTTAAAATTAGGAAGATGATTATTTCTACTAATGATGATTATTTCTACTACTGATGATTATTAGAAAGATGATTATTTCTACTAATCAGGATATTTTTCTGTAGTTTACGATTACCTTTTGTTTTGTACTATTTGAGACTGTAGAAATTGTGCATTAACGCGTATATTATAAGTCCAAGCTCACAGCTCCTTTGATCTATGAAGGTCACGATACTTACTTAGTCAAGGAAAAAAAAAAAGCAGTATTGAATATGAAATAATAACAAAAAAGTTAAATATAAATATTGAAAGGAATCAAAATTAGACACCATTATTTTTAAAAAATCTTTTTAATAATACATTCTCAACCTTAAATCTACTAATTTCTAATTTGGCCACTCTGCAAAACTATCCAGTTATTTCAGATAAAAGTAACATTTTAAAGTCCAAATTTTATATTGTTTTAAATATAATCAGGAGTGCAAGTTGATTGATTTAGTCACAATTCATGGAAGAAGGAACACCACTGTTTGGCCCTATGCCGGAATTATTTATTAACAAATATACAGCAAGTTCAGACTTGCCAGTATATCACTAATTACAGTTTCTGTTGTGAGATGAGTTTGTACTTTTTGAATCTGATACTTAGTGATATTTAGTGGAGCTCAAAAAATAAAGAGAAAATTTTGCCTTTTTTCATTTATTTACAATCTATTGAGAACAAGATCATGAATATTGTTTTTTTTTAATTATTTCAATTGTAAAAAATATTTTTTTTTTCTGTGAGGGGTGTTGATGGTATCCTGCATTCATTGATAATGTTTTGACTAGTAAAACTTAGTCTTCAACTGCATAATACATTACATTTTTATAATGCTGATCAAAATACTTTTCTTATGGCATTCTTCCTCTTTTTTTTGCTATGAAGAGAAGGGCAATGGTGAATCTGACCCCATGACTCCTGTTCCTAGAAAGTAAACTCTTTCATGAAAAAAAGAAAATATTCCACTAGAGACCATTAGTGAATTTATTTTCTGCTAGAAATAAATGAAAGAAAAAGGAGGAAAGATAGTGTAGCTATAATAGATTATATTTTGGCATTTACCGTTAATGTCTGTGAATGCTATAGCTTTTCAGAGGAGAGTTGCAAGACAGGATAGATAAGGAAAGCACTTTTTTTTTTTTTTTTTTTAAATACCAGACTGGTTTTCAAGTTAAAGCTGTCTTTAACCCAGATAGGAGGCTATCTTGAGATGAAATCAAGAACGTGCTTTCACCCATATGCCAATAGATGTCAATTATTCAGCAGGCAGGAATTCTCAGCTCAAACAATCTTACATCTGCAGCACAAATATTAAAAGCCATAAGACTGAGTTCAAAGAGCTGGTTTAATATTGCACAACTGAAGAATGACAAGCACAAGGAGCTTGCTGATGTTTTAGGTTAATATAGTACCCATGCTTTTCTTATTATCTCGATTCAGATCCTGATCGGATCACAATACAAAATGAAACACATTATTTTAGGTTAGTCAAGTTTTTTCATATCATTCAGTGTGGAAGGACTGACAGTCTGTGTTCAAAAGAAGCCCAGAACTACAAAGTGTGCTAGACCAGGTATGAAGTAAATTGCCAGAAATCCTGTGGAGATACCTGCACACTTGCTCATTTCACTACATGTTCAAGGTAGCGAGGTAAGGAGATGCATAAAGGTTCAAAAAGCTGTGAAACTTTTGAAGAGAAGAGAAAATCTACTTGCAGGATAGATCAGTGAAGACAACCAGGGCCCACACCAAGTTTGGAGTGGTGGCAATTTATGCTAGCTACAAAGTATGTCCATTTGGTCAAGTCTGCTGAAACACTTCTAAAGGTGTCATCAAAGGAGGATTTCTGATGTTCTTTTTTCTTTTTCCTTTTTTTTTTTTTTTTTTTTAAAAATATCCTTTCCTTTCAGTGCTGAATTTAACTGTGGAAATACTTGTAATTTAATAAAAAGGGTATTTAAAAGGGTAACATAAATTCAATCAAAGTGCATGAAATGTCTATATTGGAAAAAAAAAAAGGAAATATTTTAGCTTAAAGACTAATCCAAAAGTGTAAACATACCCTTCACTTGATCTAGAAAAATAGGTAAGAAGCACTAAAGATTTCACGTAAGTTAGATAATGCCCCTTGATAGCACTGCATATCACAAAGATATGATAAAGAGAATGAATTTCTTTTCTTAAGAAGCAGAAGTGCATCCAAAAGAGTGCATTTAAAATATTAAATGATTTAATAATATAATCTTCCTCAGTCTCAAATAGCCTGTTAAATATTTCACATTTATGCAAAAAAAACTTTGCACTGTTTTTTGGATAAATGATTTTTAATCATTCAGAATAGGTTGAGTATTCTATATATTACTTTTGTTTTATTATTTTTCTTTCACCAAGAGAACTCCTTGCAAACTGCTGAGATCTAAAAGTTCAAATCCATTACAAAGTGCCATTTTTTGTATGATACATTAAATTTAGAGGGTTAAGGACACTCAAGCTACTGCATGCATTCTCCTGTCTTATGAAAAGTTCATGGATGAAGCTTTAGATACTTACATAACCTGCTGAGAGTCCTACCTAATCAATCCAGCAGCCTGCTGGGATGAGCTGCTACAGCTCCATGCCCAAGGTTCAAACGGCAAAAAGGCTGAGCACATATTCCCAGCAGTTACCCACACAAACACAAGTACCCAGCATATACATATATATATATACAGATAAACATGACCAGACACTCAGATCAGCATAGACAAACACTCAGCACTCATTCAGACACCAGCAGTGCCAGCAGCCTCATCCTGTTCCCCTCTCTGCCTCATTAGGAGAACTGATCCTCAGTTTCTCCACTGATGGCGCAGACCCCCTCTCTCACACACACACAGTTGGGTCTTCTAGTCAATCCCATAACCCACAGTATCTCCAGCATTTGGCCAGAACTCCCCCGGTCCCTTCAGCGATCATCTGCCCATTCTTTCACACCTGTCCTTGGAGACATGCACACAATCCTGCCTCCCAGGCCACATCACCCACTTGCTGCCTACTGCAGCTCAATATTTACTGGTGGTTGCACCGACCCCTGCAGACCCTGCTTGCGTCGGCTGCTGTCACCAGACACATAGGCTGGCCTGCACTACTGTCCCAGCTGGGGTCAATGACTTCATTCACTCCAGTCTCTCCAGTCACAGCCACCACATATGTGCCCCTGTAACATACGTTCTGACTTCAATTGCTGGCAGTTAGGGACGTCTGTGCACACATGCACACAAAAGAGGGAGTATTGCACTCAGGACAGTCACTAGAAAGGACTTTAGTAAGAAGACAGGACAAGACCATGCTCACCACGCATGACACCGTGCTGACAAGCACAAAGACCAGTAACCTGTTTCTACACAGTCAGCCCCTTTTATCTCTTTATCCTTCTAGCCATGTTTGTGGCTTCTCAGATCACCTATATCCCATCCACTCTCTGTATTTGGTTCATCCTCTCAGCATGCCATAATAAGACTTGCAGAATGCCAGAATGCTCTCCTCCTGCATCCCATAGCATGTCCTTTGCACTTTAAGATGTTCAGTCCAAAAAGTACCCTGAGAGCTGCTCCCATTGCCTCCTTATGCTGTGTTTCACATCTGAATATTAAAGGAGTGAAAAAAAAAAAAAAAACGTAAAAAAAAAGGACTTTTGTAATCATACTAAGGTTTCCTTATGAAAAGTATGGAGCCACAGAATAAGAACTCCAGACATAAGCTGTGTATGCCCTGTGTATACCCTGTTAAAAAGAGAAAATTGGTAGTGCTTAAGAAGTTGCAAAATATTTTCTAAGAAAAAAAAAAGAGAGAATAACTACTCATTTTAGAAGTTTCAGGTCCTGAGCTATAAAATTCTCTTTTCTTTTAATTATTTTTTCTCCTCTCTGGTAGCATTACTGGGATTTTACTTACATCCATGGGGAACTACTCCTGCTTTGTACTAATATGTGTGGAAAAGCAGACTTCCCACCAGATTCTCTTCCTATTACTGCAGTACTGTCTCTGTACTCCCAATGCCAATGTAATTCTGAATGTATAGAATGAGAATACACTAATGAGAAACTGTGGAAATTAATTAAAAAATGTGTAAAGATCTATGTATGCACATAAGAACATGGGTTTTTTAATGAAGTACTCAGGAAGCAATAGAGTTAGTGATAAGTTTTATATTCTGTCATAAAAATGGAAATTTCAGCCTTTCACTAGAATAAAATTTCCATTTCTGTTTCTGATGGATCATGTGATATTATAGCATTTAATTTGACAATTGTAAGGGATTTCCTGCTACGCTATATAACAGAATCATTTTTAGCTTTTATATTTGAATAGAAAGAACAAAATAAATGAGGTATCTTTTCTTGAGGGTTTATCTAATACCAGTCATTTTAGTGTCAATAATGCTTTTGTTGCATAAAGGTACAATAAAGTTCAGCAGAATAAAATAAATGTATCATGCTAGTATCACCTGCACATGTGAGATTCTCACAGAATGAGTAGCGGTGGGAGTGAGTGACAAAATGCTCTTCACTACTGTGAAAGAAATAGCAGTAGGTTTTATTGATATGGACAATGGTTTCACAAGATTCTATGGCAAGGTCACATACTGTTTAATGCATGGGGGTTCAAGATATGCACAGAGTTATCAAGGAGATCCTCCCGTTAAGTCACGGGGTTCAGATTGGACCCCCTTGCTTTCCAAACTCCTTCTGAGAGGAGTCTGGGTGCAGCTGGATCCAGTCCTAGTCCCAGTCCTGGTGAACGGTTTATGACTAGGGGATTTTGTGCACAGTTACGTCAGTAAAGCTTACAAGTTTCAAAAGAGAGAGTGCTACAGTCACTTATCACGAATCTGTTAGGATCTGGCAAGGATCTCAACCTTGAGGAGTATCCCTGAGAGGCATCCCTGCTCAAGGGGAGATCCGGATGTACAGTCCGCTGCCATGCAAGGAGAGCTCAATGGGCTCTAAGGTTGTTCCCATATTTATGGGATGATTGACATACTCATAATCACACTTTCATTTCAGAAAGACTTTTGGCAGGTGCATGTACAATTAGCCTTATATCCCCACCAGGATACAGCCATCAGGGCTGTTATTGATGGTTTACATGTACAATTAGCCTTATATCTCCACCAGGATACAGCCATCAGGGCTGATGGTTAATGCCTAAATGGGGAAAGAAATCAGGGAGGCAATCACCAGGATCAGATAATGTGGTTGTTAACATCTGAATAGGGCTACATGTGAAAAGTCAGATTGAGCTGGAGAAGGAGCACATCCATCACAGACATTTACCTATATATAAATAAAATCTTCAAAACAACAACAAGGATCTGAATCCTTATGATAATTATTAGGAATAACTCCTATTAAATTCTTTGAAGTACATGTCTCATCATTAAAAATTGATTGCCTAAACTGTATACATATACACAAGCATGTGGCAAGAACAAATTTGGTAAATACTATTGAGCGTGTTCCCAACAGACTCTAAATTTGATCTCAGTAGATGAACTGCTATTATCGTAGCTGAACAAAACAAATTTCTGAGAAGTACTTCATTTGTGGCTCTCAGAAACTCCCGAGCTTCCCTTTCCAAAAAAATGTAAAGTTTGTCAGAAGAGGTAGAAAGGGAAAAACAGACAGCCTTTCATACACAGAATCCATCTGCAGCAGAGGCAGAAAACAGAAGGAAGAAACTTCAGACTAAGTTGGGAACAAATATTCTGAATCTAGTTTCATTGTGTTAAGCAGTGAAATAGCAGACAGAGAAGAGCAGTTAGTTAACCATTGAGCAAGGAGGACTTCACTGATCCTTGTGCAATAGGGAAAAGAGACAAGTGCTTTTTGCCAACAAAGCAGCAATGGATTAGCAGGAGCTGGGATGTGGGATAATTTTGTAGGTGTGGGTAAGGGAAGGGGAATGCCAGGGGTGTGCATAGAACTAATATTCTGAGAAATAAATATCCATATTTTCGTGCAGAGAAGTGTATAATGCAAGCCTGTGAGTATCTCTTTGCATAATGTCTAGTTACTTCCAAAGTTACTTCCAAAACAAGTTTAACTCCCATTAATGATACTGATTTAGTATATTTTGTATTTAAATGCCTTTTAAAAGACTAACAGATTTAAATGTCTGAGTCATATCCAAGCCTCAGCGCTGAAACATTATGATCCTCCTTGAGTGATAAAGTGAAGCAGAAAGAAATTGATATCTACAACCACTCTAGCAGTCAACCAATATTAAGAATATTTTGGGCGGTATGGCATTATTTCCCAGGATCTGACAGAGCACAAAGTTCTCTTGAAGACCACAATCAGCTGTTTATTAGTGTCAGAACAATGTACAATAATGTGACTTTGTTTATTCCAGAAGTGCCTTTGTACTATGGCAGCATTGCCTAGCGTTATTTGATAACGAAGAACGTAATATTGTGCCTGACTACAGCTACAGAACTTTCAAATTGAAGTACTTTGCTGTTGGAAAATGAAAGAAAAGCAGTGTGAATGATTCTGGTCTAATGAAGTACAAGGCTTCCCCTAGGAATAAAAATATGATAATTCACATAACCGAAGCATTCCATGTAAATTGTCAGCTATTCAAATTAAAGTAACTAACGAATAACTGCATGCAAGATTGCATGGTGATTAGCAGTACAATATTTAATATCAACTGATGTTATCAATCATTTCCCAGTGTAATTACCCAAGTTGTTGAATAGAAAATTGCTCTTAAAAGTACATTTCAATAAATTAAGTATTAATTATTACAGGTAACTTGTAAAACAGTGCTGCCATACAGACAGAATCGGGCAGGGGATAGCATTCCAAGTCTTATAAATATTTCTAAGATTTTTTTTCTGTACTAATATAAAACAAGGGCCTTGTGAAATACTGTGAGCATGGAATAAGACATACACAGAACGTTCCTAAAACTCACCAGGCACTTGATAGAGAACGTGTCAAAGATGAAGAAGAATCCATGGTCAGCTATGGTCAGATGTTCTAATCACCACAGTGCTGACTATCAGAGGCAGGAGAAAGGAGAGATTTCCAATACCTAGACTCTTATTTTTGGAAAGGCAATGTATAAACAGATGAGGAAAAGTGCTTTGTTCTTCCCTAAATTAATGTTGTTATTATTATTATTTATAATCTAGATAATGCTAGTCTCTGGTTATGTTACGTAGTTAGGTCCATGCTAATACTCATCTTAACAAGATGAAAGATAACATCTGCTCTAACAAGGGCAGGGCTGTTTTTCTTCATGTATCAATATAATGGAGAAGTACTCTTACTTGTTAGACTATTTGTATGATTTTGGTTTGTTTCTTCTTTTGCATATGTTCCGTTCTGTTGGATTAACCATTAATTAGAGCTGGGACTTGAATCTGGGTTTCTTTTATCTCACATGTATGCAAATGACCACAAGATTAATAGATATTCAAAACTGGCAAAGAGGTGAAGGATGTGTTTCTCTTTGTTTTGAAATGAAATTTCATCCTGGACCTAAGAGCTTTTTTCACAATGTAAATTTAAACCAAACAGATACTTTTTCTTAAAGTTTCTGATTTGACAACCAGTTTATGTAAATCATGTTCTACAGACTTTATATTTGCAGTTGCTGTAGGGAAAAAAAAATCCTAAACCAAGAAAAAGCCCCTCTGCTGATTAATTTCTTTTTTATGACATTTTTATAGAGTATGAAAGTTAATTTGAATCTATGACATTGAAATGTGTTGTATTCCCTTGAATTGATTTTTTTATCTTTATATATTTTTCATGTTTTTCTTCATATCTTTGAAATAAATCACGGCATTTTAAAGTGTTTATTTTGAGTAACATTATTTAATTCACTTTTTCTTAGTAGTTAATTTCAAAGCCATACAAACTATTAAAAATTAAAGATGCTGAAGTAGAAGATAATTTATGCTTTACTATGTTGCTTATGGAATCTTCTCAGAGATCTGGAAGTGTAGATGCAGAAACAGGAAGCACACTAATGCTGAGTGTCTTCAGACTCTTGCTGAGTGTAAGCCCAACATGCATAAGCAGGGAGATAAGTAAGTGTGATATTTCTTACATACTCCTTCTAGAGGAGAGCTGGGAGGAGAGCTCTCAGATTGTTCTTGGAGCAGCTTTTATTTTTCTCTATGGGCACTAAAGAAGGTTTAGGAAGATTAACCTTTTAATATGCAAATTTTAACTTGGTTCTTAAATTAGGTGAGATTAATATGTTCTGTTGTGTTCGAGAAATGAGTTAGTGCTTAGGGTACTGTGAAAGGATAAACTTATGTTCACCTCATTAACTCCAAATACTGAAGTTAAAAGAACAAAATATGTTAAGGATTCTTGATACCATACAAATGAAATCTCTGGTTCTGGAGACTGGTTTACTAGGATTAGGAGCAAATATATATTTTTCTTTTACTATCTTAGGTTTTTGCTACTCTTACCCTAAGCAATCTATTCTCAGATGGGCTCCACCTCCACATTAAGCATGCTGACTTTCTGTAAAATGCACAGAAAAACACTTTTAGAAGCTTGTCAGCTGAGTGGGAAGCCACCTAAATTAGACAGTGTTGGAGCAGGAAGGAAAAGAACAAGGAGACATCAGAAATCTAAGCTAATGTTACTTGTTAAGACCTAAGAATCAGTAACATTCTTACTAGTCAGTCTCCGAGAGGAATCTTTTTCTGCAGCTAGCTGTATAAACCAAATTGTTCACTAAAGAAAGTCATGCCCTAGCAGAGAAGCTGCAATCTTTATCCTAATTCAAGGATTAGTAGACACACGAACTAGGCTCCAGTTGCACTGTTTGTTTAAAAAACAAAAAACAAACAAACAAACAAAAACAAACCAAACCAGACCAAAAAAACAAACAAAGAAACATAAAGCAAACAGAAAAACACAAAACCATATAGCCTGTCTCGTTTATGCTACAGAGTGCAAGCCCTTTCTGTGGCAGATTTGTTTTGATAAGGGATATATAGAGAAATGCAAAGAATTAAGTGACCTTAGAGCAAAACAGGTTGCATGATCAAGGATGCTGTGCTCCAACTTAATTTATGGTGTTCTTGTTTTTCAGTTAGTGCCCATTATCTCTTGCCCTGCCATTCATGTCCCTGAGAAGAATCTGGCCCCATATTCTTTGTACTCTCCCATCAGCTATTTATAAACATTAATATAATACTCTTCTCAGTTTTCTCTCTTTCTGGCTAAACTATCCAACTCTAGCCTCTTCTAATATAACAGACCCTCAATAATCTTCCACTAGTTCCATATCTCTCGTATTGGGTAGCCCAGAAATGAACACGACATTCCAAATATGCTCACCAGTGCTGAACTGAGGAGAATTGCAGAATCACAGGATGGTTAAGGTTGGAAAGGACCTCTAGAGATCATCTAGTCCAATCCCCCTGCTCAAACAGGGACACCTAGAGCATGTGGCACAGGCTGGCATCCAGGCAGATTTGGAAGATCTCCAGAGAAGGAGACTTCATAACCTCTCTGGGCAGCCTATTCAGGTGCTCTGTCACTCTCACAGGAAAGAAGTTAGTCCTCACATGGAGATGCAACTTTCTGTCTTTCAATTGCACCCATTACCCCTTATCCTGTCACTGGCCACAACCAAGTTTGACACCATTCTCCCTACATTCACCCCTCAGGTACTTGAACATGTTGATCTAATCTCCTCTCAGTCTTCTCTTCTCGAGGCTCACTTAGTCTTTCCTCATAAGATAGATGCTCCAGTCCCTTAATCAGCATCATGGGTCTATGCTGGACCCTTTCTAGAAGCTCCCCATCCCTCTTGTACTGGGGAGCCCAGAACTGCACACACTGCTCCAGGTGCAGCCTCAGCAGAGCTGAGGTGAGGGGCAGGACCACCTCCATCAACCTGCTGGCAACACTCCACCTGATGCAGGCCAGGATCCCATTGGCCTTCTTGGCCATGAGGGCACATTGCTGCCTCATGGTTAACTTGTTATCACCCAGGACTCCCAAATCCCTGTTCACGGAGCTGCTTTCCAGCAGGTCAACGCCTAATCTGTACTGGTGTCTGGGGTTATTCCTCCCTAGCTGCAGAGGACAGGGTGCACCTGTTCTTGTTGCACATCACGAGGTTACTCTCTGCCCAACACTCCAACCTGTCTAGGTCCCTCTGAATGGCAGCACAGCCCTCTGGAGTATCGGCCACTCCACCCAGTTTGACATCGTCCACAAACTAGTTCAGGCTGCACTTTGTCCCCTTGTCCAAGTCATTGATTAACAAGTTGAGCAGTACCAGACCCAATACTGATCCACAAAAGACACCATTGGCCACAAGCCTCCAACTCAACTCAGCCACATTTATTATCACTCTCTGGGCTTTGTGATCCAACCAGTTCTCAATCCACCTCACTGTCCACTTGCCCAGTCTACACTTCCAGAGCTTTCCTATGAGAGTGTTATGGGAGAATGTGTTCAAAATCTTGCTAAAATCAAGGTAGACAACATTCACAGTTGTCCCATCATTCATCAAGCCATTCATCCCATTGTAGAGGCTATCAGATTCATCATACATGGCTTTCCCTTGGTGAATCTTGATCACCTTCTTTTCCTTGACATGTCTAAAGATGGTGTCTAGGACGAGCTGCACCATCACCTTTCTAGGGACAGAGGTGAGGCTGACTGGCCTGTAGTTTCCTGGCTCCTCCCTCTTGCCGTTTTTAAAGACTGGTGTGACTGTTGGCTTTCTTCCAGTCCTCAGGCACCTCCCCTGCTCTCCATGACCTCTTGAAGATGACAGAGAGCAGCTGAGCAATAATCCTGCCAGTTCCCTCAGCACTCCTGGGTGCACCCCATCCGGGCCCAGAGATTTATGGATGTCCAGTTTGCCTGAATAATCCCTAACCCAATCCTCCTTGAGCAGTGTAAAGTCTTCCCCTTTCCTGATTCTCTCTTTTGTCTCTGGGCTCTGTAGCTCATGACTAGTCTTAGCAGTAAAGACAGAAGCAAAGAAGGCATTTAGTAACTCTGCCTTCTCTGCTCCCTCTGTCACCAAGGCACCTTCCCCATTCAGCAGCTGACCCACATTTTCCTTTGTCTTCCTCTTGCTGTTCATGTATTTATAGAAGCCTTTCCTCTTGTCCCTGACATACCTTGCTAACTCTAATTCCAAACGGGCCTTGGCCTTCCTTGTTGCATCCCTGCATTCTCTGACAATGTTCATGTATTCTTCCCATGTGGTCTCGCCCTTCCACATAATGTATGTGCTCTTTTTCTCATTAAGTTTACCCAACAGCTCTCTGCCCAAGAAGATCCCCTCCCTTGATCTGCTAGCAAGGTACTTCCTAATGCAGCTCAGAATACCATCAAATTTCTTTTCCTTGTGGGCACATTTCTGAACCAAGTTCAGCTTGTTGTCACCCAGGACCCCCATGTTCTTCCCTGCAGAGCTACTATCTGGATGTCTCTCTGTGTATGTGGTTGCATGGGGTTATTCTTCCCCACGTGCAGGACTTGGCAGTGCCCTTTGCCGAACCTCATGAGCTTCTTCTCTGCCCATTTCTGTAGCCCATCATGGTCCTCTGAATGTCAGTATAAAAAGGTGATCTATTAACTATTCCTATCAGTTTTATATCATCTGTTTAAATCAACAGAATTAAATCGTATAGGCCCCAGTATCAATCAATGGGGACAATACTCGTGACCAGCCTCCAGCTGGACTTTGTACTGCAAAACTCTGAGCATAACAGTTCAACCTGTTTTTCACTTATCTAGCCCATGATTCATTAGTTTGTCATAAGGTTCTTATGGGAGACTTTTAAAAGCCTTGTATGAGTGATTACTGTTCCTGATTCTGCTGGTGACCTCCTTGAAAATGCAAAAACCTAAGATTTTTTTTCTCCACCAAAATCTACTCATCAAAATGGACTGACAGACCGAGCAAATCCTGAAATAGAAAAACATTCCCTTTAAGTGTGTGCTTCATTTTTTTTCTTTATATACTAGTGTTTCTAAGCAAATATAAGTTACATTATTAATTTCACTGCAAGTAAAGGGATATTCTTTTTTTAATGACTACCAAATTGTCCCATAGCCTTCCCCTTCTCTCTTAAGTTAACTACTTGTTTCTCAGTTTCAAAATTTTTAAGGAGTTTCTTCAAAATGTTTAAGGAGTTAGTTTCTGCTTACTCTTCCATTTCCAGGTCT
>NW_010583630.1:408782-462286 GCF_000705375.1 Tinamus guttatus
TCCTCTCTGGCATAGCTCAATGCCCCTTGTTATTCTGAAACTCTTAGTAAAGCTTTGCAACAAACCAAAATATCCAAATGATATGAGTTTAAAAATGAATTTTTTCTGAAGTGTTTTAATTCAAACAACTTCAGTGAGCTGATTTACAACAGGACTTCACTAACATATGTATCAGCAGAATTGAGGAGAAAGTAAACTGTGGTATTGCAGGTGAAATGAGCAGACATGAACAGAGAAAATGGGGAATCTGAGATAGTACTTTTGCTACTTTTCACCCTTGTTGTATTAAAGTCTTAAGCTGAGATAATTCAGTAGTGCTGACTGAATGATCCTGGGAGAGGATATAAAAACACAGTGGTCTGGTACATGAGCAATAGCTTTTTTCCCATTACAATGGATACAAATTAAGACTTAATCAATTTACTGTTAGAAAGGAAGGAAGGAAGGAAGGAAGGACGGAAGGAAGGAAGGAAGGAAGGACGGAAGGAAGGAAGGAAGGAAGGACGGAAGGAAGGAAGGAAGGAAGGACGGAAGGAAGGAAGGAAGGAAGGACGGAAGGAAGGAAGGAAGGAAGGACGGAAGGAAGGAAGGAAGGAAGGACGGAAGGAAGGAAGGAAGGAAGGACGGAAGGAAGGAAGGAAGGAAGGACGGAAGGAAGGAAGGAAGGAAGGACGGAAGGAAGGAAGGAAGGAAGGACGGAAGGAAGGAAGGAAGGAAGGAGGAGAAAAGCCTTGACTAGCTGTATCTGCAGGGCAAACTGCCAGTTTACATTGCAATCTTAATAAAAAAGAAGAGAAGCTTGAAAAGAATCAAGCCTCAAAGTAATAACCACATCAGACACTACAACATAAACCTGTATCACAGAATTATTTTGATTTACGTTCGTAGTATAGCTAGAAATGCCTAAGAGAGTATACAGTGAAATTCAAGCAGAACAAAGTCTCAAAATTTGGTTTCTGTATGGTTTGTTACAAAGAAGTTTTACTCAAGAGGACCATAAACCTACTTTAATGGAAGTTAGCAGTTTGCCTATTGCATGTTGAGCCATCTAATTGTTGTTTATGTTGATGCAATTGCTATGATAAAAGTAGCAAAATGGACTAAACCAGATTTTCAGGGCTATAAAATGTTATCCTTAATAAATAAGAAATGATAACTAAATTCAATCTGGTTGGCTAATGAGACATTTCCTAATATTAATTCAGAATAATTAAGCAAGCTTCACATCATGTAAGAGACAACACGCCTAGAATGATGACAAAAATTAATAGGGTTGTTTGAAGTGTGATTATCCTTGTTGCATTTCTTCCTTATCATTTTCTGATTTCTCTATTCATAACTGGTTCTTTATAGGCCATTTTATAATTGAACAGCTTGTAAGAAAAACTATAATGCTTACAGCGGAGCAGTTGGGAGGTGGGATACACAAATTTTATTAATTTTTTGACTGACTCACTGTGTGACCTTTTGTAAGTGAACAGATGTCTTTATGCCTCAGTTTCCATATTTGCAAAATCGGTATAATAATTACTACTCATCCATATGCAGGGTATGTGCAAAGAGTAAAGTGTATTTCTATTTATTAACTATCATTTGAAAATCCCAATGAAAAGGTGAAACTTTATGGGTCAAATGCCAAATAAATCAGCCATGTGCCCCTAAGGAGACAGCATTGATTTACTGCTCATGGACATTCATGGTGATTCCTTGATAAAAAAAAACACTGAGTCAGAAACTGCAATAAAGCAGAGTTGAAGTTATAACAGGCTCTGAAAAAAATGTAGAAAAGCCAAAATTCTGCAAAAAAAATCCTAGTTTTTTTCAGAAGGACATCTTGCTAAAAAAAAAAAGAGAGAGAGGAAAAAAAAAAAGAAGGAAAGAAAAACTCAACATAGGACACTATACCAAGTATGTATTTATACCAAGTATGTACTTTTACAAAGTCTGGGCAAAAATGGCAAAAACCAAGATGTACAAGCTCTCCTAAATGAATGCTGGCAGGGACCTTCCAGTTTTCTTTATCAGCATTCTTACAAGTTACAAAATGACATAAAAAAGAATAAATCAAAGTAGAAGTGCTATATGTGGTGCTGTATATGATCTGGTACTCCAGCTGTAGGATTGTGGTAGTCTACCTTGATGTCCCCTTCTCTTTTGCATCTTCCAGTGTCTATTATCAATATCAATGATTACTTTTAAGATATCTCCTGTTTGAACAAAGGAAGGGCCATCTCAAGTTTTGCTGATATGAACTACTGTTGAGTTTTATTCTGCTCATGCTGTATAAGAGAATGATCAAATTATTATTTGTATTAATTGTATTTTTGGACTGGTGAATACATGAATAAAGATTTCAGTGCATGTTTTGTTTCCTCTGCACTCGGTTTCCAAAACTGTAGGATCCTAAAAGACAAATGTAGTACCAAAAGAATGTTATATGAATTCCCATTTTAACTACTGTGAAAATGAAAGCTGTTGATTTGGATTCAGTACTGACTTGCAGGATAACACGCTGAATCATAGAATCATAGAATGCTTAAGGTTGGAAGGGGCCTCTAGAGGTCATCTAGTCCAACCCCCCTGCACACGCAGGGTCACCTAGAGCACGTGGCACCATACTGCGTCCAAGCGGGTTTTGAAGATCTCCAGAGAAGGAGACTCCACAACCTCTCTGGGCAGCCTGTTCCAGTGCTCTGTCACCCTCACTCTCAAGAATTTTTTCCTTAAGTTCCTGTGGAACTTTTGGTGCTTCAGTTTCTGGCCGTTTCCTCTAGTTCTATGAGTGGCCACCTGTGAAAAGAGACCAGCCCCATCCTCCTCACTGCCTCCCTTGAGGTACTTATAGACACTGATCAGGTCCCCTCTCAGCCTTCTCTTCTCCAGGCTGAACAGGCCCAGCTCTCTCAGCCTCTCCCCATAGGATGTTCCAGGCCCCTGATCATCCTTGTAGCCCTGCAGTGGACTCTCTCCAGAAGCTCCACATCCCTCTTGTACTGTGGAGCCCGGAACTGGACACAGTACTCCAGACACCATGACACCCAGGTCTTTCTTTGCAGAGCTGCTCTCCAGAAGGTCGGTCCCCAGCCTGTACTGGTGTCTGGGGTTATTCCTCGCCAAGTGCAGGACCTTGCACTTGTCTTTGTTGAATTTCATGAGATTTCTCACTGCCGAGTTCTCCAGTCTGTCCAGGTCCCTTTGGATGGCAGCGCAGCCCTCTAGGGTATCTGCTACTCCTCCCAAATCAATGAATCAACCTGGTATTTACACTTCTCCTCTGAGATATGTTCTTTTACCTAATCACATGTTCATTTAACAGTACATGCAATTGCATGGAACTTATGTAAATAACTTCAGTTAGTTTTTTTCTATACTAACAGCCAAATTCTTCCTCCTGTAACACCTGTGCTGTTACTTTAAAAGCAGTCAAATGGCTCAGATGCCATTAAGCTGTTCACTAACCTCATATATTACTTTTGGTATAGTGTATGACTCGGTGACTATAATATTCTTTTAGTAAAATGCATTTTTTCTGACAGTTTAAACTCAATTCAACTTATCCATTTGTGACAATAGCTTTCATTTACTAACACATAATAAGTTGCATTTACATGCTAAATAGTGTGTATTTTGCTACTTATGATGATGTTTATTCTTTTGAGCATTAATTGGGCACTCAACAGCTAGAAGTCTGGACTTATTACATATGATTTTAGGGGAAAACATAGGCTACCCAAGTTTTATAAGTACCATGATCTCAAAATTTAATTCAGTTATCCCCAGCACTACTGAGCTTCCTCTTTTGAGCGACAGAGGAAAGAGAAGGCAGATGGACAGACAAACAGACAGGAAAAGGCAATCCTCCTTTCAGCCGCAATCCAAGAGACATCTCAGACTATATCACAAAATATCTGCCACTTGAACACCATAAAGGCAGAAATTTGGAAACCAAATTCAACAAACCATAAAGGTTTTTTTTAGTTCAGCTAGATAAATCAGCCATTAGCAAAAAAAAAAAAAAAAAAAAAAAAAAAAGGGTAGAAGGGAGACTATATCAATTAGGTGCTTACTGTGCACTTCTATAGAAAGAAAAAAGATTAATATAAATAAATTATGAACTGAATGCATGTTTGACATCTTCTGGTCCATTTCCTTTGAAATATGCACTTAAATGTTAATATTAGATTCCATAAACAAGTATAACAAAAAGGGCACTGGCAACAAAGATGAAAGAACATGAAAGGCCTGAAGTTGACAGTATAAGTACCAAATTTGATAGAGCATAGCAGTTATAAGAACATAAAACATGTTGAAAACATCATAATTATAGCTGGTTAGAGATCAAAGAGATATGTGCAATAAAAGCAAACATAAACAATCAGATAAGACACATTAAAAAAGGAATTCTGCTGTAAACATGAATGATAGCTATGAGATAATATTTAGCTGACATTATTCAATTAAAAATAAAATGGATTTTATGACATTGATCTTTTTTACTTATTTGCTCGCTTCATTTGCTTAAAATTAGATATTATGCCTTGAGTATTTATATATTTTAAAGTTATATAGGTTTATGCTTTCAATAGGTATGTGCCTATACAGAGAGAGTGAGAGAGACTATTCAAAGGGGAAATTTATAACACATGCTATCACATTATTTATACTGCATGCTAATCTCATTCTGTGATCATCCTTAAAGTGTGATACAGGAGTATACTTCAGATCTCAGCAAAGGAGAGTATCTAGGTAAGCCATCCGTTATATGTGTTCATAAGCATTCATCAGCATATATAGGTTCATCAGCATTTCAAAGGTTTTATTGAAATTGCCAGATAGCAACAATGACAGATATCTTCACCTACACAGGGTCTACATCAGATGTTGTTAAGAGAAAAAGATGTCTCTTGGAAGCTTTGGCCAGCCAAAGATGATTATGCCTAATCATCTGATGGGGCTTTTAGATTACAGAAATTTAAGCAGCATTTCAAAATGTTCTAATCAGAAAGTGAGATAAAAAATAAAAAGAGAATATGAACACATCTTGTGACTTTAAAGTAGAAAAAAAATCTTGTTCAGTCTCACAGATTGAGAGGCAAATGGAAGGTTAAAAGTTGGAAGTAGCTGTAAGTTTTCTTGCGAGGTTGCAACTGAAATTTCCTAACATTTTATTTATTCACAGAATCACAGAATGGTTAAGGTTAGAAGAGACCTCTAGAGATCATCTAGTCTAAGCCTCCTACTCAGGCAGGGATATCTACATCACGTAGCACAGGGTGGCATCCAGGCAGATTTGGAAGATCTCCAGAGAAGGAGACTCCACAACCTCTTTGGGCAGCCTGTTCCAGTGCTCTGTCACTCTCACAGGAAAGAAGTTAGTCCTCACATGGAGATGCAACTTTCTGTCCTTCAACTTGTACCTATTATCCCTTGTCCTATCACTGGCCACAACCAAGTTTGACACCATTCTCCCTACATTCACCCCTCAGGTACTTGAACATGTTGATCTAATCTCCTCTCAGTCTTCTCTTCTCGAGGCTTAGTCTTTCCTCATAAGATAGATGCTCCAGTCCCTTAATCAGTGTCATGGGTCTACGGGGGACCCTCTCTAGAAGCTCCCCATCCCTCTTGTACTGGGGAGCCCAGAACTGCACACACTGCTCCAGGTGCAGCCTCAGCAGAGCTGAGGTGAGGGGCAGGATCACCTCCATCAACCTGCTGGTTGACAGTGGTGGAAACCATCAGGTGGAGACCTGATGAAGGCCAAGGTCCCATTGGCCTTCTTGGCCATGAGGGCACACTGCTGCCTCATGGTATACTTGTTATCATCCAGGACTCTCAAATCCCTCTTCACAGAGCTGCCTTCCAGCAGGTCAACCCCTAATTTGTACTGGTGTTGGGGTTATTCCTCCCTAGCTGCAGGACCCTGCACTTTTCCTTGTGAAGCTCATGAGGTTCCTCTCTGTCCAACTCTCCAACCTGTCTAGGTCTCTCTGAATGGCAGCACAGCCTTCAGAAGTGTCTGCCACTCCACTTAGTTTGGTATAATCTGCAAACTTGCTGAGGGTGCACTCTGTGCCCTCGTCCAAGGCAGCGATGAACAACTTGAAGAGCACCAGGTCCAGTATTGACCTTTGTGGGACACCACTAGTCAGGCCTCCAACTAGACTTGGCCCCATTTATCACCACCCTCTGGGCTCCGCCATCCAGTCAGTCCTCAATCCACCTTACTATCCACTTGCCCAGTCTATACTTTCAGAGCTTTCCTATGAGAGTGTTATGTGACAATGTGTTCAAAGCCTTGCTGAAATCAAGCTAGACAACATCCATGGCTTTCCCTTCATCCATCAAGCCAGTCACCTCATCGTAGAAGGCTCTCAGGTTCGTCAAACAAGACTTTCCCTTGGTGACTCCATGCTGACTACTCCTGATCACCTTCTTTTCCTTGACATGTCTAGAGATGGTGCCTAGGATGAGCTGCACCATCACCTTTCTAGGGACAGAGGTGAGGCTGACTGGCCTGTAGTTTCCTGGCTCCTCCCTCTTGCCCTTTTTGAAGACTTTTGTGACTGTTGGCTTTCTTCCAGTCCTCAGGCACCTCCCCTGCTCTCCATGACCTCTTGAAGATGACAGAGAGCAGCTGAGCAATAATCCTGCCAGTTCCCTCAGCATTCCTGGGTGCATCCCATCTGGGCCCAGAGATTTATGGATGTCCAGTTTGCCTAAATAATCCCTAACCCGATCCTCCTCGAGCAGTGTAAAGTCTTCCCCCTCTCTTGATTCTCTCTCTTGTCTCCAGGTTCTGTAGTTCATGGGGGCTATCAAAGAATTTAGTAACTCTTGCCTTCTCTGTGTCCTCCGCCAGCAAGGCATCTTCCCCATTCAGCAGCAGATTGGCATTTTCCCTAGTCTTCCTTTTGTTGCTGATGTATTTATAGAAGCCTTTCCTCTTGTCCCTGACATCTCTCACTACCTCTAATTCTAAATGGGCCTTGGCCTTCCTCGTTGCACTCCTGCATTCTCTGACAATGTTCCTATATTCTTCCCATGTGGCCTGGACGTTCTTCCACATTATGTATATGCTCTTTTTCTCATTAAGTTTACGCAACAGCTCCTTGCCACCTCCATCCACACAGGTCTCCTGCCCACCTCGATCAACTTCTTTCTTACAGAAATACACCAATTCTGATCGTGGAGAACGTGGTGTTTGAATATTGGCCAGCTCTCCTGGAACCCTTTTCCTTCCAGGACCCTGGACCAGGGGATTCCTCCAGGGAACTCCCTGAAGAAGGCAAAGTTATCTCTCTTGAAGTCCAGGTTTGCAGTCCTCTTTCTTGTCCATCTTCCTCCTTGCAGGATCGTGAATTCCAACATCTCATGGTCACTGCAGCCAAGACTGTCCCCAGCCTTCACATTTCTCACTAGACCATCTCTGTTTGTTAGTATCAGGTCTAGCAGCACCCCTCTCCTTGTTGGCTCATCAACCACCTGCATCAAGAAGTTGTCTGCAGTGTTCTGCAGGAACATCCTGGACTGTCTGCTCCTAGCTGTGTGATAATCCCAGCAGACATCAGGGTGGCTGAAGTCCTCCATAAGGACTAGGGCCTGGGATCGTGAGGTTTCTTGCAACTGCCTGTAGAAGGCCTCATCCACTTCCTCTTCCTGGTCAGGAGGCCTGTAGGAAACTCCCATGACAGTGTCACCCCTGTTAGCCTGCCTTTTAATCCTCACCCATAGGCCACGCTTCACCCTCCCCTATGCTGAGCTCTATACATTCCAGTTGCTCTCTCACGTAAAGAGCAACTCTGTAACCTCGCCTTCCTGGCCTTCCCTTCCCGAAAAGCCTAAAGCCATCCATGGCGTTCCAGTCATGAGAGCTATCCCACCATGTCTCAGTAATTGCAGTGAGATCATGGCCCTGCAATCGCACACACATCTCCAGTTCCCCTTGTTCATTCCCCATGCGGTATGAGTTTACATAGAGGCATTTGAGTCGGGCAACCAATGTGCCTCTTGTTCTAGTTGGGCAGCTGCAACTTGACTGTGTGGGCCTTCAGAAATTCTCTTATTTCCCCATTTAGTCTCTTCAGGCTTAGGGTGCCCCTCACAGGCTATGGAGTTAGGCTGCTGAGTGGCATGACAGACCACCGCCTACCCCATAACCTGCTTCTGCAAAGATACCTCCTTCTCGCCTTGAATCTAGTTTAAAGCCCTCTCAATGAGCCCTGCTAGCTTATGTCCCAGGGCTCTTCCCACTTTGAGAAAGACGGATCCCATCAGATTCCATCATGCTACGTAAAGTTTGCTGTTGCTGAAGAAACCAAAGCTGTGGTGATGACACTAGCCACGGAGCCACATGTTGATGGACCATATCCTCCTATTTCTTTCTATATTCCTGCCAGCGCTGGGAAGAGTGAAAGAGAATATGACCTGCACACCTGAGTTCCTGATTGTCTGCCCCAATTTCGTTTTGATTGCCCTCAGGCTATGAGTTACTCCTCCTTCTCCTCCCACATGTAGGACCATCAGTGCATAAGAGTCTGTGGGTATAACCAGACTGGGAAGTTTCTGGGTGACATCCTTAACCCGGGCCCCAGGAAGGCAGCAGACTTCACTCAGAGGGGGGTTGCGCCTACATATCAGACCCTCTGTTCTCTGAATTGAGGAATCACCCACGACTATTACCCTCCTTTTCTCCCTCATGCCTTTGGTCACAGGCATGTGACATTCACTTCTTAGTGTGGTTGTTTACCATTTGCCGTTGTTTGGTTTTTAATACAATAGAAAAATACATATTTATTAGTGAACTTCAGGAATCATTGACAGTAAGATAATTTTTGTATTGTTTATTTTTCAAAAGTCTGTGCAGAAAGCATTTATTTTCCCATTATCTCTAGCTTAAAAAGGCTATTCTGATGTACTGCTACTGAGTCCTCTCCATGCATGATGCCCAGGTGTTAAACTGTGCTCATGGCCCAGTGACTCAACTGATATTACATTTCGAGGGACTGCCAAGTCCTACACACATTTTGTCCTTGCTAGCCCCAGCAAATAGTAGGACATAGAAAATGAGCTCGTGGATTATTCTTTGGCAGGCGATCTGTACAGTGTAGCAATGCAAAGGCAAAACTAAAGAGGACTGAATAGATAAAAAGTTTCTGAATCATTCTTACCTTGAATTGTTTTAGAATTTACCAGTGGCCAATTATTTCTTTTTCCTTTTATGTTTACTGTGGCAAGTAGACAAGTTAGTGTCAATAGCAAAACAGTTGAACTTAATTTTTTTTTTCTTTTTTTTTTAGACAACTCTAGGAGCTTGGGAGCTATTTCTTGTATTTGCAATGGATAATTCTGCTTGATCTGTAAATGTGATTCCAAACACATGAATACTTTGAAGTACTACTACTGTAATTACAAAAGACGATTTACCCTTTTCATTCTTGTATTTTATTTCTATGAAGCCCAAAGTTAGTGAAAGAGAGCAGATTGCCTTTCTGTCCTCTCTCATTTAAGATAATGGCAAGAATCACTGCATGTTTTATTATGGAAATGGATTATGGGGCAATGTGTTTTCTTTTCTTTTTTTTTTTTTATGATGCAAAATGCCAAAGTTGCAATCAGAGCACCTGAAAGTTGTGATAATAATGAATTTGAAGAGGGCGTTACTAGTGCCTCTAACCATGAAGTAAATTCTGCAGGAAACAGAAATTATTACAAAATTAAATTCAATAGCAGTTTCTGAACAGCTTTCACCATGTGCACCCATCTCCTCTCATACACGCGTGTCACACGTACCTAAATCCTGAAATTATAGCAAAGTTGCCAAGTATATACTTTTTCATCAAATTTAGGAATACAACAGGAGATTAAAATAGCATTGAATATTTAAGATATTAATACTGATTTGCCTTGGAATAAAGGTCCCAAGCATGCTCATCTAACAACTACCTAGAAAAAAGAGAGTAATAGGAAGTTGAGATAAAGATGTTTCTTGGCGTCTGTTCTTTTACAGTACATTTACAGTAATGTAATTATTTAGAGTTCAAATATGTTGCTTGTTAACTAGAGGGCTCCTAGAGTGATAGGAGGAAGCTTTATGAAGAAGGGTGTAAATTTGGGAGAATATAGTCTGTACTTTAAGAATGTGAAATACAGAGCTACTGTTTTGGGCTTCCACTTCTATGTTGTGGTAATGTGAAGCATATCATGCATCAATGGCAGAGAGAACATAAGTTACACTATTGCAAAATGACTTCAGTGATGTGAAGAATAGTCCATGGCTAATTAATAGATAATATTCAAATTAGAAGATAACAACCTTTTTGATTAGCAATCCTCAGCCACATTTAAGGAGACTCAGAGATGAACAAGTGAAAATTATTTTTGCAGCTGGCCATGTATTTTTGAAAACTGCTGTTGAGATACACTGGTGTCAAGAAGATGAAAAGGATTGAAAATATAAATATTATTATCACGTATTCTGTAAAATATCTTCCTGGCTAATTTGAAATTGCTTATGTAGATAAATTGTTGCACAAAACATACAGTTCTTGATACAGAAACTATCTGAATTAATATTTACCTCATCTTTGAGATAAAATGTGAATGAAAAGTAAAGGATAGATAATGTACTTTTACAGACTTTAAATCCAAAGGGAACTGCTGGGTATCACCTGTTTTGTAGTGAAATCATTAGAAAAAATGTTTTGTTCTTGTTAAGCTGATCTCTATAAATAGATAAATAAAAGATTTCAGCATGAAAACCTGTTACTTTAATCAAATGAGTTTCTGATATAGGATGCCCTTTTCAAATATGATTAATATGATGTGTACTTTTGAATAGTAAATTGTGCCCATCTATTTGTAAAAGGAAGCAAAAGAAAGTAATATGATAGTCATCACAGCAAATATCTAGTGCTTTGGCTAAAAATACTGATGACAACTTGAAATTCTAATGACCTTTTTCCTTTTGAAGGATATCACAGAAATTAAAAAATCAAAATAAAGAAAGATGAAAACCTGAATCCAATGAACTAAGATTAAAGCTGAGAGTTTCATTGCAATGTATAGTATATTTTAAGGAAAAAAAAGTAATTTTTATCCTCAGAAGGAGGATAAAACTCTATAATTTACTTACTAACTATTTTATAATTGTTTAAACAAGGAATTATAAAGGAATTATTTTTCCACAATTATAAGTACTTCCCTACCAAATTCAATGATAAGCTGCAGAAGAATAGGAAGACATAAAATATTTAGGAGTTAGAAATTAAATAAAACAATAGAAATGTACAACATGTATCAGAGTAGCTGCCAAAAATGGATTTCATTATCCAGCATCATCATATGAATTCAAGTTTACAAACTGCATTAAAGATCTGTCCTTCAGTGATATAAATAACAAGGAAACAGACCAAAAAAAAAAAAAGAGGAAAAAAAAAAGATTCTGATCCTTTAGGAGTTATAACTCTTTAATTCATCATTCATTCACAAGATAGACTAGAATGAATGGGCTGAATTAAGTGTGTGTTTATACATGAGAAGAAAATTCTGCTTTTGGTAGCACATGTGGCAAAACTTCTGAAATTTAAAATGGAGCAAATTTGGCCCAGGATACGTACTTCTCTCACATTTCTTTGCTACCTCTATTTAGGAAGTATTGCAAAAGTATCAGAAAACTTTAGAATATGCTATAAATAACAACCATAAACCTCTGAAAGTGGTGTCACATTTGCGTGTTATGTGTTATGCTTTTTTGATAATAGAATAGGAGTTGATAGGATCTCATTTATTTCTCAACTGCTGGGTGGCATTAATTTATACTATTTTTTTTCTAGTGAGTCTGTGTACAGTGGTTCACTAGACAGACAAAGAATTATTTATGGGCTATAAAATGTGAAGCTGGCACAGAAGTTAAATTGTTCCTTTAAGCTTCTGCATTTGAGGATCTAGCTCTTCATAAACTTAGTAAAGGGAAGACTGAAATATTTATTTTATTAAAATTTGAATCCAAATCAGATTAACATTAGTGCATTTACTTTGAGTTTAATTTGGCAGTAATAACCCATATTGTGTGTCTCAAAGAGTAGGTTGGGAAGCTTTTTGTCAGAAAAATACTCATTTTTCAAAAATAGATTTTTTTTCCACGGGAACATAATATTTTTGTTGAGAAAAAAATGTGTTAGGATAAGTGTCTTAGCAGCAGGATAAAATTTCTAGTCAGAACAGAATAGATACTAATCAACCTTAGAAAATTGAACAAGAGTGCATAGGGTAGTGAACTATCATTAGAAAGCATGAAACTTGAATTCAAATATCTGCTCTATCTAGTTCAGATCTTGGACTTGTATCTTGGCCTTTTACATTGCAAGTAAGTGCCATAACTACTGTTTTACAAGCCAGTCTGAAGTTTTGAGTCTGTCTCATTAAATAAATAAATAAATAAAAGATGGAGGGGAAAAAAAACACTGCAGCAGTCAATAGTTCTTCAGTGAGGTCCCCCAGTTAGCACAGAATGTTCTTTGGATGTGTCTTACTGTGAAATAACTGCTCTCTGTTTCATATGAGGGTCCTGGTTCTTGATCATCCACACAGCACATCTTAATTTATTCCTGGATTCCCCTTAAGATCAAACTTATTGATGTCACCGCAGGTCAGTCTGGGTGCAACTCTAGAAAACTCTTCTCCACATAGAGCATGGAGGAGACTCTACCAGCTCTTCAAATTTCTGCAACTTGAGCTCTTTTATCCCAGCATCTTCTCAAACACACCCTATTCCTGAGGACAAAGCCCAAAAGCATGCAACACATGTTTTATAAACATGCTGTGAAGCATCATTCTGGTCAGCTTCCATATTATATTCATGCTTTTTCAAAAAAAAAAAATGGACAAATTAAAATTCATAAAAATAATGGTGATGATGATGATGATGATGATGATGATGATGATGATGATGATGATGTTTTAGGGATACTGGACACCTCATAGCACTTGGACCAAAATCTAAGGCCAAGTGCTATGTAATATTGACTCAGCCAGTCCCATCGCATGGAGGCCCAGCTTTGAGTCATGAGAGTGTGAACAACTCTGTGTCACCTGGACAGGAAGACAATAATCACTCATTGGCACAGTTACATAAGGTTATACCATATAACTTTTCCTTTGCCCAAATCAAAACAAGGACTGAGAATTAGTTCTCTTTTAATTTCACTGAGAGACATTAACTACTGGGCTACTCCAAAAAAATTACATCAAAGGACCACAGCTGAGCTGAAGTCCCCATTGGAGAAGTTCTCTTTATAGACTGTTCCCTTTCATCCCTAGCCATGGGTGGTTAGCCCTTGGCTGCTAAGTTACTTAAGTGCACCTCTTACTAGCAATGTTTGACTGCCATTGCAGGTGGGCAGAGACAATATCCTGAAACAGAGCTCCCAGAGCTGATGATACTAAAATAACTTTTTTCAGTCACGTTAATCACTCTGTTGAAGACTGGCTTGTGACACCTTGCATACAGCTAAATAAATAAACTCCCACATCAATAACTCAGTCAACCATATGGAATTCTGCTTACCACATGACTGAACATACTATTGATTTTAAACTAATAGCTATCCAGCTTTTCCATCAGTCCAATATTAACAGTTGCTTCTAGTCATCTCTCTTCTTCTTCTGGTCTTATTTCTTTTTCCTTTTCCTTGATCTGTTCTGTCTAGCTTTTACTGGCAAAGCCAAAAGTGGGTTTGTATTGTTTGTATTGTATTGTTTCTTCCAGTGATAGGCTCTTTAAGCCAGCAAATGACTTACAAGATAAAAAAAATGCCAGCATACTAGAACAGGGCTTTCCTAGAGCATTCATGTCTGCCCAGTTGCAGTGCAATGCCAAATAAAGCATTTTTTTCCAGTCATAATGAATATCACTGACCAATTATTGCGAACAAAGAAGCATTGGGAGACACTATCCAAATGAAGGTTTCTTAACAGCAGAATTGTGTAGCTTGAGGAACTGCCTCTGGAAAAGCACAGAAATTTCCATCTTGTAAGTTGCTTAAACAAAGATGGCTAACATGCTCAAGAGCAGTGCAAACAGTAAGGAATAGATTTGCAGTGGTGGAGGAATGGGACAGAAAACTGGAAGACTTTCCTATTTCCAATATTTGTGTGTGTTTACAGCAGATGAGGATTATATATGAAGCCAAATGAGTGAGTGGACAGTTGTGTTAGCAAAAAAAAAAAAAAAAAAGAACAAGGAGAGAAACTTGATGTTTCAAGAGGCCTTGTAAAAAAAGAGATTAGAGAATAAATGCAGACCTTGAGGCTAAAATCTTATTCTGCAAAGAAAAGCCCTCTATGTATTTCTTTTTCAGCTTGCTGTTGAAGAAGCTTTATACTGTAAATATCATTGTATTTGGAGAGCTCAGCATCTGTTATTCTTTCATATTGATTAAAATACTTTAAATATCAGGCCTCATGTGACTGAGAGTATTAGCTTGAAATAAACTGTTGCTCTCTCACTATCAGCTGAAAGCATTGTAGTATTCAAAAAAATGTCAGAAAATTTCTGTTTTTTCCCCATGGAGTGAATAAGTGGAAAATAGAAATACACAAATGGCTTTTGTCAAGAGTGTGAAATGTGCAATACTTTAAGATTTTTCATACAATTTGAGAAGATTAAATGTTAAAAGAGTGATATATTTAAGACACTGGAACCAGTTTTTACAATCTTTTAATTTAGCATTGTCATCTTCCAGCATTAAAACAAGCACATTTCCTTTTAGTTGCATCTATTTTTGGCTTTTCCTCATCTAACTGTTTAAAACAGAAATCTAGTTTATACATTAAATCTATTCCAATCCTGTGGTATTTTCAGACTTTTCTTTTTTTTCTTTTTTTTTTTTTTTTTTAATAGAGGCTACTTTTAGCCTTGCCTGGATAGATATAGGAAAGCAGATAGCAGTAAAGCATCTGAGATTAAAGAACAGCAACAAAGATGATCTGCCATAGAGGTTAAATAGAATGATGCTTGTAAATCTTAGAATGGGCATCTCATACGCTAACAGCTGTACTTCCATGATGAAGTGTAATCTGCTGGTGTTTTTAAACAGCAGCTGGGTGAATTTGTTTCACTGTGAAACTCTTGGACAATTTTAGCTGCAGACATATTGGCAAGTGGGTGGCTGGTTGATCCTTGGATCTGCACAGGCAACAAGATGATGTACTCCTCCTGCACCTTGGGATCAAAGCTGAACTCAGACAGACTTCAGAAACAGGTAGGAAGTGACCACAGAAAAGGCACTACTTTGAACAGACAAGCCACTTCATCAGTCAGATCTATCCTCTTTCTAATGCTACCCATTTTTGGATGATGCAGCTCTTTTTGGGTGAAAAGGGCCGTGGCTCTGAAACATGTTTCTTCTACATCTGGCAAAAATACATGAGGCCTGTTGTCTTGCTCATTCTTACTCATTCTTTTCAAATACTAAGAGATATTCAGTAGAAGAACATGGTCCTCAGTTCAAGTTTTTGAAAGCGGAGGAGAAAAAAAGTTATCAGAGTTCTAGAAGTTAATTTAGAGCTATACCGCCAAAACATTGCTCTACTCTGCGGGGAAGACTGTGACAGGGGATGAAAAAGAGAGCAAGAGAGACTGGCAAGGTAATCCCTCTTGCAGCGAAAGGGTAGGAAAATGTCTAGGTAAGTGCAGGGAATGATTGAATCTTTGACCAGGGACAAGGGAGAATAGACCATTCTGTGAAAAGAAATAAAATGGATCAAAAAAGGGAGCAAGTGGTCAAGCTGAGTCATTCTCTGTTTACTAGTTTACTCTTGGGCTTTTATAGCTCTGAGTAAGTAGTCCTACAGCAGCGTAAGAAACAAGGCTTTACACAACTTTTCCCTCTTCTATCAATATGCTTCTACAAACTGTTGAATGCCATAATGACAAACAAGTCCTGAAAACTCTGACTTTGCCAAACATAAAACAACAACTGAAAGAAATCATGGAGCTAAACTTCCTTTCAATCTAAATAGATGCAGTTTTTTAAATGGAGCTGATTTAGATTTACAGGCAGACTCTACAAGTAGAATTTGAGAGTTTTCTTTTGAAAATTATTGGAAAACAATTGATATGAGGTAGAGGCATTAGGTACATCAAATTATACGAGCTGAAGACTGGGCACAAAATAATTTACAAGCATGACAAAAGCCTATGTAGACTTTAGAAATCACTCCATCAAAAATCACCTTTAATTACATATTTCATCATTTTTTATTTCTTTTACCCTTCAAAATACTTAAAAAAAAAAAAAAATTGCATGAGTGATTTAGGTGCTCAGATATGTACCAGATGCCATAGGATAGTAGAGATATGTGGTGCATGGGTGTGTGATCTTGGCAGATGCAACACAGGAGCTGTTGGAAAGCCCTGCTCTCCTAGAGCTGCAGCTGGAGCTGGAGGCCTGGAATAACATTGTTCAGCATCTAGCCTGGCTCAGGCCATTTACTTTAGCCTACTGAATCCTGCTTTAGGTCTGTCTTATTGTCATTGAAATCTTTCCTGGGCTGGATTTTTTTTTTTTTCCAAGTCAGTGATACAGACTATTTGTGTGAGGTTTCAGGTCATTAGGAATTTTGATTTCACCAGGTTTGTGTGGTATAGGTAAGAGTTAGAATTTGGCAATAGTATTTTCAGCCCATTGCTTTCCCTTTTGAAATATCTACAGGAAATCTTGGGTTGTTTGTTGGAGTGCTTTCAAAAATAGAGACAAGGGCAAAATTCTGGCTGAAAAAGCAACTAAGCAAGTTCCTTCTAATGCGTCTTACTTCTCATGGATGATTGCTTCCTGGTACAATCTGACCCCCTCAGTACCAATGCCACGTTCACTGCAAACTTGCATTCACTTCCTTTTTATTAATGTTATTTATGCTCTCTTTGAAAGTAAAAATTTTTCCATTCAAAAATAAGTTATCCTCTTTCTTTTCCCTATTTTCACTACTCTAGTTTATTTTTTTCTGTGTTTCTTGGTGTTCCTTCTCTTGTTTTTCAGCTTAAGATTCTCCCTTTCCCTTACACCTATCAAAATTATTCATATTCCTTGTGAGCTTGCTATAGTCTCTCTTGCCCTGTCTGGATTTTACCAGAGTGAATTTTAATTGTTCTTCCTTCCATTATTTCAATTTCAATAGTACATTTCCTAAGTGTTATAAAATTCCACTGAGCATTTCATATTCCCTCAAGGTCAGATGTTCTGACATCAAACTTAGTGTGCCTCTTACTCTGTTAAGAACACTCATAAGTATATCAAAACTACAGATTTTGTATTCTCCAGATACTGCATATTCCCGTGATCAACCTTATTTATTATAGCACTGCATTATATATAAAACTGTCTCTAACTCTGTTTAACAAAACAAAGCAATAGAAAAAAAAAAATCCAGTTGTTTTCCCCTGCTTCCCTCCTGCTGTCTCACAAGTCCCTTTTGGAAAGAAATTCCTCCTAGGCTTTTGCCTAGCTTTTATCAAAATAATTATTCATGTAATTCAATGTCCCCGGAGAGAGATTAAAACAGGGCTCTTATAGGCCATACTGCCTGAGTTTATTGCTGCATCTACTCTAACTGCCCTAGAGATCTGTAACTACATCAATGAATTACCTGAATAACTTTATTATCTAAATTTCTATCAAAATTTTCTCTACTGTCATTCAAGGTGTTTATGCCATTTTTCTCAGCAGAATTCATTTCATTTCTCAGTAATGTAGCTATTCTTGCCTCCTGTTTTTCCGCTATCTTTACCTTATATCCTGACACTTTAAATCATCGTGCTATGTATTGATTGAGTAAAGTGCAGTGTTCCACTCATTTCATATTGCACATATAAGTCAAAATCAACAAAAGTATTTCTGGAAGTGAGGAGGACTGAGAGATATGTCATTCTTAATGTCAAAGTTTTACACTGATTAATTGGTAAGCTCTCAACATGAGTAATAATTGCAGGTTTCAAAATTGTCCAAAGGTGCCTTACCGAATAGGCTTTTGGTGACTGAGTTTCTAATGAAATCAATGGAAATTATGACTTTGGTTCCTAAATAGCTTTGTTCTCCCGTTGCCTATAATAATTACCAAAAGGACAAATATAGCTTCCTTAGTGATGTTCAAGTATGTGTGAAGAAAACATAATAGCCTATAAATCTACAAAAACTTATGAGATGAGAAAGACTATTAAGGGCCTGATTCTTTAAATCTTTATGTTTGATCTGGTCTGTTATAGGTAAGAAAATTAATTGATTTTGATCATAATCTTAATCTCCTCTGTGATTCAGGCCCTCTCCATGGAGGATGTCTTCTCAGAATGACTTTTGTAAGTGATTGCACCACAGTCATGAATCAGAATTCCTTTATTCACAAGACCCAAAACTGATCTTTGGGTCAGAAGACCCAAAACTGTGATGAGGAGATGCAGAAGCTTTGATTAATATGATACTGATCTGAAAGAAAAAGTTCTGAGTGCATTCCCTAGAGGAAAAATAAATAAATAAAAGGTTGGCAAATCTGACATTTGCCCACTGAAAATGTCAATATCAAGGAAAACATATTCCCCAGTCAACAGATTTTGATGGAAATTTATCCACAACCTCTCCACTCAAAATGATAATATACAATAATGTCCTTGAACACACACAAAAAAAACTCTCCCTTGAGATAATTTCAAAAGAAAATGAGAAACATTAAATATATGTTTATGTATATGTATATGCAGACATAGATGTAGATGTATGTATGTTTATATGTATATATGTAAATACATACTTGCACATACATATACCAAATGCACACACACTTATGTTTCTATAACCTATTACTTTGTCAAATGATAAATTAGATTATTATATCCATAGTTTTGTTTTGCTTGGTAATATTTAATTTCTTACTTATTTTTACTCTGTGAAATTAAGGCTTAAGAATTGCTGGAAAAAAAATCAACATTTACCATTAAGCACTGCTGATATACTGTTAGTTTTTCTTAGGATAAGAAACACTTGTAGTTTCTAGAGTATTTTTTATCAAGTACTCTATTATTGTTGCATTTAGTTTTGTTAAATGTAGTGCTAAGTATCATTTGTGTCTAGAACATCTACAGCATATTTGACCTACAGGAATAAAACAACCAGCTTAAAATGTATTCTCCTGATGTAGCAACACAGATATATTACTGCCTATTAAATGTAAACATTCATCTGCACAGTTACTGCTGCATGGCATCTTAGGCATCTTACCTACCTATCACAGCTATTTATAATTCTAAGTAAAAAATCTCTCGAAAAAGAAAGAGAGAGATACAATAAAAATGATGACTGTGTATAGCTGCTAACTTTTTAAATTGACGTGACTGTATTCTGAAATATTGGGGATACTTACCAACAACAAAAAATATTTTTAAGCCTTTGTTATGCTGAAAACAGCATCCTGCCCATCATAGCTAAAGAGTGGACTGAGCTTGGGCTAAAGTGTGGACTGAACTTGTGTTTCTCAGTATCCATTGGCAACTATTCCAGGCTTTTCAGAAGCTAAAATGATACCTACAAGCTCACTTGTGCTATTCACTGTTTCAGGAGGTCTGCAGTCATGGAGTATTACTGTATGCTGTCCTCCTGCTTCATACTGCCTCCAAAAAGCAGTGGCCTATTTCTTAGGCAGACCTCACTCTCCTCTGTGTTATGGTAGATATGTTATTAGTGTAAAGTACTTTCTGCTGCAGGAAACTCTGCAGGAGTCCTTAAATGCTTCATTTTAGCTCATTTAGTTCATTCAGATCGTTTTCTATTTGAGACTTGTGGCTGAAATACATAGTTAGGTTATACTGCCTTAATAAGTTAAATGCACTGGCTGAGCCTCTGCTAATGTGTGTATGCTTTTAACCTAGCCCATTGTGAAATAACACAATTTCTCATAAACTTCAAAGGAAGAAGTTGCAATTAATTTACACTACTTTGTAACTCAGCCAGGCCAGGAGCAAGTGGTTATGTTATATCTTAACTGAATTGATGGGCTGTAGATTATCTTCTTTACTCAGTCATATTCATCTGAGCCTTTCATCAGTCCCCAGAAATGCCAAACACTCAATGATAGTGAACTGGATAGCTCACAATAGTAAGCCTGAAAAATATATCACCCTTCTGTTAGTGCTGACCTTTCTAAGAAAATTATGTCTACAAAATGTACATTGAAGTGTTCAGTATTTTTATATCTTTGCCATTACAGCCATGTTTCTCCACTCATTTCCATGAACGATGCTATTTTCTTCATTGATCTAACAGTTTTGCTGGATTTGGAACATGAACTGTTAATTCGTTTCCTTAATATATTCCTTTTTTTTTTTTTTTTTTTTTAATCACCACTGCTTCCAGTCACTGGTCTTCATGTCAGCCTGTTTCTCTTATGCTGTGCCTTTAATACACTTATCCTGCGACTTTACATGACCGCTCATCTTCCTCTGTCATTTCTTTTAGGTCTAGAAACAGTCATGTGTGCCGCGAGTGAAGCTCACATATTCATTTATAATTCTGAGGCAGGCTGTTATATTCCTAAAATCTGATGTCTTAGTATTACAGCCAGCCAGCACTTATGGTAAGCATTGCCTCACGTTCTCACCCTTAAAGAGGATTAATCTCATTTTTAATACTTCTTTTCCCTTTTTTTTCTGATAAAATGTAAGAAAAAGATTTTTTGTGGTCAGCTCTCCACAGACTGGCAGCTCTGCTTTTCAGTTTCTTGCTTCTTTTAAATGTGCAGGTGCCGTATTGCGCCTGGGCTCTGTGAATAATCAAACCTTTACCAGCCAAGTTGGTAGGGGAGCGAAGTTTTTTTGTTAGGACATGTAACTGGCCTTAAAGTGACAAGGATTAAGCCTTTTGCAGATTTTCTGTTTGATTGTGGGAAAGGCACCACTTCTCTGTATCTCAGTTTCAAATCAGTAATACGCATGGAAAATATCTTTTTCTTTTCATCTTTTATAAGCTTTATATAAGATGAAGCTGCTCAGGAAAAAAAAAAGAAAAGAAAAAAAAACCCTTTTCCCTATAATGTATTTAAAAATAATTGAACTTGTGTTTCAGTTAGGATCTGAACACAAATACTAAATCTTTATAACAATTATACAGTTGTTTCTCAGGCAGAATATTATTTCTCGGGCATGTGCTCTTTTCTGTGTATCTTTCTTAAAGCACCTCTGCAATAATAGATGTATTCTTTCTCCTCTATTATTTGACATACAAGAGTTATATGAAGATACTTCTTTCAAGTAACAATCCTTACCCTTTTCCATAAAAAAGTTTAAATAACCTTTTAAATGAAATATTGCAACAGTCCAGCATTTTAAGGATAAAAGTGTAGTTTTTCTAAAAGGTCAGTTCAGTCCCTGAAAATGTTTTCAGTTTATACAATACATTTTGAACCCTGTGGAATCTAGCAGCAATTTTCAGCACCGCTTGCAATGGGAAGTAAATTTCAGTCATTCGCAGTAAGATGGCAATGTGGTGACATTTGAAGCTTGACTATATATGCTTAGACTCACTGCAAGAAGCTGTCTGATGAATGGGGAGAGTCTTTCGCTAGTTAACTGCATGAATTTTGGATGTAGGTGGAAAATAAAAGCAGAGCAGTTCATAAAGTGATTGCAAGACATCAGCTGCATGGCAGCTTCCCCCACCCTCTTATAACAGGTAAGAATTGAAATATATCAAATTAATAAACCCCAGAGAAACCAATAATCTCACATTTCCTATACAATTGTATTTGACAGATGTTTTTATCTTTTAGTTTCATTGAGTCACTACTGTTGTGTTTTATTTTCCAGATGTATGTCCTTGCTCTCTTAAAACTACAGCAGTTGCACTACACAGTAAAGCAATAAATTCACAAAACATTCTTCTGAAGTGCCTGCTTGCTTCATAATTCCACCTCCATATCTTTAGTTGTTCTAAAATATATTGAACTGTCAATGTGGGGGTCAGGAGATTAGAACACTTTGTAGTTCCTCTGCCAATGCCTTTGTTTAACTCAGAAAATAAGCTACAGTACCAAGGGAGTGATGAAATCAAGGATACATAGAGTCACAAAGGCATAAAAATGTTAAACACTGTATACTGCAGACATTCCTTAAAAAGGAAAGTGGTATCTCTGCATGTGTTTACTTTGGGTACCCACCAGTGAACTGTCTTTATTAAAACTTATAAAGAATACAAAAGAGCACTAAAGGGCTTTGCAATAAAAATATAAAATAGTTGTTCTCTGCTCTCAGAGCTACTGTCTCATAGAATCATCTGGCTTTTGCCCTTGAAATGTTATGCACTTTATCTGACCCTGCTTTATTGTCAGTTAGTTTAAATTTCATTTAGTATTTTATTTTTACCTGGGAACTGGCAAACCTTAAGGGATTTCCTTGGAATTTTGTGAGCCTTTTCTGGGCTATCATAATATTGAATGCAAACATTGCATGTTTTCTTGTCATTTCAAGAGGAACAGACAGATTTAAATGTCCTTCAGAATTCCTAAAACGACATGAGTTCATAGGGTAAAATTTATAAATATTGAATTTGGGGTTATATGTAAATGGATGCTCCTGCCGACAGGTAAAATGCTGACCTATTCCAAGCAGAAGAGTCTTTTTTTTTTTTCCTGAACAAAGATAATGAATCAGGAAAACACAATATTGTCCAAGGATAGAGTCAATCTGGTAGGCTTTTGTGCTTGTGAGGAAGCCAATATTAATGTATGTCAAAAAATGAGAGGGAGAGAAATAAAGAGAGAGTAAGCATGTGCATGGTGGGGCTTTGTCAGGCCCAAGAGATAGAGGTGTGATAAGATTCAAGAAAAAAGCAAAATTGCAAACATTTTAACCTATGCTCAGGTGTATATCACTATGTGATAACAAGACTTGTTATTGATGAAGCTCCACAAAAACTGCAAAAAAACTGCCTCAAAGTCCTAGAACTCCTTCTGTTTCACAGCTGAAATCTCAAAAATCTGGAGCTGTCAGTCCAAGTGCAATGGTATGGGAAATCAAGAAAATTAAAAAACAAGGCTTAATCATGGATTATATTCATCAGACATCTGCCTCCACTACATCATACAAGTCAGAGATCACAGCACATCACAAACCACATCGTATCTTCTGAAAATAATACTGCACTCTGAAGAAAACATCCAGGTCAAGATAGAAAATAAATCATCGTCCTCCTTTTTATCTAGACTTACAGACAGCATCTTTATTGTAGCTTATTCTGCAACAAAACTAAGATATTTTTCATTATTTCATCTTTTCTTACCTTAATTGTTACCTCTACTTGTTGACAATTTTATAAAAGCAGAGCAATGGAAATTAAGGCTGAGAGTTAGGAATCACACATGAAATAAAGGCAAACACTGCTTTTCAATTACTTTCGTGGTTAGAAACAGTCTTCTCATGTGAGGAAGGTGTGTTCTAACACAACCTTTTGTCCCCTTAATGCCCCTAGAGATCTTCAGAAGATATGTGAATATATCTGCACAGTTGCATAAGTTGCATTTTTTGCACTTCTCCAAGGTACATGGCTCTCTGTTTCCCTGCTAACATTCCTCTTGTTGATCATCACCATGTGTCTGAATTATGATATCATATTTTGTCTCATTTGACTAATTAATATTGTCCCAAACATACTCATTAAGAGTCATCTTGCAAAGATAATCTATCTATCTTATTGCTTTGATGAAGTCACCTCTCAGAACTGTATTATCGTCTGCTTCCTAGCTCCCACCTCTGATCTGTCCATGAACCATATTTTCCCATGCTATGCCTCATATGCAGGACGAGGTCCTTCAAAATATTTAACATTCCTGATGTACTCAGTGTAGATTCTTGAACTTCTCTGTCACTATAATATCTGATCATAATTCTGTCATGAATTAAGCAGTAAGTGTTACATTTGTCACTTGTAATTTAGCTTTCCCTCTTTTCCCATTGGCAAGTATGCATATGCAGAAGACAATTTTGGAAGGGCTGAAACCAAGATGTTGAGTACACTGAGGGTAAAGAGAGAGAGTCTTTGAACCTGATTAATTAGTCTGTACGAACCCAGTATAAGAAGGCAGTCAGTTTGGACGGCACTAATTTAATATTGTGCTTTACTCAGAAAATTATATGACTACACACAACCTGCTGTAACACAATGAGTGTGCCTTGCAAAAACAATCATTTTTATCTACAGTTGGTAATGCCATATATTCAAGCAGCAGAAAACTGGCCTTATTCACTCTCAAGTTATAACTTTTTAAATTGTCAGGTTTCATATGTTTAGGAAATAATTGGGTCCTTATATTCTTTTCTTCACCACTTATAAGCTGGACTTCACAAAACAAGCAAGCATTAAAAAAAGTCTTAGAAAGATGCCTGGGATACTATTTTTCCTTTAATAACAGAAAATAATAACTGCAACACAATGTAAGACTGATAGTTGTTATCAAATAAGTACACATAGAGAAGGTTTTGAGCAGCCCACTAGATACCTATGTAATACCAGAGAACACCTCTCTTCTGAGTCCATTTAAATATTGAGACAAACAAGTAATAAAATCTTCAGTTTAAACCTGAGGGTTGGATTCAGGCAGGCAGGACAGTGAATAAAATTTCTCTAAGCCAAGAAAGAAGCACAACTAATAGTGCCCCAAAGGAAAGGAAATTGTCTTGAAGAGCTTATTTAGAAAGAGAAAAGAGTACTCAAAGGAGACATCTGACACCTTAGCAGAAGAAAGAATCTAACGGTATCATTTTTAACTTTTGACCTGACACTGATGCCCTTTGAGACATCAGCCTTCTGGATGAAACAAGAAAGGAAGGAAAAAAGGGGTCTTAGTTTTACCTGAACAAATAAAAATACTGTGTTCTTCAAATGCGTAACCTTTGCTAGGTAATTTACCTTATTTAGGAAAACAGGCAGCAACAATTCATGCATATGAAGATGTCAAAATTCAGACTATATTGAAATAATCTGAAATTTTTTGTTACTTAGGCTGATAAAGTTGCAACTATTAAGCTAGCAAGACTTTTTTCAAGTGCTCTGATTCACAAATCACATGCCCATGGTCAGTGTGATTTATCTATGCAAGGGCCCTCAAACATCCTCATAGGCACTTGTTTGGGGGTCTGGAAAGTATTTTACAAATCCTACTCACTGAATACCATTGCAGAGTCTGTGATTCATCTGTCATCCGGATATTTGTTTATAAGTAATAGTGCAAAATAAGGCAAACAAACCATTTATCTACATAGCTAATCTTGTTTGCATAGCTCAATGCCATATATTCCTGTGAGTTTATCTTTTTCTATTCTGTGTGAGATTTGGTCCTTAGGCAAAGAGGGAAAGACCTGCCATAAGTCTTGATTCTATTACAGTAGCTTTATTCTGATGGAATACATTAAGTTTCCCTGTGCTCGTGCAAAACTGACAAAAAAAAGTAAACTCATTCTCTATTCTCTATTTCTGTAGTGTCCTTCTTTTTCCTTTGTCTAGAAGTCAAAAGTTTCCTTTTCTAATAAAAAGGTGAAATTATGATTTTTAATGTATAAAACTGCTTCCTGTCCTTCGAGTGTTCTAGATGATGACTTCTATTTTTCTATCAGATATGCTGTTTTTAGCAGTGTTGAGCTAGCAGACTGCATAGAAATTAGTGTCAATTTTATCTATTAGTTTCTGAGGGCTTGGTTAGTGGTAAACTTTGTCCTGACTGGACTCTAGAAATGCTACTTGCTAAATTAAAGCTGTGAGTCACAGAATGTAGCTTCAGTAGAAGCTGATTTGGTCCCTAAATCTGAAACTCTTAATATAAGATTGAATTCTAAGTTTAAAAATATAGTTCTCTCTAGATAGTCATCTGATCAGTCTTCTTGCTTCGTATCAGAAGATCTAACAAACAAGGGAGAAAACAAATGCTCACTTTTTTAGTGGGAAAGGAGTAAGGTCAGTAAACTGCCAAGAACAACTAACTTTTCTAGCTGCGGTTTGGAAGGGAAATACTCTAGGACCTTGCATCAGGAAAGGTCCTTTTTCTAAGGCGATGTCAAACAGTAGAGGTACAGAGTTTCACTAAGCTATTATGTCAGGTCATAACATACATTGGTATTTTAGCTACTAGTAAGAGGCTTTCTATGTTTCTACAAATAAGAATGAAAAGGGGAAAGAAGAGAGACTCCTGAAGTGATCTTTTTTCCTGGGAAATTCTTAGCTTGGAAAAAATTAAATATGAAATTTATACTTGAGAGCTATTAGTTACAGAGCAGGTTGAATAATATGTTAAAATGTCTAGCTCAAGCCTTTTTACAGTGATGCAAAGGGTGGAAGAGTTTTGCCGTAGAGTCTATTCAATAGACACTGTGAGGGACATGTAAGAAGATGGTCCTCACTGCTCATGGAGTGCTGGCACAGGAGAAATCTGTGCTAAAGCTTGCCAGAAAGGGCAACTGCATGCTGTTGCATGGGCCCATGATTTGGCCCTTTGGCCCTGTTTTTTTTTTGCTGGCAATGAACTAGCATGAAAGTCGTGAGTGTGTTCAACAAGGGCTAAATGAAGAAAAAAAAAAAAGCGAGAAAAAAAAAAAAAAGAGCAGGTTTCTGGAAGTCCAGCTGAATAACTTTGTGCTTAGCAATGCCTTCTCTACGCTGAACCTCTTCAACTGACCTTTATTTATATCTCAGAGATTTTTTGCCTCTGTTTTAAACAAAAAGATAATTTATCCAAGTGGCAAGATGACATTTCAGTTTCCTTAGAAAATAATAGATAACTAGAAAAAGAGAGAAAACATCATCTGTTTTTGTTGTATTTTTTTTAAGCAGGATGTTTTAGAAACCTTATCGTAGTAAAACAAATAACCTTCTCCTTCAGCTGTGAACAATAGCAACAAAAAACTCCTGCCACAGTCTTAAAATCCTCAGAATAGAAACGTCCTTTATAGCCATAGAAAAATATTGTAGAGCTTTAGAAGATACAACCACTGAAGCCCCAGCCCCTAGTGAATTATGAAAAAAAAAGGAATATGTCCCAGTGGACATCTTTAATTGTTCTTTATACATTTGAAAATGCCACATAAATTTGAAAGATCCAGTTACTAGATTTAATATACGTGTTTGATGAAAGATGCATCAAACATTAGTAGTTATGAGATATTTCTGTAGTGGAATTTGAAAGGGAAATGCTGCTTGGTTTTCTCTTTGAAGACAGCATCCAATAAAGTCTCTGCTCTTGTTGACCTGGTTACATCCAGAACCACCTTTTTCTCTCTTTCTCTTTCTGAAAGACATTCTCTTTTTAAAGGAGAAGAATGATTAACAGACTGAAAGAAAGAATGGGATAAACATTTTACTTTAGTTTCCATTCCATCTTTCTCCCTTTATTTGTAAACTCTTCCAGTCAAAACGCTTCTCTGTCAAAAAAGAAAAAAAAAAGTATTCTAATAAGTGATTAATTTTCTTGAAGGTCAAAAAGATAGAAGCGGTGTTGCCACCGAAAAGCAATATTGAAAGGTAGTATCTTAGCCATCAGCTTAGACCATATTCTGAGGTAGGCATCCCTTCATTTGACACAATGCAGGGAATATGTAAGCACTTATTGAGTAAAGGAGAACGAGAGAATTAAACCTCTGTGATTAGCACATTCACTTGGTTTGGTTATTTGCTGTGATTCAAAGCCCAACTCCAAGGAAAGCCACAAAGAAAACTCCAATAAAGATTTACATGGTTTCTGTAAAGAGAAGAGGTACTGAAAATGCCCAATTCCAGGTAATGTCATAGGATGAAGCTCTTTGTTAATGACAAATACTTGAGGCATCGCAGAGGATTTAACTTGGGCCTTGGACATCCTGGATGAACTCCTACACTGTTAGATAAAATCACTTTCAGTGATCTCAAATCTATCTTCACTTTTCTGTTTTTTTTTTTTTTTTCCTGAATTCAGTATGAAATAGCTACCTTCCATCTACTACATTTTACATTTAACCTTTTTTTTTATATATGCCTGAGTCAACTTACAACAGCCATGCCCAAATGACCTTCATGTACAGACAGGCTTTCACATATGTAACAGTATTAAAATTGTTGTATCTTTCTTTGGAACTCCATCAATCACTGACAGTTTTGTTTTTAAATGTACACACTCTGGATGAACATAACAGGTTTTTTCCATCCATTTTGACAGTTTCTGTAACATGTAGCAAGATGTTATCTTTTGAAGCCCAATTCTCCTCTTATTTATACAGCAGTTACTCAGATTATTTTCACTTGCTTTTGTGGAATTAAATAAATATTAATTTGCACCATCATGACTCTAGTTAAGACCACAGTTCATTTGATTGCTTTTTTACGCAAATTTGAAGAAGGAGAAAAATCATATGGTAAAATAGTTATTATTATTGTTATTAGGCATTTTCAAATCACAAATTTTGCCTAAAAACAGTTTTGGTTCCACAGTGAAGAAAAAAAGAAAAAAAATATTTTTCCTCCCATTTACAATTATAGTTGCACTGACTTGAAAATATAGTCTGGTTTCCATGAGGGTGAGAGGAAAATCAAGGCAAATGAACCTCCTTCCTGTGTATGTATATGTAACATATGTACATGTAAGCATAAATACACAAATACACAAGCTCTGGGTCATTTCTGTGCAATATGAATAGCATTCTTGGTATGCAGGGAGATACTTCAGATATTTTGTTTTTTAACACAGCTATAAAGGTTTTGTGATCTACTACTTCTACTAATTCTTTATGTGGAGATACACAGACCCATAAATATAATTTTGGAAAACTTTGCATAGTTTGAGTTCCAGACACCTCTCCTTCTCTGTCCTAGATGCATATGGAATGTTTTCCATTCTTTGCTTTGTCACTGCATAAAAATAATTCCAAGCCTATCTTCAATTTGATTTCCTGAGATTATCATAAGTATTCTGGCATAAACACACTGAATATTAGCTGATGAAATAAGCACCTCTTTAAGGTTTAAGATTCTCACAAAGAAAGGTTTCAGGAGGCACTCAAGCATGCACAAGGGGACAAACTTTTAAATGTCTTTATTTTGGAAATAAAACTTCTAATTTTAGAAATGAAATAGCTCCAGATGTTTGATTTCTCTGCATGCTGGTAGGCAGAGGGAATGTGAAAGTATTTTAAAGGAGTTATTTCTTTTTTAATGCAAATGGACACCTGAGTGTTTCTGTCTTCTAAAAATGTCTGCCTTTTAATTCCCTTTCTGCCCTTCTTCACTGCCGGGATCATATGCTCTGTGGTTCTGCTGCCTCATTTGTGCATCATGCCCACCCTACATCTCTGCATCAGAGTGAAGAACAGAAGCTCAGAAATCTCCAGAGCAGTTAAGCTGCCAGAGGAACTAAGAACAGATTTTGGAGACTGGTTTACCCCTAGAGTCTGTATGTCACATAAGACTTTCAGCCGGTCTGCTGAAATGCACCTTTGTGGAAAGAAAAGAGATGTTTTGGGAGCAATCAGGGTCCCGGGTGAAAGCTCTTTTTGCTCAGACCAGCTGCTTAGTCAGTTTTCAAGAAACACTGATGGAATAGCTTTAAGTTTTACGCACATTTGCCCAAGGCATTGGATGGGTGCTTCTTTAAATGGATAAATGAACGACCCAATAGCAAATGATTAAGGGGCAAGATTAAGAGGTTGATTTTTTGTGGGATGTCATGAACCTTCATTTGGACATTCAGGTATATTTCTAGTGCACCTGCAGCTGCCTGGACAAGAGAAGTCATCAAAAACCATTAAGGGCAGATGATAGAATTAGGGCACACGCTGTGGGGTGGGAATGCCAGCAGCTCTCATACAAACTGTTTTTATAGTTCAGGCCTGGGACTGCCACTTTCATGAGCTAGTCTCTACTTCTTTATGCTGTAAATATTTCCAATATAAGCTGATTTCCCTTCTAGATCTTGGCTTCCCAGCAAAAAGCAGAAAAACCACCCCTTCCTTTCTTCATTCTCTTTTTTATTTTATTACTATTATTTTTAAATTTGTAGCATCTTCAAGGCAAAAAGTTGTAGTTTCTTAGTTAACAGGAGGTCTGGCCACCCTTGAACGGATCTTGCATGATGCTACAAAATGAATAGCAAACCAAAATTGTCCACATCACAGTAAATGAACAGAAAATTTCCTACTGAACTCAAAAATCATGTCTTACTGAACACACTCAGCTGAAGTCCATAATTAAACCTGTGCAAGAATGATATATGCAGCTAAATTTTAAAGTATTTTTTCAAAAACAGAATCAGGATACTCCTTTGGTAAGCTTCCTTTCACTTTTTTTTAGGAAGTTTATTAAATAGTCAGTTTTAATTTTGACAGATTTTATTAACTGTGCTTAAAGATCTTTTAGGTTAAGAAGAAAGAGAGGGGAGTTGTTTATAAAACAATATATGCTTAACATTTGTTTACAGAGCCTTACATTTGAGAAATCTGTCTTCTGTATTTGTCTCAAAGGACAAATCATTTAAATGAAAGCAATATTATTTTGTTTTCAGTTTGAGTAACTAAATCTCTGTTACCAGACACAGGCTGCCATTTGGGGGAATCTATGTCTGCTCCTGTAGTTGTCTAGTTGAAGTATATCAGTGAGCTTTATTTAAAAAAAAAAAAAAAAAAGAGAGAGAGAGAGAGAATAAAAAAAAAATCTTGCAAGAAAACCAGCACGCAAATAAATCAAAGAGGATACTTCTTCCTGCTTCTGGCAGCACTTGTCATAAGAAACTCTATGGGATCTCTGTCTCTGTATTCACTTGATACTTCTATATGTCTAGTTTGAAATGGGGTGGCGGGAATCGGAAATTAAAGGAAGAAACCTGCAGTTTAGGGAATGCTGGATCCCAGGCTCCACAGTTAGTCTGTCACTTTGATAAAATGGGTCATCAGTGGCATCTTTGCTAAAAGCTTGTTGCTGTTTTTAGTGCTGCATGCCTTTCTCCAGAGAAAGAACAGACTGTGAGTTGTACTGCCACATGCCTGCTGTGCAACGGGGACTGTGTAACTATTATGATATCATTTGTTTTGCACTCCACCTTCAAGTTTTCAAGGAGTTTGCCTGTCTGAGCAAAAGGCAAGGTTGAGGAAACACGTTATAGCATGACTGACTGGATCTTTCATTGGGATTTTTCTTATTTTCAGTCTTCTTCTTTTCCCCCATGTTATGAAACAGCACATGTGCTTCCTTTTGCATTGAGAGGCATGCATGAGGGTGAGAGAGACATGATACAGGAAGGATGAGAGAGAAAAGGAAACAAAAAGGGAGGGAGTCATAATCCCCCTCAAGCCATGGCTACATTATATCATTACTGTGATTTAAATCAGTCATAAGACCAGTTCATGAACTATCAGAAATGAGCTTCCAAGTAATCTACATTGTCAGAGCAGGTCTATCCCTGCTAGTAAGATCCAGACCTTCATTCTATTCTGTGGATTTTTGTCTTGTCTCAGGAACACAGATACGTGTTAGTTTTGCACCAAAGCATAGCATGTGACTATAAGAAAGAGAGCCATCAAACATTCACCACTCTGGTGGACAAGCTTTTGTGCTTTTTGTCTTGTGATGATCAAGAACTGAGGTACAGGAGGTAGGTGTCCTGGTGAGAAGATGCATTTCCATCTCTTTTCTGCTCGAGCCAAATGCATCCCTTGTGGGAATAAGCAAGGGGAACAAGAACAAATAGAAAAAGAAATGGAAAATGAAGGGAACCAGAAAACTAGATGACTATGATAGAAATCTCCCCTGACTTCAGTAAAAACTTCTGCTATGCTGAATAGAACGAGAGAAAGAAATAATGATAAAGCAGAAATATTGTCTCAAACCACCCCAGGAATTTATTGCTGGAATAAGAACTAGCCATAACATCTTATAACAGCTGTAGAAGCAATTTGTCCCATAAGAAGGATAGCACAATAAGCTCTAACACAAATGGAGAATTTGCCATTGACTGAAGAGGTGCTAATAAGGATGAGACAGGCATTTAGTCTTTGGTACACTCATTTTGACAGTTTCAAGTAATGAGTGACAGCAAGTCACAGAAACAGAGCTCAAGATGCCAGTTATATCATAAGAACACAATACAACTTGGTCAAGGATGGATTTACTGGCATGGCTAATGCATCAGAGATTCGTTGACCTGTGGTCTTTTAGCTCTTAAGCCCAGCCATGTGATACAGGCTTCTTTGACATAGCGAATGATATGGCTGTGCAGCCCCTCTTGTTCAGACTTGTTTTACCAAGACAGTAACATGAAAGTTACTGAGGTCAATATATTTAAAAGAAACTTACTTGTCTAAATACACTCGCATTGGAATCCAGTCTATATGTGTGTCAAATGCTTTGGTGCATGTGTAACACAGCATATCCCAGATCAGTTAGAGAAAAACATTATTCTGTCTAGAGCGTAGTGAGTAACCTGAATGGTAACATATAGTGAAATATATGCTTAAGAATATAATATTCATCTCATTTAGTGGAGACAATAAGAGGAGATAACATTTTTTGGATAGTCATCATAATATATATTATATACAGGATGTAGTATTCAGTTCAGTAACAGCAGTTTTATTACTTCGGTGTTTCATGTCCCATTCCTCTCATGATTAACTGTTTTGGAAAATATCCTGTGTCAGCTCGCTCATTGCTCAGAATTAACTCTTGGACCTTTCTTGTAGTGACAGCAGCTGAAGTCATAAACATAGTTAACTTTTGCTCTCACCATCTTCTGAACACTTGCAAAAGTGCATAAAATGTGCAGTGCATCAGGTCTGTGCAACACTCCTTGGAGTCAGTGCAATTTGGAGAGACTACAGCCTATCCTAACGATATCTTCATTCTACACAGGTGAGCCAAAACATGCCGCAGAGGTTGAAGAGGCACAACCTTCTTATGGAATTTATTCATCTGAAAACTGAGCTGAGATAAATAAGTAAGATCCAACCGCACAGGGCTTTAACATTTAACACTGAACACATTGAACTGAGTCCACACCAGCTGGCAACTATCAGAGAGAGAAAAACAGCAGTTAAGCAGAAATCAAAATTAGTCCCACACAATTATGAACAGACAGGAATTCTGTACTTCTTTTAAAAACGGACTGACACATTTTCCTGGTTTGATTCCATGTGATAATTCTGCAAGTTGTTTTACCCACCAGTCTGCTGATGACTCGGGTAGTTTAGATTGCACACCTGAAGTGCATACTAAAAGGAGTTACATTAAAATAAATGAGCCTATTCATTTTCAGTGAGCTGTGAGAGAGAAAGGTTTAAACATTCACAGCAGGTGGCACCACCTATTTCAGTTCAAAATATTGCCAGGAAAAAAAAAAAGGAATCTAATAGTTATCTAATGTCAGGAAGAGGTTAGGGAAAATATTATATCCACTATCAGTTTAGGACTTTCAAAGAAACCATAAAGACACCAGTGTCTATATTTCATTTACATTCAGAGCTGACTGGTAACCTATTCCCTTTTGCTCCCTACATCATCCCTCCATACTTCTGAACCTGATGTCAAATATTCTTTCCAGGGTAAATGTCAGAGGAAAAAGAGAGCTTTTCCTTAAAGGAGAATTCATTGCCTGTTCCTCCCTAACACTGAAATGTCGGATGTTGTTATTTTTTGTTAAAATCAAAAGAAAAACTTGGTAGGGGAAGGCAATTAAAAATGTTACAAAGAATCACTGAAATGTTATATCACAGAGGGCTTGGATAGGTATGTTTAAGGAAACACTTCATAGCTGCATATTGCCCTTGCAGAGGAAAGGCACTGGTCTCTGAAAAATGTTCTAATTTTACCATGGAATATAAGCAGGATCCATTGTTGCCCTGTAACCCTGTAAAATGGTTTTGCAATTGGTAGTAATAAGTTATAAGCTTCGCACTGAGTTTCCAAGGCCTCAGGATGAAGTCATGTCAGGCTTGTTCTGACTGAACTTGTCTAACCTGCCTGGAGCTTTCTTCTGCTTGGTTTAGATGAAGCAGGCTACCGCGCAACCATGTATAGTAGAGACATAAGAGCCTGGTAGGAAAGTAGAGACCTTGAGAAATGGGAACACAGGAGGAGATGCACAAGGCATGAGATGATAGGACACATGGGGATTCTTGCTAGAGACTGCTATGAAAACTCTTCCATGGACAGCTTAAAACAGAAAAAGGGACCTGGAGCTCAGAAACAGAGACCTGGAGCTGGGCACGGGTGGTTTTAGGGATAACAGCGATAGCAATAGCAGATGTGAGATGGAACTGTAGATAATGAAGAATGAGAAAAGATGTACAAATGTATTAACAAATTTGAAATTGACCCCACCTGAATCTGTGCATTGAGGAATAAGAAATCATTGACGTGAAGAGCAAGTTCTTCCCAGCATAGAACTTCGATGCTGAAGACTTGCTGTAACAACTTGCTTGCCCCTTCCAAACCAGAATGAAAGCACCAACTTAGGAATTAGAGGAGCAGTGAAAGTGTGATCATAGCATCAGGGGAGAGCAGAAAAAACTATGGAGTGTACCTATAGAAACCTTTTTTTTTTTTTCTTTCCATTTTTCATTTGATAATAATTAGATCTCTACTACTAGTGATATAGTGTTAATATTTCAGGTACAGTAACAATCAATTCTTGGTTTTATAAATATGAAGCATGGTTCTTCTTACCCAAAATGAGATTTTGGGCATAAGACGAAAACATGTATACACATTGAATTGCTTTTGTGTTTTCAACAAGAGTATATCTAGGTGGTCGTGTATGAATTCCTCCTGGGCAAGCTCCAGAAGTGTGGGATAAATGAGTGCACACTGAGGTGGATTAGGAACTGGCTGGATGGCAGAGCTCAGAGGGTGGTGATCAGTGGCGCAGAGTCTAGTTGGAGGCCTGTAGCTAGCGGGGTCCCCCAGAGGTCAGTCCTTGGTCCGGTCCTGTTCAACTTATTCATCAATCACCTGGATGAAGGCACAGAGTGCTCCCTCAGCAAGTTTGCTGATGATACCAAACTGGGAGGAGTAGCTGATACCCCAGAGGGCTGTGCTGCCATCCAGAGGGACCTGGACAGAATGGTCGTGAACAAGTTGACCATGAGGCAGCAGTGTGCTCTTGTGGCCAAGAAGGCCAATGGGATCCTGGGGTGCATTAAGAAGAGCATCTCCAGCAGGTCGAGGGAGGTGATCCTGTCCCTCTACTCAGCCCTGGTGAGGCCACATCTGGAGTATTGTGTCCAGTTCTGGGGTCCAGAGTACAAGAGGGATGTGGAGCTGCTGGAGAGAGTCCAGCGCAGGGCTACAAGGATGATCAGGGGCCTGGAACATCTGCCTTATGAGGAAAGACTGAGGGAGATGGGCCTGTTCAGCCTGGAGAAGAGAAGGCTGAGAGGGGATCTGATCAGTGTCTATAAGAACCTCAAGGGAGGCAGTGAGGAGGATGGTGCTGGCCTCTCTTCAGTGGTGGCCACTGACAGAACTAGAGGTAATGGCCACAAACTGAAGCACCAAAAGTTCCACAGGAACTTAAGGAAAATTTTTTTAACAGTGAGGGCGACAGAGCCCTGGAACAGGTTGCCAAGAGAGGTTGTGGAGTCTCCTTCTCTGGAGATCATCAAAACCTGCTTGGACGCAGTCCTGTGTCACATGCTCTAGGTGACGCTGAGTGTGCAGGGGGGTTGGACTAGATGACCTCTAGAGATGCCGTCCAACCTTAAGCATTCTATGATTCCATGAATCAATACTTATGATGAAGTCTGACAGCCTTGCCAACCAAAGTCCTCTCTCTTAACTGGGGAAGAAAAAGAAAAATATTGCAAACACTTAGTTCATTTAAAGCATCAATGGTGCAAGCTTCCCTGTGCCATAATTCCAGCATGCCTCAATTCTGACTGACAAGGACTATCTCAAAAGTGAAAGATTATTTCAGTTTCTATGACCTGTTCAGCATTTGGCTTGTCAGCAAGGGAGGCAACAAGTGTGCCAATTAGTGTGATATATCTGTATTAATTTCAGCATTAACTGCAAAAATAACTAGTTTGGACATTCTGGAAAAGTACGATGACTTCGATGTATAATAAAACTGAGCATTGGATTAATCTAAATGGATCTTAATGATGCATGTGAAAAAGTGTGTAACTTTGTATATAAACATCTGGCTGATGACCGGTGAGGGACTGGATTGAACATTTGTATCACTGCCCACTACTAGATGGGGACCAAACAGCCTATTTCATCATGAACCTATGCTACCAGCAGACACTCTCCAGCAGCTCTGTTTTGAACTGTTTGACCTTCTGGATGGAACCTGATCTCTGCAGTTCTGCCACAATGATGGCATTGATGGTGATCACTGTGGTAATGCAATATTATCCACAAACTGTCATGCAGGGAAAGATTTGCACTTGGTTTGCCTGTTACTTCTTTGAGGGAAATCTATCTATGTGCCTAATGCATTTTTTCCCTGATTTCATTTTAAATAATAAAACAGGTTTTGTGCCAGAAGAAGATGATTTCCATAATTTTAGCCAGAAGTGAAACTATGCATGGAACAAGGACAGGAATTAGTCCCACGAAGTACCTTTTTCAGCCTTACTCCATGCTATTTTTATATCACATTTGTTCACATGTAGGGTTTTTTTTTGTGTGTGTGTTTTTTCCCTCCTTCTTCCTTGTTCTTATCTCATCAGACTAGTTTGATGTTATCTCTAGTTCTTCTCAGAATATTATTTTCTGTGTGCAAAACTCATTCTTACTGCATTCCCACTGTTATTAATGGAAGACGGTTTTGATCCATCGAAGAGACACCTCTTTAAAATGTCCATTTCATAAGACTTTTTTTTTTTTTTTCCTTAGGCTGTGAACCCCTGAGGTACTAAGCCAAGGTCAGGAAGCTGTGCATAGTTATTTTGTGCTTTATAAAATGTTTAACATTTCTGCTGCATAAATCATTTTTAACTTTACCTAATTTCAGAGCATAAAGGGCATGTCAAACTTTACTAAACCAAAGCCCCAGGAAACAGTCTATAACCATGATGGATTTTTATAATGATATAACCCTTAATGAATTATTGTAGTTCCTTAACAAGGTTTTAATAAGAAATTTCTTTTGCCAGCATGGTTATTAGTTCTCTCATCCGAATAGCCCTGGGCCTGTCTGCTACAGAACTCTACAACATAATATTTCTTTCTGTGTCAATCATACAATACTTCAAAATTCCAAGCCGCGAATAAAACAAACTTACTTTTCTGGTCTTTGCTTTGTATTATTTATTTTAATTAATTAATTAGAGGGCAAGGCTTCTTTAAATCTGTAACTATAAATAAAGTTGTGCTTATTATGAGACAACTGATAGTTATGTATAATGGAAGAGCAATCACTTCCATTCAGGCAGTTTCCTGTATGTTAAGTTGTCTTGAGAGAATTGACTGCAGTACACAGTCTATCTACACCAACTAAGTGGGTGCCTGTCTGAAGGTTTGTGTACATTTCTGTGTGTATATTACACTATTTTTGTTCCTTCAATGTGTTTTAATGTGTCTGAAAAATCATTTGAATACTCTGATAGCCATAACTCATTTATTAGTAGCAGTATGCAGTATTGTGTGTGTGCACATGTTGGGGGGGAGGGGGAACATTTATTTATGTATCCATTTACACTTTAGACGATATTTTTGAGGTATGGAATTAAAATTCTAAAATTGCAAAGTGTTAAAATGTTAAAAAAATGTCTGTCCTATCTTCATTCAGCCCTCTCGTATATACGTTTTGTTACAGTTATTAATTACTTGTTTAATTATTCAGGAAAGACTAAACTAATGCTAACTGCAAAGAGCTGTAAAAAACACTTATGATACTCATTAACTCCATGATATAACAGAGGATGGAATTCCGTGTCAACAAGTACAAAGTAATAAGCAAGGTTAAAAAAGAAGCAAATATTCCTACTCAGTAATGTTCTCTAAATTTGTGACTCCTGTTCAAGAAAGAGATTTTGGAGTCATAGGGTATTTCTAAGAGAACATCAGATCAATACTCTGCAGTGGTCACAAGGACAAGCAAAATGTAGGCAATTATTGAGGAAGGATTTGAGAAGAAAATGCGAAATACTATATAACCATAGAAATCCATAGAGATTCACCTTATGACTGTGCTTATGTTTTAAATATGATATACAGATCTAATCCCTCATCTGAAGAAAGGATATGTGAGAACTGGAAAAGGTACAGAGGATGGCAACAAGAATAATCAGAGAGTAGAGAGTAGCTTATATCCAAGGACAAGTTAAATGGACTATGAATCTTTGGGAAAAAAAGAGAAAATAAAAGAATGAACAAGAAGGCTATATTAAAAGTTTATAAAGTCAAGATTACCCTGGAAAAAAAAGGTGAATATGAAACAAATATTCTCTGTTTCTTATGCCAGTAATCAGAATTACATGCAACTAATTAAAGTATTAGATAACAGATTTAAGAGTGACAACGAGAAGTATTTTTTCACACAACACATAATTATATTACAGACCTCATTACTGGAGAGCAGAGTATAGGTTACGTCCAAAAAGGGGTTAAAAAAAAAAAAGTGATTGCACAAATTAGTGAAAGACAACTCTGTCAAGAGCTATTAAACATGATGAAGTGATTCTCAGCTCAGAAAATTCTTAAATCATATATAGTTCATATGCCAGAAGCTGGGATGACATAACAAAGAGGATTATTCTAACTTAACTTTTTTTTTTTCTATTTTTTTTTTATTATTATTTTTCCCTTACTGGCCACTTCAAAGAAAAGATACTGGATTAGATAGACTTTGCCCTTTCATCTTTGAAATATTCTTATCTTCATATATTCCTTTTTTAGATTAAAATCTTCAGAGAATGCATTATAATTGCCTCTATGCCTTGAAACTTTAATCATAAAGTAGTACTAGGCAGTGTTGACACAAGAAAGAAAAGATATATTTGTACAAAGTATCTTAAAGCATATCTGCTTAAAGCCTGAAAAAGTATCTTCTGATCATAGACATTTTTTAAAAGTGTTTAACTTAGCCAAATTTGAGAGAATTTTAATTTAGAGGCAAACGGAAAATCAATAGTCATCTCTACGCTGAATTCTGAGCATTGGCCTGAGGCCCCAGATGAGTCAAATCTTTCTTTTCTTTTCTTTTTTTTTTTTTTTTTTTGCTCACATTTTAAGAATTTATCTGTATTTGAGACTGGGCTTGTGACTGCCTTTAGAAAACTTCAAAATAGAAAACTCAGGTTTCTTAGCACAATGTCCAGTCCTTGTCCACCACCAGCGAGGGCCGCTGTTCTTCCTTATACCCTAACTTTTTCTGTAAGGTGATGTATCTATGGATTTTTCCTGTAACAGCTTCTTTAACACTATGACTGAGTAGAGCTGAGCACAGATGCAGGCTGGGATCATTCTTATTCTACTTTCCTCCCTGCCACTCTGTGCATATATAAGTATCTACATAAAATGACCTCCAAAATAATGTCTCAAGGGTACTTTTTTTCCCTGCATTAATCAACTAGTCTCTCTTTTCCCATATTTGTTCTCAGAAATTACACTATTTTAGCTGTTTAACTGTTTTAGTAGCATTCTTTCAAAGAAGTTCTACTTGAACCGAATATCAGAAACTGGAAATGTTTAAACAAATAACAATTGCCAAAACTGAAAACACTATAGGGTCTTTGGGAAACGGAGGAAGAGATAATGAACAGAGGTGCTCCATTGTCAATTCTGTGTGTAATTTGTTTGGGAAATTGATAAGACTTTCCAAAAGTTTAACTGAATAGGGCAGCAGTGTGAGGTGAATATTATAGCATTATGTGAAATGGTTAAAAGGAACACTAAGATATTACCAATAATGACTAAATTAACAGTCAGAAACAAAGTCTATTTGAATCCTTATTGTAATAATTTACCACTGATAATAATTCATAAGAAGATCCTTGAAGGCAGTAGGTCTTTCCAAGGTCCTGCACTGAGCTTGACGTAGGCTTTGTGTGTGAACCAGGGTTCCAGGTTCTTCACTGAATGCAAAATGAGATTTCATCACCTAAGAAACATTTTCAATAATAACCTGACTGAGAAGGGGCCAGGGGATGAAAGGAAGGAAATTAAGCCAGAAATATATAATAATTTGCAGTGTAGCCACCTAAGCAAAGGACTGAGGCAGGAATTTTTACTCTTGAAATCTTCCCATCATCACATGCCTCAATTTGGTTTCCTATCCACAGAGAAAAAGGGCTAATCTGCCTGCTAAAATTTTGGACAACGTATACACAAGCATGTCAAACTTCTTACTCTGAGTGAGGTCTTGAATATAAACCTATCGTTTTTTAATTTCGTGCTCTAAATATTAGACTTCCCTGGTTTGGGCAATCTTTGTGATTCATGTTGTTCTTTAATATTTACTGGGCCAGAAAGAAGGCAAATGGCACATAACAGAATAACAGATCTTGCTTAAAAGTTTAAGACTTTTTTTTTTATCCATCTGCTATTAATTTGAAATGCATGGCTGTTGCTGCCATACGGTAGCATCACAATCTCATTTTCTTTATGTAATAAGTATCTAGAACTTAACACATCCTTTTTACCAACCTGTAAAGAGAAATTAATCAGAGATGTAGGACACTCAGGTCTTGAATCATTCTGGGCATTTCAAATAGCAAATAGGACTATTCTTGATGCGAGGGTCTTCATGTGGGATGTGAATTAAAGCTGGAATGAAGGAGATGGAAATGAATGTTTGACTCGCACATCTCAAGGGAAGACCCTGCTATCTCCACTAGCTTCCTGGTAATGTATGCCATGCTGGCTGGGACATATGTAGAGCATGTTTAATGCATAAAGTTTCACTATCAAAATGACACTCAGAAAAGGTCAAGTCTATATAAAAATCTTATCTCAGTTTGGGCTTAGGGTATTATGAGAAGGCTATTAGTTGTAGAGCAACACCAGACTATGCTTTATGTATCATGTTGTTATCATGTTATTTATCATGTATGTTACAGATACCCCTGGCAGATGAAACATTCCAATTTTATCAGCTTCTGTAGTTCTTCAGCTGAAATACAGTGATGGTCTGTTTGTAAACTTCTATATAGATATGATTCATAAAAACCAAGTTTAAAGGACAATTTTTAAGAGTGTTTTCTGGTGAACTCAGGTACCTGAATATCTTCGAAAATGTGAGCAGAAATTTTGTCAGACTTTTGTGAAAACAAGAAGATGATGCTATTTGTGATGGTTCCACCTGTGCTAGAAATTGTGAGCTTCCTTTATGGTTTAGAAAAAGAAGCAGGGGCTGATAGGCCACAATTAATATGACCAGATGAGATGAAGACTCATATGCAGAAGGTAGGATATTGATTTAAAATAAATTATTTTACTTCCTGTTTCTGACTGGGGTAGAAATAAAAAAACAGCCATAATCTGATGACCAGCTAACAGTATCCGAGATGAATATGAAATACAAGTATGCTAAAATATTTTAGGTGCTGACACAAGGTTCAGTTTCTGCTACGGGCAGGCCTCCACGTTGGTTCTTTTATGCTTCAGCAATCTCGATAGGATGAATATGCATTTGCATAATCAACTGTTTGCAACAACCAGGGCTAAGCAAATAGATGATATTTTGCTTGAACAGCTCATTCTTGCAAGACATTCAATCAGAAAGGTGATTCCAATCTTTAAATAATAATGTCTATTCAACTACAAACTTTTCAGAGGGTGAACTTTGAGGAGTCAATGCAAATTATTAAAATGGAGCACTATAAGGAATTACTAACAGACAGAAACACACAAAGATCAAGTACATTTCACCAACACAAGACTTTGTTTTATACTTTAGGCTTTTTTTTCTTCGTGATTTTGATCAAACTTATGTGAGAAATTTGCATAAGTCAGGAGAGATCTTTATTATATGATTCACCGAAACTCATTAGGGCCTTTGTTTCCATATACATAAATGAACTCTGCAGATGTAAAACACAAATAATTGCACTTGCTTGACCCTGAAGTTTTACATTCTTGACAAAAAAGGATGGAGCATCTTGAAAGCCATATGCCAACAGATGTAAAGGAGATGAATTCCAATATAAATATGGTGATTATTACTGGTCAGCATCATGAGCAACAAATTTTAAAAGCATGCAAGCGGAAAAGGTGAGGAGACAAGATTAAAAGGCAGAAATATTGATCTCACCCTGCAGCTTTGTATTTCAGCACATCATTCACTCTCAGCTGTCTCCAAGGCAGCTGTGGCATAACACCTTGAACTTTTTGTTAGAGCTATTTCTCTCTATGCAGAGGTTTTTGCAAAGGGTGATGATGAAGAGACCCAACATCCTTTGAGACAGAACAGAACCACAGCATCTTGTCAAAATATAGTACTGTAGTGTCCTGGTTAAACAAGTTAGGTTTTGTTGTACATAGACGTATTTTAAATATACCCATGGTTAGAGTAATTTCTTTTATCACTGATTTTCATGATTTTTTCAGCAATATATAAAAATATATGGTGTGTATGTGCATATATATGTGTGTGTGTATTTCATATGAATAAAAAGAATTACAAGCAATAAAAGCTGAACAAGAAAGAAAGCAAAAATAAGATTCATCAGTTAAAATACATCATAGCAATACATCATTAATAAGCACATTAGCCAAGCTGCTGTACTCCAGCTTGAATTAAGTAAGTACTTGGAAGAGGAGGGAGCACATGATTTGCTTTTCTGAGAACAAGCTACTAATAAAGTATCTGAGTCTTGACCTGGATGTCTTGCATTTTGTAAGTACCAACCAGCCCAGTAGAGTTAAAGGGATATCTCCCTCTGGCTGGGTCAGTAGGAGCTGTCATAAGCATTTCTCAGTCAGCAGGAGTCATTTCTGAGTCAGTAGGAGCTGTCACAAGCCATTCTGACACACCATATATCACAGTAGAAGTGAGAGTGAACTGTCTGACCTCTCTTACTACTGCATGCAGATAATCAGGTCACTTCGCCCATCTGGTAAGTCAGACTGAGCTCAGCTTAGTCATTCAACCCCTGATGATACTGGCCTGATTATCTTTTCAGCTACAACAGCCAAGCACCTGTGAAACTTCATCCAAACCAATGGGTTTATGTTCGCCTGAAATTACTGCAGACTGCAGAACATGGTCCTTTATCTTCCACCATTGTAGGCCCAAAGCACTCAAAGAAAGAGTGAGAAGAGCTTTTGAAAAGACTTCTGAGTAACTGTAGATTCCATGAGCAGAACATCACACTTTCAAGAATCTAGTCCTGACAGTTCCCTGAGTTTGGCAAGTAGGATCTTTTAATAGAACATCCTTTACAAAAGCCCTTTATGCTGTGGGAAGGGCATGTGTTGAAGAACAGAATACTCAGTGGATGCTTTACACTCTAAGGTAAGTGATGGGCAGTGCTGAAGAAATATATATATATAAAATATATATATATTATTTCTACTTACACCTTGCAACCATGAACTCTTTCCTGAAGGAAGTAACGAAACTTTCTCTTTCAAAAACAGAACAGAGGTCAGTCCCTTTAAAGTAACTATTTGTGCAACTTGCTTCATACTGCAGTTCATGGTATACTATAGTTGAAGGAACATTCACACAGACTATAAGAGGCTGTTGCCCTAAATTTCTATTTTGATTCAGAGGAATTGAAACTACACATCCTATCTTCCAGAAATATTTCTACTTTATAGTACCATCTGAGAACATCATGAATGTGAGGGAAAGCTCTTTACTGACTCTATAAAAGCTACTTCTGTGTGCCAAATATAGTTAAGATTAGGTAGACAGACAGACAAAATCTTCATTCCTGGGACATCCTGAGTGGGATTCATAACTCAAATCTTGTTTTTAGACTGTGATACTTGCCTCAGAAGTGAAAGGCTGAGGAAGGGAGAGGAATCCTATATCTTTTATCTAGTAGTGGGTATCTTGAGTTGTTGGGTAAAATCTGCATGTCCCCCAGTGGAACATCAAGCTATGGAACATTTGCACTAAGTCTATCTCAACCTCTACTGTTGAAGTAGTTCCACTTCACATGTAGTGATTATACAATAATTGGTTTCTGAGATAGCATCTCTTGTGTATGTCATTCTGTAACCTAGCGACAAGCCACACTGCCTTGTGATGAAGAAGGAACTGCCTCCCTTTATATATCTTTATCAATAAATAAATTTAGTGCAAGCTTTTTTGGAAATTAAATGTGAAACTTGCTCTTCTCAGTGATATGGAAGGTTCAGATCTGGAAAAGCAAAATAAAAAATGATCTCTAATTTTCTACATTTAGTGTCACTGTTTTTACTGATATTGTTATTGTTTATAAAGAAAAAGAATAGGAAGGTTTAAGGAGCTCTCTTTTCTGTATATCTTTTCTATATCATGTTTGTATATGACTGAAGACTGTGGTGCATCCTCAAGGAAATACCATTTGGCAGATAAGGAAAGAACAGAAAAGAACAGTATTTTGGTGTTTTTTTTTTTTTTTTTTTTTTTTTTTGAGTAAGAGGCTGGATTTGATGACATATAGCCTCTGTTATTGCTGCAGAGAATGAGATCAGTGCTATTTCTAAATGACAGAGGAGCTCACTTCTATGCTTGGAGGCACAGCCAGAATGAGGAGGTTAGGACATAATGTTGAGATGAGATCTCGAACAGAATTAATATACAGCTTCTGTTGACATAATCTTCCTTCTTCTAATATTTGATAATACAGTGGCTTGCATTTGCTTGTTTTACTTGATTGTAGTGGGTCCATATTCCAAGAAGTTTTGCCACAGTCCGCTGTAACAATCTCACTGCTCTAAACTTAATATTTTGTCTCACAATCCCATTTTATTCCCATGCTTTCTTCATATTCCATTTTCCCCATTCTATATGTTTCCACTTTACATATTCTTTTCCAATATTAATATCTCTGTGGACTGTGTTTTTCATGGGGTCTCACTTTTTCTACCTTTTTCTCTTCCTTCCCTCTTCTAAGAAGATCCCGTGTGTTCCTCACTCCTTCACAATCCATTGGTTGTGATTCAAAGAAAAATTAGTCAAAGTATATGATTTTAATGGTAAACAAACTCAATCCTTTAGAGTGCTATGAAAATCTAAACAATAGCTAAGCAGTCCCTGTTGTTTTGAAACAGACATGATGCATTCTTCATTTTACTGAATGACAGATAAAAAGAGAACTCCAACATGGCTGATCATAGGGCTTCCATTCCTCAGCAGCAAAGACACGATATGTGTCATCCCTATCAAGGGGAGGCGAGGAAAACAAAAAGAAGAAAAAAAGAAAAAAAAAAAAAAAGAGAGAGAGATTGAGTGAGAGAGAGAGGAAGTGAACAAACCTAGAGGAGAACAAGGAGAAGAAATCATATGAACAACACATCAACCATAGAAAAAATATCATTGTCCTCCTCCCTCCTCCATAACCTTTAAGCAGATTTATTTTTTTCAGCCAAGGCTTCTTCCATTTTTTTTTTTATTAATTACACAACACATACCATATAGCCAGGAAATGTGTGTTCAAGGACCACTGAACACTGAATTTTCTGAGGGCATAACAATTACAGAAACATCTGTGCTAAATGACTTTGCCTTGAATCCCTGTGAAAATTTGCTGTGTGCAGCAGCTTTATACATATCTCGATCCTTGAGTGTGCTGAAATGGTAATGAATGTTGTTTGCCTTCTGGTTCAGTCATTGTGACTACATGCAAACAACATGAACTTTATTTCACACCCTCATGTGAAAATGTACTGTACTTATTCTCTTCTGTTTTTATTTCTTAGACCCCAGTTATATCTTTAGCAAGTTTTAAAAGGTCACATAGTTGGTTTATCATAGACCAAAATCTCCAACAAATTTGACATTAGGCTTCCTAGAATCATAGAAATAAAGGGTTCTATAGTCCAGCTCTGAAGATGTGGTGCTTATTTTCTATGAAATACAAGGCTCTTTCTTACTACCAAAATTTCCAGGAAAAGGAGATGCAAGAAATGTTGTAAAGGGCAAAATTGTGAAGTGTAAAACATGTAATCCAGACCGCAATACATTCCTCTTCACTGCTACACTCTGTAATTTCATAATATTTATGTTATGAATTGAGAAAAGTAGGATTGCAACATTAAAACTGGTCTATGTGGCCAGTATCTCAACCTTCTACAAACATCTTATTGATTATATAAAACTGAGAAGTAAATAAAAATAGTCATAGTATTGAAGTTTGTTCTAGAAGGGAAATAAATGGCTGAGAGTTAATCATATAATACATGAAGATATGGAAGCAAAGTTCACAGTAGAAGATGAAAGGAACAAAGGAAAAAATACATGTTTTCATACATTTTAAAAATGTATCAACCTTAATGTTATTAAAAAATATATTTTACTGCTTTCTGATTTCCTTTGCTCATGAAGATTTAACCATAGCGGGTTTTCTCCTTTCAGGATGCGGAGTTATATACAAAAGAAAATGTTTCTAAGCATAACACGTATTCAGAATATTATAGTTTTAGGTTGGTCATACTAAACCATACCAGCAAAATCCCCCTGATGATTGACATGTAGAAGTTTAATATGATGTACCCTGAGTTATAGCATTGTTGATGTAAGCAATAAGCACTTGGGATATGATAAACAAATAGAGTGTTATAAATTGTGTTTCAGGACACTATCATTTCAAATGCACCAGAGTTCCTCAGCATTTTCTTCAGCCAGCACACTCATGTCAATCATCCATCTTTTGGTACATCAGGGTTTTCATTAGTTCTATAACTGCCTGACCTTGTGCCAGACTTGAGCAGACAGGTAGTTCATAACCCTTTACTGTCAGAATTAGCATTCATGATACTACTTAAACTGCAGAGCAAATTTAGAGTTCATTATTAAATGAGGCATATGTTACTACACTTATAACTGATTCAGGCTAGTTATTTTTAGTTTGACCTTTTCTGTATTCATCAAATCAGCTTTGAAATAGACATTGAGATACCCTTTACTGTTAGTTACAAAAATTCTTAGAGATTTTTTTTTTCAGTGGAGCTTTCTGGCAAATTCTTATATTACAGTAGCTGCATGATATAGAGAGTGCTTTGCTCTTAACTTAAGTAAAAACAAGATAGGCTCGAATCATGTGGATGTTTAATGATCATATTCTTTAGCTATATCATCCCTCTTTTCCTTTGCTAGTATCCTCAGAACTGAAAGACTAACACTATACAAAATACAAAAGAGCTTCCACTAAGCATTGGCAAAAAATGTGTGAAGATAAGAGCATAGAGATTATTGGACCACATTCAGTCCAAGTGTGTCTCCACAGGTTAAATTTGCCCATTAGCATTTTTATTTTCTGACTATCTCATTGTTCTCCTTCTAAGGTAAGGCACTGAGAACAGACACACTGAAAATTCAAGCCTACCAGAACATGACAGGCTTAAGAACTGTTTCCTGGCATTTTCCTTTCACTGACTTATGCTTCTAAATTCTAACGCAGAAGACACCCAGCTGAAAACATATTGAAATTGTGTGAAATTATTAAAGGACCACAAAGCCTTCATTCTTAAATTCCCCTCCTGGCTTAAAAAAAAAATACATTCATTGCAGAAGATTCTCACTGATCTGTTTTCACTCGTGCAAAGGACATATGTTCTGATGATGTGCTTGTATAGTTAATTATGAAAATATTATATTAATATAGCATAGTATCAGCAAATGTACTCAGAACTGACCTATTTACATATATAGAATTAGAAAAGAAATCCTGATTTAGCACGATCTTAAATACATAGCTAACTTTAAACTTCACCAACAGCCCTAGTAAAGGCTTATGATTGGTAACATGTTTAGAGACTTGCAAATAACTTTAGAGCTTACTGAAATAGGGTCAAAATCTTCATTCCTCATAGTCTTTCTTTTGACTTTTTTTTTTTAATAACAATCTCATAAGTGGAAAAAGTGTTTGTATATGCTACAGAAGTTTCAGAGGTATTTAAAAGTCAACTCCCACTGAATTCAATGGAAGCTGATGAATGGCTTTTAAAAGCCTAACATGTGCTCTCATTACCCTTATGGGCCATTAAGAGGTGGAAAATATTACAATTTGTGGAGAATAGGGAGTTCAAAAATGTATCCTCCCATATCCCATTTTTGGCAGCTATAGGGCTCACTTATTGTCACATAATAATTTCATACCCCATGAGCCCAGTTATATTATATAACTGCATATAAAAATGTTTTGTTGAATTAACTCTTTTGAGGCTTACAGAAAACATCAGAACACGGTGAGAACTGTAGTACTGAATCATCCCATTTATGCTTCAATTTAATGCATAAGATAGCAAAGTGGTTCTTTTTTTAAAAATCTATTTAAAATGTGTGCTTGCCATATTCTATTTCCTTCATGACACAGATACAGACTTCGCTTCATATCCAGCACGATGAGTTTAGGCACCCAATTAAGAGAGACTGACTCACCTTCTGCAAGATTTCAGGATGGCATGTTTTGAGGCAATTTAGAAGAAAGAGTGTAGAATGAGAGTAGTAAGTAGGACCTACTTTAGGATAGCTAGTTTCCCTCCCACCACTTTACAGCTAAATGTAGACGCATCGTTACCTCAGGTAGATGTGCAGTAGAGTCACACTGCACCTGGCAAATAGCTTTCTAAAAGATATACTGTGGTATAAACACACTAACCACACAAGTTTCTTTTTCATGGAGCCAGACTTGAGCATAGATATAATCATTCGTTCTTGTGAATCAATTTGCATGACAAAATATAAACTGGATAAGTAATTACCACTATTTTGTTTACCTAAGAGTACATTTCTGTTGGTTGCTTTGTCCCTTCTCCCACTTTAATTTTGTCTATGTTCAACTACACAATAAAAATATGCTTCTACCATGCTACAAAGAGGGAAATAGGTTGAATTCTACAAAAAAAAGTACTTTACTGACTTCTTTAACTCTGCATACTTGTTGCATTGCAGATCCTGAAAAGCCATTTTTTAACCCTTTTATTTCACAGAAGCTCCCAGAACATGTTAAGTGTTGTAGGAAAAAAAACATAAGTGCATAAGTAGTGCACAACATTCATCAAAAATACAAAGGATTTGTGGGATTTTTTTTTTTTTTGACAAGATTGGTACATGTATTATTAACAGTGCTACTTTTCGACCTTATAGAATGTTTCAATTTAATAACATATATTAAGCTCGATAACAATTCCAAGACATGTAAGAATTATTATTAGCTGATGACTGCCTATGCAGCTTTGCTAACATACTTTTTCCTTTAATTTCTGCAGGAAAAAAAAAAAGGAAAAAAAAGAAAAGACCAGATTTATACAAAACTCAAAGCTTCTGAAAAGGAAAAACAGAAACTTGTTTGTAACTGAGGTACCTAGAATACTTTGCTCAAATTTAACAAACCACATCTGCCACCAATACAGAGGCACAGATTTCCAGAGGGCACACTAGAGAGTTGAAGTTAAGCTTCTTGTCATTAATTCCAGACAGAACCAAGGGGAAGTGCTGGGGCTCCAGAGTCAGTCCCCTAAACATCATCACGGATGCCTAAATTTTCTACCTGGTTCAGATCCTTTTGTTGCTGCTTCCTTACATGGTATTTACATGCAGTTTGGGCAGCCAGATTCTTAAATCTACTTGGAGCAAAGTTTTAACCGGGAGATGATCCCAAAGCAGGCACACGAAACCTAAACTTAGGTGTGCTAGGACAACCACATGCTAAGGGAAACCTACAGTTAGACATTATTAAGATGCAGGTAGATTCAATTGATGAGACATTTAGATGACTTGAAAAGGTCTCATCCATAAAATATATAGGCAAAACCCAGAAATATTTTGGATTTTGGCATGACACTTGCAAAGCCAGACAGAGAATAGAAAAGAAAAAAAAAAAAAACTCAAAATAGTCAAAATAGCAGAAAAAATATTTTTGTAGAATATATTAACATATCTGAGATTTTTTTTCTGCTTTTTTATTATTGAGGAAAATATTTTCCCTACTTTTTAAATAAAAGTAAGGATGAAAGCTTTTAGAAAAAAAGGAAGGTAGATATGAATACTGCAGTATAGAGAGTAAAAAAAACATGCTGACACGTTCTGCTCTGTGATATTCAATGGAGGATCTTCCCTCACAGAAATACAAAACACCACTACTCACACTAAGCTATTAGATGAGATAATATACCTGGTGATCCAGTGCTGAATCAGAGCACTTATTGCTCCAATATGCCTCTCCAAATTTACCCTTGTACTACTAAAAATGGTCAGAAAAAAAGTTTTTGCTTTTCTTTTCTTCTTTGAACATTATCAAGAAGCTCTGCATATTTCTACATCTTCATGCTGCTAATATCTGCTTTTGTTTTTCACTGTTTTTAGAAAAAAATGTGGAAAATTCATTTTTTACAATAGAAATGTTTCCTTAGAAATCTTTTTTTCTCTCCTCTCCTCTCCTCTCCTCTCCTCTCCTCTCCTCTCCTCTCCTCTATTTCTTTATTTCATTCCTTTTCTTCTTTCTCTGAAAGGAAGAAAAGAAAAAGATTGTTTCCTATTTGCTTTGCCCAATTCAGTTTCCTATTTGTTCTGTCCAACACAGAACATTTTCTTTTGCAGCTGAAGAGAAAGGGTCTCATTCCTGTTCCACTCAACATTGATAAATGCTCTTGAGCTGTTCCAGGGCTTCTGTGGGGCTATCATCTGTCCTGCGTCAGACCTTGCTCCTCCTCTGTGAGCTGATTGCTCTGGCTGAACCAGCATCATCAACCATATGGGAAAGTGTGACTTGCAAAAGAGAAGTAAAGCAAATGAGTTGCAGCTCATAAGGGGAATATTAGTTATATAGCATATGGGGCAAAGATAAAGCAAAAACCAGTTCAGAATGAAACTTTGATATTTCTAAATTATGTTTGATGTTTACTACTCCATATATATATATGTATGTGTGTGTCTGTGCACATATGTATGTATTTATCTCTCTCTCTTTATAAAGAGCCTCACTTTCCTGAATTTGTTGCTGCAGAGGAAGAGGAACAGCAGCTCTAGCATCCATACGGGAGCCACGTCCACATGAGTCCCTGTGGGTTGAGCTGAGGACAGAATAGCCTGCAGAAATCAAGCCTTTAGCTCAAACCATGCTGACTTTGCTGACAGATTCTTAAAATTGGATTGAAGCCAGACTTCAAAGAGGAAACTGAGTTCAAAAATAAAACACTTCTTTTTTTTTTTTTTTCATTCAGAACGTAGTTTAAAAGTTTACGTGATCTGAAGCAGCGAGGCTTTTCATGACACCGGTTTTACTTTGAAGTCCAGATCCTAGACAAGGCACATCAATTTCAAAGCGTCTATTGGCACAAGCTGAGCCAATTTCAGGCTCAAAATACCAGGATGTAGGTGCAACAACTGCTACAGACTCCTAGATATATTTTTTTGTTGTTTATTTTTGTAGTCATTAGAGAGAAACATGTGATTTTGAAGGCTCAGAAGTATTAGCATCATATGTATTAAAGTTATCAGATAACTTTAAGACAGAAAGTGAGAACAAAGTTACGCTTGTCGTTTCTGAACATGATGGTTGTTCTTTAACTGAGAATATATTTATTCACAGTGATAATTAAATATTGCTGTAGAAGATCTAGAAACGTATTTATGTTTATTTGTGCAGGATTATTGTTTCAACTGCCTGAAAGGATTCAAGAGAGATTTCATTCTCTGACAGCAAATCTTTATGATGTGAAAGTGAGAAAATGAAGTAAAGCAGGGTAGTGACAGGGAAGTGAAATCATGACTCATGTCATGAAATCATGACAAAGCCACCATCCTCTCAAATGGACACTTTCTTGTGCATTTTTTTCTGCGTATGTCAGTATATGCAGAAAATAGTGTAGAATTTAAATTTTATGTATTGATGTATAAAATGCAAAGTCGGGAGAGACTCAGCATGTATCTTTATTTCCTCCCTATATAGGTATGTGTGTGTATACACATGTACATTTAGTATCTACATAAAGAGAAAGCACAGTCCTGATCTTAAATAGTTTTCAATAAGCAGGTGAGATAGTTAATGAAATGACTGCATATGAGAGATAATATAAGATTAAGGATATGCAATGGAGATACTTACATCTTAAGGCAAGGGGAAAACTCATCAAATTGATGCTTGTATAAATACCAGAAAATTGGCAAAACATCCATCAGTAATGGGAGCAGGCAACAGAATAAAAGGGGCCGATTATGAAAGATGGAAGTGAAGGCAAAGATGTTTAGCTGCTCTTGAATGTTAATAATTTTCATCAGGTAAAGGAAAAAGAAAATGTATGTTAGTTTTACAGAGTTACCTGAAAAAGTATGTTTTTTTAAAAAAAGGAAAAAAAGTCATAAAAATATTCCTCTGGAGATGCACTAAGATTCTGCTATTGATTCCCAGGTGTCTTCGGGCTACTAGAGTGCTCTTTTAATATGATTAAGAGAGAATGCTTCCGGCTACTGTGACATTATCTAAAACTTTAACCTTGCATATATTCAGCTTAGGATACAAAAGTTATTAGTAAAACCAGAGTCCAGATATTCTCTCTGTTTGTCCTGTAGGTAATGAGTCCTGATGTTATTTGGCTTAATTTTGGCAAGTGACAAGAACACCGTAGAATATGCAGTAACAGAATATAATTTTAGATTAAGTAAATTAGTCTGTTTAATCTAAATTAGAGTAGGGATATCAAAGTTCCATGATTTAAAAGAGGAAATATTCACTGGCCTGAGGAGAGGGAAAAGTTAACAGCACTTAAAAATTCAAGAATTTCCACGTGAAGGAAGTCTGAAACTATGGGAAATTTAGAGAAAGTCTTCAAGTTAACCAGAAAGAGTAACACATGCAAAAGAGGATACTACTACTAAGTAAATATTCTACAGTAAATATGGAGAAAGATTGACTAGAAAAGAGAACTATCTCACAGCTGTGAACAATTGTAAAGACAAACTGGCAATTAAAAAAAAAATCAGTGCCTAATTGTACTTTGTAAATAAAATTTAAAACAGACAACATATTTTTAGTTAAATAAAATATAATGGGATAAAATAGAAATAAAGGATAAATAAAAATAAAGTATAATGGCCTAAATTTGATTGATAGGTATGATTTGGTAAAGTAGAAGGGATAACTGCTACTCCCTTCTGTGATGAAAGGCTAACACAGAAGCAGAACTGTCTACTACTGATGAAACTTTATTCATCAGAGAACATTTAGAGAATACTTTTTATTAATGAATTTTAGGAGAATATCTAAATTATATGTAGGTTGGTAGGAATCTCCAGAATTTCCTAGTCTGACACCCTCAACTATTCTCAAAATTAGATCATTTTTTTTTTCAGGGTTTTGTTCAACCATATTTTTAATATCCCCAAGGATGGAGATACCACATCCTCTCTGGGCAACCTGTTCC
>NW_010583630.1:467737-493388 GCF_000705375.1 Tinamus guttatus
TCTTGTACTGTGGAGCCCAGAACTGGACACAATACTCCAGATGTGGCCTCACCAGGGCTGAGTAGAGGGGCAGGATCACCTCCCTCGACCTGCTGGGGGCGCTCTTCTTAATGCACCCAAGGATCCCGTTGGCCTTCTTGGCCATCAGGAAATACTGCTGTCTCATGGTCAACTTCTATCCACCATGACACCCAGGTCCTTCTCTGCAGAGCTGCTCTCCAGAAGGTCACTCCCCAGCCTGTACTGGTATCTGGGGTTATTTCTCCCCAGATGCAGGACCTTGCACTTGGCCTTGTTGAATTTCATGAGGTTTTTCACTGATCAGTTGTCCTGTCTGTGCAGGTCCCTCTGGATGGCAGAACAGCCCTCTGGGGTATCAGCTACTCCTCTCAGTTTTGTATCATCAGCAAACTTGCTGAGGAAGGACTCTGTGCCTTCATCCAGGTGAATAAATTGATGAATAAGTTGAACAGGACTTGACCAAGGACTGGCCCCTGGGGGACACCTCTAGCTATAGGCCTCCAACTAGACACTGCACCACTGATCACCACCCTCTGCGCTCTGCCATCCAGCCAATTCTTAATCCACCTCACTGTGCACTCATCTATCTCACACTTCCGGAGCTCATCATTATGAGTCTTATATTAGAAGTATACATAAAAGTTAAAACTGCTAGGAGAGTGCATGGCCCTAGTGAGTTTAACTGCATAAACAACAACATGCAGAAGATCAGAACATTTAATTTGATTTACAGCTAATTTTTGTCTTTGAAACAGTACGAATCTTCATTTTAGAGGGCATCTATTTCTTTATGCAACTCTTTTCTAGTTTTTCCTTTGTGGGACTATGCTATGACAATATATCTTGCTTTTCTAGTATGCTTCATAAGCACAATCCCCCTATGCCTCTCCCTATGCAGGACTTTCAGTCCATTTATCAGAGACTCCTAAAAATCTAATTTCTCCTTTCCATACTCTAAGCTACCAAAGCTGCTCAGCACCTCAAAAATATCCTTTTCAACGTGCTGTGACATTTACTGTTGCAATTCAAAAATGCAGCAACAAAGACAAAAAAGTGCACAGACTTTGCACAGGTACTTAAAGGTCCCAAGAGGCTAGCCAGGAATACCTTAAGCACATATATATATACACAGGACTGGCACAATAGCAACCAACGATAGCTGTGACATCAATGAAATATATATAGATGTAGGTTTTTTCTTTTTCTCAGGTTAGTATGCTAAATGATTTAGCTCTCTCTACTCAGACTTCCATGAAGAATGCCCTTTTTGGGATCCTAGCGGATTCAGAGTCCAACAAGGACAACGTCTCTGACATTATCTGTGAAGCTTCTTGTTCTACAAGGAAAACTTTACAGAGTTTAAGCCATGACAAGTCCAATCTGCATAATTTATTGATCCTAGAGCACAGTTAGACATCTGCTATTTATTTGTCCTTGCTTTACTACTGGCCAAGCATTTTTATAAATACATGCAGGTAAGGAAGCTTCTGTGACATTTTGTTGGAATAATACAAATTCTCAAGTGAATATTGGTGGATAAATACTGTGATGTACATTTAAATGCAATATACTAACAATGACCAAGGATTTTTCTTTTCTGTTGAAAAAAAAAAAAAGTCTGTAGTAACTTTTATGAAAAGAGAAAGAGCTTAATGTCTTTCTTTATGGGGATATAAAATGGGGAAAAAACAAATTTCCCAATCTGATGATAATAACCATCCATAGTAAATAAGAATGGTAGCATAATACATCTTCAATGTTTGCACATAACAAAACTGTTGTGAACAGTTTAGCATATTTACAACCAAATTTCTCCTATGTTAAAGTGCTTTGTAACCCATTTCAGATTAATTTTCTTAATTGAAACTAATTCCAGTGGTACTTTAATGTTGAACTGCACATGCTCAGGACATTATTTCTTATGCAGAATTTCTGCATGAATATAAAACATCTCTATTTTAAAGTAGTTAAGAGATTAATGCTCATTAAGGATTAGTGGATTTTGAGCATTTTGAGTTAGCTGAGAGCCAAGACCCCTGAATATTACACTATCATACAAAAAATGATATGCTTTTTTTTTGAAAGAGATTATTTTTTGACTCTTCTCAATCAATACAGGAATATCAAAACAGGATACCATCATACTAATTCATCTTTTTTTCAGTGGATAACAGTGACAAGTATTTGAGAATCTACAAAACAAAAGAATGCTTTTGCTATTGTTACTGTATCAGATGTAAAGCTTATTGTCTGAAAAAGCCAATTTCATTTCAGCATTGCCATGCAAGTGGGGAGCTGTGATAACCACCTCATGTGCTTCTTATCCAAGTCAAGCTTCCTATATTGATGTACTCACCTTGCTTCTCTACATACAGACATATGCCTGTTGTGCCACCTGTTACATTCTGTCATGAATCTAAATCAAAATCTTTCTTAAAATTTCAAATTATTAATTTGAGCAGGAGGCCTTGTTCTTCATCTGTTCTTCATGCTCCAGATGAAAAAATATTGTTGTTCATCCAGGATAGTTTCCTGCATATGACAGATTATTTCATTTCTTCACCTAGACACCATGGTTTATAATACATAACTTGAGTGTATCAATCCTTACTTTGGAAAGGATTTGAAATCTTTAACGTTCAGATAACCATTCCTTCTATTAGTGAGATGTCCCAACTTTCACTCATCCTTTTTATTCAAAATTTTTTAAAAAAGTATTTTACCCCCTCTCAAGTTTCCTGTCTTTAGATTCCAAACATTGGGCCCTGCTATGTCTTTTTTTTTCCCTCAAATAATATTTTTTTGTATCCAGAATTCTCTAAACATTGTGTTGTCAGCACTTTATATAAAGTACTTGAATTTAAGCTGGTGAATATCAGGCTTTAACTATCGCTTAATAGGAGAATTAATGCATTTTATCTGATTTTTTTATGGTACCACATCAAACTCCTCATGAACATATATTTTTTAATATGAACGATTACATTTATCCATTAACCTTGTCTCATTAAGTCAGGTTTGTCTGAAAAGAATCGTTTCCCATAAAAACACATTGATTATTACTTTTCATTCATTATCTTTTTAACCTTTACTATAAATATGAAGCTGGTCCTAGATTACCTTTCTTGTTATTTGCCTAAGATTTCTGTCATGCCACATAATTTATTTTGACTGAATCAACCCATTTCTTCTTTCTAAATAGTGGAATATCATTAACACTCTCCCATTCTGCTAGAATTGCTCTCATGTTCAAAGATTAATAACTCAGGATTTCCTTAGCTCATTCTTGTATGAGAATAGGACGAAAGTTACTGCGGGTTTCCTGACTATGTGTATCTTTAAATGTTCTTTATTATTTTTTTTTTGAATGGGAACAACTTCATTATCTCCATATGATTCACATAGATATCTTGCTTTTTTCTTTTCACATAGAAAGTAAGAAATGCTAGTATTTCTTCATTTTCTCCATCAGTTTAATAGCTTGCCATCTCTGTCTAGTAATGAACCTGCTTATATGCTGGTGTTTCTTAACTGGAACATTCATTTCAAATATTTTACAAAATAATAAAAAATAATGGTTGTATTGATAGTTTATTCTATTTCTCATAGATTTGGCTTATATATATATATAAATCAGTTAGATATTTGCAATCTTGTTAATAATTTTTAAGTTGAGAAAAATAACACTAACTTTTCAAGTTTTCAAGTTTTCCTCTTTAGGCTTTGTAACTGCTATTTAGTAATGATTGCAAAACATATGGTGTAACCAATAGTGTTCCTTTAAATATACTAATTCTATCAAGTGCCATCAATAAGGTAAGTGCTAAATCCATGTTCTCACCCACTGCTTTTCATTTACGGCTTCATGAAGGACTTGCATATACAGCACAAAATCTCAGTTCAGCTGCATAGACTCCAGCTGACACCTCAGAATCTCACACAAGTCCGAGACCATCCTACAATTGGCAGTATACTGTTTTCCTATAAAAGGCAGATAATAAAAAGTGAAAATAAAAGAAAGAACATACAGAAAAATCTAGCAGACAAAACCAAATTACCAATTGCATTTAAGCACATAAAAATGTGTTTCTATGTATGTTTATGTGTATGCAAGTACACATATACATTAAGTTATGCAGTCTGTTTGCAGTCAAGTCAGAAAAATACAGCTGCTTTCTTTGGTGAGCCATTACATATTCTGTTCTATGTGAATTTGTTATATTTTTCTATTTTCATTACCTTGTTTTTGTACTGCAACAATATCTAACTACAGAAGTTATCAATGGTACTTTAATAGGGTAAAAAAGGTGTCATCAAATGTAGAGGATGATAACCCTAAATCAAATATATTTAAAATGTGAAGTTTAAGATATATTAAACTAGAGAAAAAACATGGAAATAATATTAATAAAGATGTACAAATATTCTGACATTCTTAGGAAAAAATCACATAGATATTAATAATTTTTGTAGTTACAAGTTAGATCTCAATATCAACCCTCAACTGCCAAAATCAACTTGTGCCTAATATGAGCATCAGATCTATGTTGATGTTGCACCTTCCACATTCCTCCTGTTTTTTTTTTTTTCCATAGCTTTTAGCAGTTAATGGTATTTTAAGCTTTGTAGTCTGGCATTAGTCATATGAACTTTAAAAAAAGAACAGCCTGCATCCATGAGTGTTTCTAATCACATGTTTTGAGACGTGTTTGATAAAGGAGCACATAGCTGCATAAGATTACACGGGTGAGGAATCTATTTGCCCAAGGCTATGTATACAATAACTGGAGCATAAATTGTGAATCTCCAGAAGATTTTTCCTGCCTTATACATGTTCTTCACTTCTTTGGGATATGCTAGATAGCTCATCTCATTGATATTGTGTGCCTTGTCTTATATTAAACAGAAGCATTCTTGCTACTTGATATATTTAGAACAAAGCTTTTTTGGGTGTTTTCCAGGGGACCTCATCTTCTTAAACTTATTTACTTACTCCTCCCACTGCTACCCTGGCCTGCCCTGCCTCACTTTAACATCAATATATTCAGAAAATATTCACATTTTGCTAGCCAGATTAATCATTTCACTTCTTTGGAGATGCATATACTGCCTTTGGAAACCACCTGCTCTTGACTGGGCAATTACTTCCATGACAGAAAGATAAAATAGATATGTAGTTTATAAGTTTCACTACAAATTGTGTCTATCATCTACTTGATCATGCAAACATTTAGTTTGGGAGATACCTTTAAAAGTAGTCTAGTTCAACACTTGCCTCAGGGCAGGGCTAGCCTCGAAGTTGGGTCTTATTGCTTGGGACCATGTCAAGGCAAGTTTTGAAAATCTCTATGCACATGGATCTCTAAGCACTCTGGACAGCCTGTCCCCATGCTTAATCACTTTTGCTGTGGAATATTTATCCCTTACATTTGTTTGGGATTTCCCTTGCTGCAGCTTGTGATTTTTGCCTCTGTGCCTTTCACTGTGTACTTCTGAGAAGAGTTTGGGTCTGTTTTCTCTGCAATTGCTCCCTTCAGGTAGTGAAGGCTGAAATTAAACCTTCTTTCTCTGCCTTCCCGTTCTTTTCTCAGGAATAAACAAGTCCAGGGCCTTCAACCTTTCTTGTGTCTCTCAGTCTCCAGCACTTTGAATGTCCTAGTTGCCTTGTTTATATCTTTCTTGTACTGGACACTTTACTCCAAATGTGGGCTCACCATTGCCAAGTATGCAGAAGAATCACTGCCTGCGACCAGCTACATATTCCCTTTTTAATACAAGAGGTTCTTCTCTTTTAAGTCAGTCTGTGACACACACCTGAGGTTTGACTGAAACCAGATATCATTATAATTAACCATTGGAGAATACAATTGGTTTGAGATGATTTACTTATCAAAACCTTTCTTTCAGGAATAGTATGAGAGTGCTAACATGGAGTATAACTACATTGCAGCTTAAATGATCATCAAATTTTGAAAATAATTAATCACTCCTCCATATTCATATTAGTCATGAAAAGGCAAAAAGTTCCTTAATGTTTTTTGTCAATTTTCATTCTTTCTTTCTTTCTTTCTTTCTTTCTTTCTTTCTTTCTTTCTTTCTTTCTTTCTTTCGTAATATGAGAGAAATCTACCTCACTTCATTCTCTTCTTTCTCTTCCTCATATATGAAAACAAATCATCTCATTAGCTGCTATACATGACTCTGGTTAATCATGCCTTTTTGTAGCTCAGACTGAATGTCATGCTCTTTGCAGGGCATTGTACTTTACTAATAATTTTAGTCATCTAAGCATGATCAATCGTTTATCACTGAAGATAAATGTGGGAAGAAAGTGTGAGGAAATCTTTTGAATTTCATTGCTCCCATGAAAACGAGGTGGAGATGACAAGAAGTACAAGTGAGAGGTTACAGGCCATAAAAGCAAGAATTAAGGCTTCTGAGAGATAGCCTTTAAGAAAGGACATGTAACTGAGGAGGTAAACACAGATTAATTAGGATAAAGGAAGGACACAGTAGATCAGGACAAAAAAAAATAAAAGAAAGGTAATCAGTGCAAATGACAGCTTTTAGTGAACTCCATACATACAATTTTCCCTTCCTTCTGCTGCTTTATAAACCCCCACAGGCCCACAGATCTTGACACACAGACCTGAAGACAGCGAGAAGACCAGCATCCTCATGCTAAACTGCAGTTTTTGTGGGATAACCCTTCTCAAACTACTGTTTTTCACGGGCATATGCCATTTATATGGCATTATATGCCATTTCCAAATCTGGGGATTATATTTGTTGCATAGACATTCAAGACACAGTGTTCATTAAAATGGGAAGAACTAATTAATTGGGATCTTGGCATAGGGTAATTCTTATATATGGAATCAGATCTCTAAAAGATGGTCTGCTGATGTCCACCATCGCGAGACGGAATGAACGACACTTCAATGTGAAGCAGGTTTGATTTGCTTTACTATTGTTTGCGACGTAGCTTTATACAATTCCGATATCCATACACGTGGACACGCGCTAAGCACGCATCTCCCATTGGTTGGACTATAGTGTCCACGCATGGCTAGCTTACAACTGATTGGTGCTCTTCTCAATGCTCTGTTGCTGGGCCTCCTGGACGTTTATCTGGTTGGGGCTGGCTTAGAAGTTGTTACAAACGTTTTCTTCTGGGTGACCTTGAATCTTATTACTTCAGCTCCTCATATTCTTGCGAAACCGCCAAGCCCCCAACAATGGTCACTTCTTGACTGGTAGAGATGGGAATCCCTGCTGCAAGAGACCTTGTGGTGTTTTGCTCGGTTCTTTTAATAAACCTGGTCATGGTCCTAGATGATAATCCTAGTACATGCACAGTCTACTGCTATTGATATCGGCAATGTATATAAAAAGAGCTCTTAAATAGCTTAATTAGATGCAATGGCTGTCCTATATGATCATTTCTGAAGAAACAGTTTCTGTTGACTGTTTGCAAAATTTTTATTTACGTAATTTTTACCATTTCTGCAACACTTATGTGAGACTTTGGGATGCATTTATGCATGTAGATGTGTTGCACAGAGTTAACAGAATTGTCTAAAATTCCCATCTGAAGGTAAGAACACATTGTCCTGTGACAGTCAATCGAATATTCAGTTATGAAAGTCCAGCCAATCATCTCTCTGAAATCCATTACCTCAAGCCACACCAATATCTCATCTATATGAGTGACTGCCCTAGATGTTGCTGGACCACCTAGGGAATTAAAGGCTAAAGTGCATTGGGTATATACACAGTAACAGACCAATACTCTGATATACCGCAACTGAAGATATAACTAAAGAACTGACTTGTTTTTTGTACCTATAGGCCACTTACTTATACCTTAAATCCCATCATGTTTGCCACAAGTCATATGGGGTCAGGATATATTTAAATTAAGTGAAGTACTGGGTGCTTTTTAAATACATACTGGTAATTTTATGCACTGTCTGTTGGGCATAATACAGTTCATTAAAGAAGATAACTCAATGAAAAAAAAGCTTCTTAAAAAATACTTGAAACATAGCTATTAAGTTTCTTGATTAAATTATTTTGGATATGAGTTATGTCTTTGCCCATACATTCAAGATTTTTATAGGGGAAATTATTCTCACCAGGTTTGATTTAATGTATAGCACAAGACCTAATATGCATTCACAAATAGACAGATTTCATATTCATGTTTTCATAAAACCCTATTCTGGAAAGCATGCAGGCCACTGATTTTAAGTAGATTCCACAGAGAAAAATAAAAGTAGCTAGAGTATTCCTTTTTATTTAAACACCCTAAAATACATATTTGTGCACTTAAGGTACTTCTCAAAGTTATAGAATACAGGTTCATTTCATGTATATTTTTTTTTCATGTAATTGCACAAACACTCAAGTTCTTCTGTAATACAGAATACAATTGTGTCCTTGAGGTTATGATTAAGATTAATTAAAAAGTTTCTGCCAAAACTGTTTTTGGTAGAGAATTTTATTCCAATGGAATACTGAAATACTTTCATTAAGATTATCTGTATTTTCTAGGATACTTCATGTCTGTATTCACAGAATATAACTTCTGAATCTCACTATTCTGCTCTTAGATTTTATTTTCTTCTTGACAAATTCCAACATCTTCACCTAGAAAAGATCATACTTTCTGACCAAAGCGATTCTGATGTACAACAGAGCTTCAGCTAAGTACTCAATTGCATTTTGAACAGTCATACCCTCTTTAAAAGGAATCATAAATTCCACTTCATGATAATTTTATCATCCTCAGCCTATTACTAATATATGCATTATCACAGCTCTTTAAAAATAAGTTCATGACTGGCTTATTCATCCTCTTCTAGCACACTCTTGCCTTAAAAGCTACACATTTTTTTAAAAACTATTTACCCAAGCCTAATGAGGACTTTAAGCTTAACGCCTGTGTACACCACATGTTTAGTCTTTTATTCCAAAATTAAATGTGAAATGAAGACAATGAAGTATCTCATTAGACTGATGACATTTGGGAAAAAAAATCTTTTTTAAATAGAAACTTTCCTTGAAGTCTCTACGAACACAAAATATGCTTGGTCTTTTAAAAAAGGAGAAAGACGTAAGGTTTCTGGTTTTGTTGATTAAACATGTGGCTACTAGTACAATGACACGATATAATTTTTGTGTTCTTTGTTATAAACAAATAAAAAATATGCAGGCATTCAAATACCGTGGAGGTAGAAATGACAGAATTATGATGGCTCCATGAGTTGGAAACATTAGTTGAGTTTAGGCAAAGAATTTCTAAATAGTAATGCATACTCATGGCTAAGACCATGACTAAACACCAGTGTGATAATCCTGCTTTTACAGAAGAGTTTATGTATAATGTTAAATTTTTCACTTATATAAATCTTTCAAAAAAGCTTTTCAATTCTGAATGCCTGAAATAAAGCTACACTGAGTGCTAACAATAAAAGACCTGTATTTAAAGGAACAAAACAATACTTTTCTGCTCTTTTGGAGCCAAAATGAAAAAAAAAAAAAAAACTCCCCGTCAAACAATTAAGTCAATCTAAACAGAATTAACTTTTTTTTTTTCCCTAAGCATACTGAAAAAAAAAAAAATCTTATTGGTTGGCAATAAAAGGGTATAGAACTACAAAAGTGTTTGATTTCCTTGTCATGCCTTCTTCCTTTCATTTTTGCTTGTAAGCCAAATACCTGATCTGGATAGCAGGCAGTCTGAGAAGAGTAGTTTGTGCATTGTTTCATTACGTACTACCCTATTTTCCATTCCTCTTTCTTTTCCTTCTCTTCTTTCAATGAGAAGAGACAGATCAACTATTTTGTAAGGCATTTGATTCACTCTTTGCAAATGGGGAAGTATAGTTCATTGAGTATCCAGTCACTGTGATTTAATTTCCTCAGGTTTCTGTCTAAAGACTTGAGCTGGCTGTTTAGTGACTGGATCTAACTCTTACTGCTGCTAGTTAAGGCCTGGCAGAAGAGTTACACACATTACTGCACTCAGACTAGCAGACTTCATCATTTTGAGCACCACTTTGTGGCCATCATTCTTAAGTTTAGGTGCATTGTTTGTTCTTACTGATGATTTATCGCTTTGGGCTTTTCAAATGAATTTAAAATTCTTATCACACATGGGATATGATTCTTCAGTTATTTAAAAAATATGGGAAAGGATTTATCCAGTTCTCTGAATTTGAATTCCAGTTTTACCTCCATCTCGACAGCTGGAATTCTGTGTACATGTCTTTATTTTTATTATCCTGTTTTAGTTCACATTCATCATTGTTTCTGGTGAAAAATAATGTAAATCATTGGTTCAGTTTTTGAGCCATAATAAGTTTACATTTAATCTGAATCTTATTTCCACTCCACTTCTGCTTTCTTTCCAGAATTTTTATTGATGAGTACAAATAGCTATTTCTTTAAATTTAATTAAGAATGCTGAAAGTAGCTTTGATTTTGTCCTTCCTCACTTTATTCCTCCACTCTTTTGACCTGTAAGAATATTGTGAAGCCTACCTTTCTAACCAAGTGAGATAATATTCTATTTGCTAACTCAGCTTTCTAATATTTTTTGCATCTTTTGGATGATTCTTTACAAATTTGCAATAATTCATAAAAGTTATGAAAATTTCACAACTTTCAAGAAGGCAACTATGTAGTAAAGGAGAATTATACTTCCCACTTCAGGAAAGGCTGTAATATAAGCCCACAATTTATTCCAGTTCTAGTGATCCACCAAGAAACACATATGAATGTTCACACTTAAAACAATAAATTCAGAACAAGACTTTCCTACAGGTAATTCTGTTTCTGAGGGTTCTCTTTTACTGTCTAACATAGTGTTTCAGGTATTTATTCAAAAAGCTTATCTGGAGTCTTCCCTTTCAAAGCTTTCTTTGCCAGGGTTAAAAATACCAGATAATTTTTGACCACATTAGGTAAAAACATTCTAAATTTGTTCCATGGAAGTTTTCATAGTTTTTGGTCTTGTTAGCTTGACAGATCATTTCCTTTTCTTTCCAAAGTGTATCCTTGGCAACTGAGCACTTATTTATTTTTCAGTTTAATTAAAACTCTGTGAACCTAGATTACCGGCATCTTTTTTATTTACGACAGCATACAACGTCTTCACAACTTTAACAAACCAAGACTGACATAATATAATTTCTCCTTGCTTAGAGGAGTATCTGGTGGAAAATTAACCTAGCTCATCATCCAGGACATTTACTTGTTATGTTTGGCTTCTTCTATTTAAACTCAGTTCTTCTCAGTATTTTTATCTTAAAACTGGGCACACATCTGTACATAAGGATTTACCATAATGTGCATCTAAAGTAATGCATATGTCTAGTTATGTCATAGAACATGCAAATGACTTGCAAACTTCTGAACTTCTAAAAGGACAGTGAAGGCCTAGAGAGAAATCCCACTTCACCTGAAATGACCATAAATATGTTCAAGCAACTTAATCTCTTCTTCAGCTACAAAGAAAGTCAGTGAAAATATGTCCTATGTTTGTGCCATATAAACTTACATTTGTGCAATGGAATGGAGTCTGTGGTCTGTCATAGTGGTGTAGCTGTTCTCTGGGTTGCTACTCATCTTCTCAAGTCTCCAATGTATCAAATTGATTCACCTCAACAAGTCCACTACTTGTAGAAGAAAATTTGCCCAACAGGTCCAGTCATTCCATATCTGACTGAAAATTATAAGATATTTTGAATTACATTAGTGTTTCTCTATGAACTACACTGTCACATTCAGTAGTATTTCTAGTCCATTCATAAGCTTTTAGAAGAAACAATTCACAAACAAACAGCTGTTTTCAAATACATAGTTGAGAATAACATACACCCATGGCTTCCACCCTTCAATTTCTTCTGTTCTGGAGAACAATGACCCCGCAACTGTTATTTTTCCACCATTCTCTTTCTGCTTTCTTACACTAATAGTATGCTAGTAGCTTGGATTCTTCATCTCAATTTTGCCAAAAATCCTTAACAAAATTTGCAGTTTAATAATCTATATATGTACATACATGCATACAAAATATTCAATATATATGCCTTATTATGTTATCTGAGCTAATCACTGGATGCTTTCCAGGGAGGGAAAGCATCAGAATGTCATCAGAGGGAAATGGGTAACTTTATGGTGCATATTTTACAGATGCTCTAGGTCAAGATAAATAGTTTCCTATTTCTCTGCACTATCTCTAAGTGAATCTTAGAGTGAATATCTCAGATTTATATCACAGATTTCTGCATTAGGTCAAATGAATCCTACCCTTTTTGTCTATCATTGAAGCAGAAGATTTTGAAATAATAAAAAATGCTAGGTAAACCTAGGTTCTCTGAAAAGAAAATCTATATCTTTATCTCTCAAATTGTTCATTGAAAACTAGCAAACACTTTTGACCTTATATTTCTCTGCTTCATTTCCTGGTGGGTAAAATATATAATTACATTACCTAATTTGATAGTGGATTTATGAAAATATATTTAGTTTTAATGAGGCGCATGCTCATGTAATACATGCCACAGGAAGACTCATATAAAAATTACTGAGTGATGTATTTGAACAGATTACAGTGGATAAAAGAAGAGGCTAGGTACAAAACATTAAAAAAAATCGCTTTTCACTAGATTCATACTGAAAGAAGAAAGAGAATTACTGGAAAATAAATGCCTGCCAAAAATATACATACACACATACATATATGTGTATATATATATATATACACCATAATGAATTTACATAACAAAGTTAAATAGAGATTAGATAGAAAAACATACTTTTGCTGCTTTCCAATTTCTATGTGCTTGACGATATTACACTAATTATGTCTCCAGCACTCTTTTGTGCATTAATTAGCATAATATTAATGCTACTGGGGCTGAATTATAGTCTCTCAGTTTTCAACAAAACTAATAGTTTATTATGTACCTAAAAAGGTACATATGAGGAACAAAGCTGAACTGGGAACCATCTTAGGATATCTTGCAATGTTTGATATCTATGCATTATTAAATTATATTGCAAAATTTCTCCTAGGTATGTAGTACATGCCTCCCTTTATCCACAGCAGGCAGAACAATTTTGATCTCGTATACCAATGTGATCACAATAATGATAAAATCTGCTTAGATTTCTTGCTCTCAGCACTGGATTTGGAAAGATGTTCCAAAATATTAGTAGTTTAATCTTAAAATCATTCTTCTAATTATGAACGTAAATGCATTCATGGTCTGTCTGTATAAAGTGATTCATGATATTACAAGCACATTTTAGGTGCCTTCTTTACGTCACCTAATTTTTTTTCCAGATGACGCATAAAAACATGGTGATATCTCTTATGTGCAATGTAAAGGAAGGAACACTAAAGATTAACGATAAGCCGTATGGAGTAGTCGATCTCTTCCTTTTCTAAGCTTTCAGTCCCTCAAGAAATTCCTTGATAAAGCAATGCTTCCCAAATGCAAAAGTATTCTGTGTGAATCTTTGCTGAAGCAAATGGTGACCTCTCTAAATGCTCCTAAAACTGTTGCCCTTTCATTTTGAGAAACTATTGGTTTAACATTAACCTTTTATCTTTTCAATTTTTTTACAATTCATTGTGCCTCCCTTTTTTATGTTGTAATGTAAACTTTTTCAACCCAGTGATTCTATTATATCTCCTGAAAATATATATTTTTTTCAGGTTATTTTTCTTCTTTGATAGTTTAGCAGAAAATAGTACCAAAGTGGTTGTTACAAGGGAAAATCCACATGCTTGAATATACATTGTATTAAGTCATAATATGCTAATGCTTGCAATTCATGTCTGTGTATGTGCGTGTGTATTCAGAGCCAGTCTTTCACTAAGTTACTTATATTTTTAGCTACATCTAAAAAACATGTTTCTGTCATTTTATAACATAAATGAACATGTTTGTTCACTTTTGCAAATGTGTTCACTTTTGCAAACCTTCAATTACTATTTGGGACTATTCAAAAGAACAGGTAAGTTTGTAGTTTTCTCTTACATGAAAAGCGGTACTATCTTTGATACTTCTTTCTAAAGAGGCATGTTAATAGACAACCTCAGAAAGCTTGTTTTTGCATTTAATGCTGCTGCAAATTGTAGTAGTTTGCATTGTAGAACTTGCGCAAAGTTCCTAAGAGCAAAGTCTGCACTGGTTCCTGCAGTATTTTCACAGAATCACAGACCATAATTATACCTCTTGTATATTGTTTGTATCTCTGGTTGTTTATACCACTGAAGATCAACTGGTCCAATCAACCTACTGAAGAGAGATCATATACAGCAGGTTGCCCAAGAACAAGTCCAGTCAGGTTTTTATTATCTCCAAGAATGGAGACTCTATGGGCAATTTGTTCCAGTGTTCAACCACCCCCACAGTGAAAAAGTGTTTTCTAATATTCAAATGGAACTTCCTGATTTTTTTTTCAGTGTATGTCCATTGCCTCTCATCCTGTCACTGAGTATTCTGAGAATAGTCTGGCCCCATCCTCTTTACACCCTCCCATCAGATATTTGTGTATAATGATAATATCCTGCTCTGCCTTCTCATCTCCAGGCTAAGTAGTCCCACCTTTCTCAAGCTCCACTTATATGATATACTTCAGTCTCTTACTCCTAGCTGCAGACTCTAGCTCTTCTAACTCCATCACAGAATCATAGAATTACAGAATCTAATAACCATAAAACCACAGAGTGAATGGGGTTGGAAGGGACCTCTGGAAATCATCTGACCACCCCCTCTGCACAGGAGAGTCACCTGGAACACATTGCACAGAATCACCTCCAGGCAGGTTTTGAATATCTCCAGACAAGAAGACTCCACAACCTCTCTGGGCAACCTATTCCAGTGGTCTGTTACCCTCACTTTATGGAAATTTTTATTCATGTTCAAAAGGAACCTCCTGTGTTTCCGCTTGTGGCTATTGCCTTTTGCCCTGTAACAGCATTCCACTGAAAATAGTCTGGCCCCATCCTCTCTACACCCTCTATTCAGATATTTCTACACACTGATATGATCCCTCTCAGTCTTCTCTTGTTTAGACTAAACAGCCCCAGCTCTCCCAGCCTGCCCCAGCTCTCTCAGCCTCTCCTTATAGGAGAGGTGCTCCAGTCCCCGCATAATCTTTGTAGCCCTATGCTAGACTCTCTCCAATAGTTCTATGTCTCTCTTTTACTGGGGAGCCCACCCCCACATGCTCAGACATATTCTTCCAGCATCACCTATCTATTTTTCCATCTCTTGTACACTTCATGTGTGTCTGAGTTTTTCAGGAACTCCTTGCATATCCATGAAGGCTTCCTAATGCTTTTGTTCGATTTCCCACTTACTGGAATGGACCATATTTGAGTAGAAGGAGGTAATCCTGGCATATTGATCAAGTATCTCAGACATCTCTTCCTTCCCTATCTATTCCCAGATGTAAGCCCCAGGCAGGCAGCAAACTTTCCTAGACAGTAATTCAGATCAGCTGACTGGGGACTTCTGTCCCCTCTGCAGCAGGAAGTCTTCTGTTGCTGCTGCTCATCACTTCTTCCTAGTGTTTGTCTGTAGGTGAAGCTGAGCCAGTCCAGATGGTCCCCTGCAGCTTCACCACAGCAGCAAAGGCAATGAGTCTGTCCCCAAACTGAATCATCAGGTAGAGCAGGAACCCTCTTCCTAGTTTCCAGCAACATTATGTTGATTATTCTGATTAATTTCTGCTTTGAGGCCCACTGTGTTTCATAACTCTCCTCTGCTCTGGTCAGAAGGGGTTTGCAACATTGCTTCAAAGACTGCTCAAATGTTAATGAGCTGTAGTTTCTTATATGTCAGAAAAAAAGCTTCTACATCACCTTCTCTCACTGCTTGGAGCTGTTTCACTGGGGAAAACAAATGCTGATTTCCAAGGAAAAGCCATGACTGATATGCAGCTAGATTCGATTACAGCGCTACTGGTTCTTTTGGATCAGAAAATAGAAGAATTTGAGTGTTTGCACCAAATTTGTACAGGCATCTAAGTGTAGGCATGTAAGTATAGAGCTTGCACAATAATGATGTTTTCTGGAGAAAGGCTGTGAGTAGCAAGAACAGAAATGTCTTCTGCATTTTTTTGATGGAGAAGAATCAGTAGAAGGAAAAGATTCTGTAGGAAGAAAAGAAATGACCTGAGAGCAGGTGATTTCCAATTTTTAGCTGTTTGATGATCCACAGTGACGAAAGGTTGAGGAAATTCACATTTAGGATCAATACCAAATAAAAATATACATGCTTAATTAACTAGATTAAGAAAAAAAAATGCCTAGTCTAATCTCATGTATTAGTGTGCTTGCTAGAACTGTATCGTGTGTTTCCCCATAGAAACATTTCCATTGCCTCTAGTTTTAAGAGTGTTTACATGTTCCATGACCCAGATGGACATTAGATTGATTCTCTGAATACATCCATAGTGCATTTGGTTTCATTTTTATTCAGTAATAGGATAGGGAAAACATCCAGGCAGTTGTCACTTGAAACTTTCGTTGTTTGCTGAAGTTATATCAAGATGCCATTGTCCTTTTGAAGGTTCCTTGAAATATATCCTTATGAGGGGTAATAACTAAGCTAAGCAAGTTGTTGTTGGTGACACTGTCTTTCCTGGATTTTTTTTTTTTTCACTTTTTGCAAAATCAGTACAAGAGAGAGCCACTAATGCCAGCTTTCACAATAGGGCTACAGCAGGGCTATCAGTCATTTAATAGAATGACAGAAATATTCTGGCATTTCTTGCAATGACCAAGCAGAAAAATCAGGTAGTGAAATGGAATGCCTATAATGCCAATCTTTCCAATAAATGACTCATATTTTACCTGTTTTATAAAGTGACAGTGAGGCAATCATTCCATGAACTGACTAATAATGTGGTAATTTCACATAAGGACTACTTATGATGTATTTGGTTATATTCCTTCATGGATCAAAAGAAAGAAAATAGTCTCAAAACATGTCTGAGGGATGGAAAGTTGAACTGTCTGCATAATAGTTCTTGGAAGTAGATCATAGGAAAGTAATGTTACTGGTGGGAAGGAAATGGAAATATTTTAGATGTGGTCTGTACTCCTGCACATAGTGTGGCTGGAAAAGGAGATAAGTAGTTTTGTTAGAATTATTACCCGAGAAGAATTGTTTCTGTTATAGAAAGTAACAGGCTAAAGAGTTGAAAATAGTCCTAAGAAAATAAATGTAGAAAAAAAAAATGATAGCATTTACTTGAAACAATGTAGCATGAATGCTATATAGCAGCTTTATGAGGTGGCCAGATGACTGGGGTGGTTATAGAGATGTAATTCTCCTTTTTTTTTTTTTTTCCTATCAAACTACACACGCAATAAATAGATAGACAGATAGTTAGATACCTAGATAGATAGATAGATTTCTCAACGTCCATTTAAAGGGAAAACAAATATTTTCCAGATTTTAATATTCCCTTTTTTCCCCCCTTGCAGTGGACCACATTGCCATTTTCATTCAATTAACCTGTAAAGCCCAATTGCTGTGCCAGATCTCCTGTTGCTGAATAAATGCGATAATCTGCTTCAACAACTAAACTGCAGCCCTTACAATGGTTTATAACATTATCACCTGCAGTCAAGGTCTACACATTGCTGCTGTGTTTCAAATATTCTCTGTTGTAAAGCGGACACTTTAGATGCCAGTAAAATTAATATAGAGCAGAGTCATTCTGTATTGATCTCCGTTAATCCTGACATACTCAGACAGTCAAATTTACTTTCAGAGTGTTAGAATGCCAGATGGCAAAACCTTTCTGGTCTCAAGCTTGGACTTTCATAAAATATGGTGAAGTTAGACTGTAGTTTATGATATCACTTTGTAAATTTCAAAAATAAATGCCTGTCATCAGATTTGCTGTTGGGAAGGTAACAGTTACTCTTTTGGGCCATAGTAATAAAAACTGACTAACCTGGCTAGCTTCAGTTTATTTATTTTTATTTTTTTCCAATATATGAATTTGAATATTTGGAGACCAAAAAAAAAGGTTTAGGTTATGAAAAAAAAAGTCCATTCTTTGAAACACACATAAAATTTTTACCTATAATCATGTAGAGCTGTGTACATGCATAACAAGCTTGGGACATACAATTATATGGGTAATATGTACAATTCAATATACTACACCTATAATGCTATCACCTATTCACTCTACTAATAGAGTTTCAGCACAGTCTTATTCTGGTTTCTGCGTTAAGCCACTTTAATATGTGTACTTCTTTGCAGCTAAACAAACTTGGACATGGCAACATTTTACAGTTAGCCTGACCATTATGGACCAGTTATAATACTGGATCAGCCAGAGGGCCACCTCTATAAGTCACGAATTCTCATCAGTCTCTTCTACCCTGGAGAGATTTGTGTGGATGACATCACCACCTTGGGTGTGGTGCCCTCCATCACAGGATGAAAACATGATCTTTAGCAGAATATTATATGTTGGAATGATGTGAATCACACATTTAGGTTTGCTTTTTTTCCACGTTCTTCACATCAAATAATATCTTTAAGTAAGTTTTCCCTTTTTTTTTTTTTTAACAGGAGCAAAAGCATTATGGTCCAAAAGGAACTGACCGTGATTGCATGTTTGTTTTTCTCTAGTTCCTAAGTTATGGATATATAATTTTGAGGTCATGCAAATATAACATGATCCACAAGAATGAGCTTTTATTTGGCACAAAATTATACATCAAACTTTCTTCCTTTCATATGACTAGTATTTTTTCAAAGAGTACATGTCATTCCTTGTTAATGCTCTCCTTTTGATTTTTATATATATCTATAATGTTTCTTTTTTTTTTTCATTTCAACATTGTTAGTTCTAAGGAAGATATGAGAGGCTAATGGTAATACAAATGAGGTTGTTTGCAATATCGGGAATATAGGAGTGTCGCTCCCTCAATTGCCTTGATCTTTAAAGGTAATCATGAGTCCTCTCAACATGACATTGGCTAGTCGCCTCAGCATTATAGAATGCATTCTAATTTGAGATCGATTACTCAGTTTCAAACTCAATAAATCCTTATAAGAAGAAGAAAAAGTATTTAATTTCACCAGCATATCACAGAGTCAAGCAAAACATTGAGCACAGTATATCCTGGTTTAAAATTCATGTTCAATAAGAAACGCACAGTCTCAACAATCTACAGCCAATTGCATATTTCCACTGAAAAGCAAAAATAGAGCTCAAATCTACAGTGTTTTCCCTGGAAAGAAGCCATTGAAATTATACAGGCACCAGATAAATAGCAAATTTATAAGTTTTGCTGTTGTTATTGTTTATTAGTTAATATTAACTAAATTACCTTCTTCTACATTACACTACCCAAATGATTTCTGATGCAGTAGTGCTAAGCGTGCTGTGGGAGCTGATTCTGAGAGCGGCTCTTTTGATGGCTCCTCTTCAAGCCTCTGCATGTTTCCAAAGAGCTCAGCCCCAGATGGTCCAATTTTATAAGTGATCTGCTTGATTCCTGCTCACTTTCGACATACAGCAGCAAAGGTGTTGTTTATTCAGCTGCTGTGGTTGGAAATGTGCAGTGAAGGCCTGGCATACTGGGATCTGTGTGGCTGCTCACGCAATATGGTACTTGGCCACTTCCAGCTTTTCTCTGCTGAAGCAGTGTTGTTGCCACTGGCAACCACAGACCGTTATTAACATGCAGCCATTATGTTGCAGAAGTATTGAACGCCAGATGAAAGTGCTATTCAGTGGTAATTTGTAAACAATACATAGCATAAGCGTCACCAGGGAAGCTTTTCTAGGAGAAAAGAAGGATTTAGCAGCCAGAGCCAGGCAGAACACCTGGAAATTGTCAGATTTAAAAATATACATGTGGAAAAAATATTTTAACTAACATCATAGAATAAATAGAATTTTCACAAACGTAATGTAGAATATCCAGGTATGTGATGTAGAATATCCAAAATGTTATCATTTTCCTTTGGACTAATTAAACACCAACAACATTATATCAAGAACATGCTATGAAAAGCTCTTTGAATAATTCTCCTGGTAAAGGTAGTCATATCCTCTCTGAATGTCAACCCATCATTAGGGACTGGAAAAAAAAATAATTTCCCTAATAGAGAAATTAACTAAAATGCCACAGAGTGTTCTGTTTGTTTGACTGATTTGTTTGTTTGTTTTTAACTGGTCATACTGAGTGTTACTGATTGTACAAAACCAACCTCATTGGGAAAGGGAAATGTTGATGTCTCATAAATGTCTCATACACTCTCTTTTAATTTGGGATAATATTTTTTAGTCATAGACAGAAGTGGTTGTGGACAGAACTCTAAACCACTAATACATTTGGAAAGTTTTTGGAATAATCATGAGAATGATAAAATGGCAAAATGTCCATGAGCTGACATATTCAGAATACTCCAAACTTAAGTTAAAGGCTAATAATTGAACAAAACTCTAGACCCAAACATACCAGATCATTTCTCTCTTTCACAAATTACATTAAAAAAGTCTTGGGCAGCACATTTACATGTTTCCCTCTATTGTTCAGGTTTCCCTGAATTTGAATTTGGTTCTCTTTCCAGTCAAAAATAATTATATGAGCTAAATACAAACCTTGAGAACTTCACTAGATACATTTATGAAATGTTAAACCTCTGGAGTCAGAAGACCTGACTGTTTCAAAATGGTATTGTTCTGTTTACTTTTATAGGGATATGCTTATTTTCACCAGATACAGAAAACAAGGAATAAAACTCACCTGTCATTAGGGAGGCAACTATAGCGTGTAGTCACCTAGGCCATCCTTTTCAGTTCCTCTCACTGGCCTCCACTTTTTCCAGACAAACTCTGTTACCTACTCAGCCCTTACAGTTGAAAGATCTATATTTAAAACTGCAGCAGCAGGTTTGTAAGGTAAGAGTCAAGATGATGCATCCCTGAACTTTCTATTTGTGTCTTGCTTCCAGAGCTTTACAAGTGTGGTCTGCACTGAGTGCCACAGAGAAGACAAAATGTATCAGCTTTGTCATCTATGATTCAGACTTGCACGTCTAGAGGTTCATGTGAGCACCAGAGTCAGTTTCTTAGCCACTGTGTCTCCATCTACTATGGGCATGCTTCTTCACTGAAATGAACTAATCCTTATCTTTGAAGATCTTGCTGAATTTCATCAACAATGTTGGCAAGTACTCTTGTTAGTTCATCATCTTTTCTGTAGACCTGGGCACCAAAAGCTGAAACTTATACACATCGTCTAAGGAGCTAACATTCCCAGAATATTGTAGGTGGCTCAAAAGTACAATATCAGGATCTCCCAAACATTTCACTGGTTATATCTCATAGTTGTGGATTTGTGCCATGAAAATATGGGCCATCTGGAATGATTGTCTCCACTTTGCAGACCAGGCTTCGAAACAGGCTCCTAAAGTCTGCACAGCATATGTAGCTGTATCCCATTTGGTCTTGGCTCCGGATCTTTCCCAGGAGACAGTGTTCCTCAATAAGAAGTGAGAACTCTTTCCAGTTCTCTGTCCACATGTGAGCATCTTCCATATTTCCCAGATAACAACATGCCATCTGTAACTACTATGACTGGTCAGTTCAGACAAAAGTAATTTGTTGTAAGGAATCCAGAGCATCCTGTTTTGTATGTTCTCCTAGAGTGAGGGGAAGTAATTAGAATAAGTAGAATACTTTTTTTATTATGGTTCAGTTCCTGAAAAAGGAATCTAAGATATTTTTTCCTTAATTTCAATATGGCAGTGTATATCTCATTCCAGGAACATTCTATTAAGTGATTTTTGGATGATTCTGATTTTATGGGCTAGGTAGAGCGAAGTTTAGGAAAGTTAAGATTTCTGATTCAGATTATATGCCTCAGATTATATGATTGAAATTAGCTATTGAAGGGTATCCTGGTAATTTTGTGAATAAAAACAGGTATGAAACATGGGAAAGACAACAGTTCTGTGGTCTCCACCAAATTCTAAGTTAGAAGGAACCTGATCCAAAAGATATGACACAAATTGCAGCCAACCTCTATTTCTGGATGTAGTTTCTCTATTCTTCCTTTCTGCCTTAAGAATGCCTCAGGAACTCTTATTAGGAAAAGTATTCAGGACCTTGTTTGTCATAAATATCATCTTATTGTAGATTTTTTTCAGTGTCTCTAGCCTTGATGTACATCACCATATTACTCATGATTCATTACTTGTAGCCTGTATAAAATCAGATGCCCTTTTAAAAAATCTGACCATTTGTTTTATGACCCTCTAATTTTAATGTTTATAGTTGCTGCCAAGATAACCTTTTGTGTCTTCAGAGAATCACAGCATCACAGAATGGTTGAGGTTGGAAGGGACCTCTAGAGATTATCTAGTCCAACCCCCTGCTCAAGCAGGGAAGCCTAGAGCATGTGGCAGATCTTCAGAGAAGGAGATTCCACAATCTCTTCGGGCAGTCTGTGGCAGTGCTCTGTCACCCTCACCGTAAAGAAGTTCTTCCTCATATGGAGATAGAACTCTCTGTGTTTCAATTTTTACCCATCTCCAGGCTAAGCAGGCTCAGCTCGCTTAGTCTTTCCTCATAATATAGATGCTCCAATCCCTTAATCATCTTTGTTGCCTTATTCTGGACCCTCTCTAGATGCTCCACGTTCCTCTTGTACTGGAGAGCCCAGAACTGCACACAATACTTCAGGTGTGGCCTCACCAGAGCTGAGGAGAGGGGCACGATCACCTCCCTTGACCTGCTGGCAACATTCCTCCTGATGCAGGCCAGAATCCCATTAGCCTTCTTGGCCACAAGGGCATGTTGCTGATTCATGGCTAATGTGTTGTCAACCAGGACTCTGAGATCCCACTCCACAGATCTGCTTTCCGGCAGGTCAACCTCTGTACCAGCGTCTGGGGTTATTCCTCCTCAGCTGCAGGACCATATTCTTGTTGAATCTCATGAAGTTCCTCTCTGCTCAACTCTCAACCTGTCTAGGTCCCTCTGAATGGCAGCACAGACCTCTAGAGTGTTGGCCACTCCACCCAGTTTGGTATTGTTCGCAAGCTTGCTGAGGGTGCACTCTGTCCCCACCCCATTCAAGTTATTGATGAACAAGTTGAACAGTGCTGGGCCCAGTACTGACCCTTGGGGCACACCACTGGCCACAGGCCTCCAACTAGACTCGGCCCCATATATCACCACCCTCTGAGCTCTGCTATCCAGTCAGTTCGCAATCCACCTCAGTGTCAGCTCATCTAATCCACACTTCCTGAGCTTTCCCATGAGGATGTTGTGGGAAATGGTGTTGGAAACCTTGCTGAAGTCATGTAGACAACATCCACGGCTCTCCCCTCATCCATCCAGCCAGCCATTGTAGAAGGCTGTCAGGTTGGTCAAACATGTTGGCTTTATTCCAGTCCTCCAGCACCTTTCCTCTTGAAGATGACAGAGAGTGACTGAGCACTCCTCCTCTGGTGGAGGCTGAAAGAGCATGGGTTTTACTGAAATATAAGAACCAATTGGAATTTGATTAATTGAAGTGCTGTGAGACCAGGCGGGTCTATCCAGTTTGGTTTACTTTGGTCAAACTCCTCAGGGGCTAGTGAAGATAGAACTATGAAGACAGAACTGTGTATGGGTTAGGAAAACAGAGGGGGCTATCTAGGAACTGAATGAAAGAATATTGTGTTTTCTTAGAAAGTTATTTAATAACACATAAAATTTGGTTGATAGCCTTTTACATGGTTTAGAGGCAGTGTCATGACCATTCTGTCAATGAACTAGAACACTATTCCTTACCTTTATCTTACACTTTTATTATTGTCTTAAATTGTAAGTGTCTTGAATTATGTGCCTTTTGTAAGTCACATTACAAAATGCAGGCATATGGAGGAGCAGGGTCTCTGTGATGGTGAGCCAAAGACCTTTATTTAGGGTTAAACACAACTTACAGTTTCCAAACCCGGAGCAGACCCTGCCCTGCCTGGGCAGCACGCGGAGCCCAGCAACCCAACCAGCCAGTCAGGCAGGGGATCACGCGCCGAGGGAGGTGATCCTGCCCCTCTACTCAGCCCTGGTGAGGTCACGTCTGGAGTACTGTGTGCAGTTCTGGGCTCCACAGTACAAGAGGGATGTGGAGCTGCTGGAGAGAGTCCAGCGCAGGGCCACAAGGATGATCAGGGGCCTGGAACATCTGCCCTATGAGGAGAGGCTGAGGGAGCTGGGCCTGTTCAGCCTGGAGAAGAGAAGGCTGAGAGGGGATCTAATCAGTGTATATAAGTACCTCAAGGGAGGGAGTGCAGAGGATGGTGCTGGTCTCTTTTCAGTGGTGGCCACTGATAGGACTAGAGGAAATGGCCACAAACTGAAGCACCAAAAGTTCCACAGGAACTTAAGGAAAAATTTCTTAACAGTGAGCACTGGAACAGGCTGCCCTGAGAGGTTGTGGAGTCGCAAGTCCGCCCAATGAGCTGCCTGGTCACATGCCGGCCGCGTGGCTGCAGCTCCCGCCTCTCCTGCTCAGCTCCCCCATCTGCTGAGGAGACACTGCCCAGCACCGGCCCCAAGCTGACTGAAACATATCCCCCTTTTTTGTTTTTTTTTTGGCCATTACAGTTCCAGTAAGGATAACGAAGGGCCCGTCCCTGGGGCCTGCACCTCCACCATGGCTTTACCAGGTTAGGTTGGTTCTTTTCTGCCAAAATGCCCAACATTGGTGGGGTCTCGTCCACTTTACTTATCCTCATAGTAACATATTTGCCATAGCAGAATTTGTACTTCCACCAACAACCCTCCCTGCCATGGAAGCAGTAGAAACCACTAAAACTCCTTTGTAAGTTGATCATCAGTCAGTTTGGAGATATGGGTTGTTCCCACGATCAGTAGTTGGTGGTTTCCAAAAGCAACTGGTTTGTGGATGGAAGAAAACTTCTGTTGTTGAATGCATTTCTTCCTCCTCAATTCTTCTAAAAGGCATCTTCATCAATTATTGCTGTTTCTCCAGCTGTTCCAGGTTATGGGGTTTAAGTGGGGATTCTGGTAGTGGCTGGCAAAAGATGTCACTCACAGGGGAAGCTCTGAACCTATATTTAGGATGGCTGCATAACAGAGGGGTCAGTATAACCACCTCATTATTCACAGGTTGTGATTTCGGCTATGGAGAAGATCTCGTGCTTAGCTTCTGGAAGGCAGATGTACATCACTGTGCTTGATCCGGGTAGGTTTTGTCTGAAGCTACAAGGTGTGCCACTTCCCATTTTTACAGGATAGTATGGGGTGATTTACTCTTCTATATTTTTGCAGGTATCTCTCTTGCACTCTCCTTTGGATTTTCCTTTTCTTCTTGATCTGGTTCTGACAGTGCGTTCTTTATCATCATTTTCCCAAGACAGTATTCTTGTTTATTTTCTGACCAGTTTCTTTCTCTTCTTAAAAAGCCGTTCCAGCAATTCTCCTGCAGTAGGACCGTTGTAGCCCTTCCCTTCACCCTCACTGCCCCTGGACACGAGAACAAGGACACCCCGAGCGCTCATGGCGATGCAGTTACACAGGCCACGCTGGAGGGGCCGGGCTCGGTTCCAGC
>NW_010583630.1:494037-515237 GCF_000705375.1 Tinamus guttatus
CCCACAGGGATATGCCCGGTGGACTCTCCCTTTATTCGAATAAAGTTTTAGGACTCCTCTGTCTCCTTTTGGACATTCAGTTCTTGACAGCGAGATTTTCCGCACACTTCCTTTCAGTCTTTGTTCAGTCGAGCTACACTCCGGTGCGACAAGCGCGTCTGTCGCCTATCGGTCCCTGTTCGGGCACCATGCTTCCTTTCAGCGTGAACCCCGGAGTTCAGCTAGGCAGTGCAACCGGAGAGACAGTTAGTCTTCGAGCCCCACGTTGGGCTGCATTTGCGGGCGTATTGAGGAGCAAGGTCTCTGTGATGGTGAGCCAAAGACCTTTGCTTAGGGTTAAACACAACTTAAAGAGCTTCCAACCCGGAGCAGACCCTGCCCTGCCTGGGCAGCACGCGGAGCCCAGCAACAGAACCAGCCCATCAGGCAGGGGATCAGGTGCGGACGACCGCACGAGGCCACCCAATGAGCTGCCTGGTCACGCGCTGGCTGCGTGGCTGCAGCTCCCGCCTCTCCTGCTCAGCCCCCATCTGTGGAGGAGACACTGCCCACCCGGCACCGGCCCCAGGCTGAACACAACAACAGAAAACTAGTCCCTGGGCAATAGGTACAGGGATTTCTGATAAAAGAACCTTGTAGAATGTTTTTCAGGCTCTGCATCTTCCTTCTGGAATGCACTTGTATGCGAGAGAAGTATTTATTTACTGTCCTAGACGTTCTTCTTTCCAGTATTGTTCTTATAAGGTAGTTCTTGACTTGCATGTTTTGACAGACAGAAGTATCTCAAGAAGACTGTGTTCCTCAGGAAAAGTTTCTCACAACCCAGAATGAGGATGGATAGGAGAAATGGATATCCGGTTCTGGACTACTGCTTTGTAATTAAATTCATATGTCTAATTTACCATGATATGGTTGTGAATGAGACTGCATGACCAGAGGAACTTCAATGTAATTATTAAAAAGCATATCCCTTAGAGCAATTCTAATGCATGTCTCAGTAATGTGTAATATGCTGATATGATATGAACAATCATGATCTATTGAAATAAAAAGGGTGGATGAGAAGCACTAAGACAATAGAAAGTAATTTCAAATCTAATTGTATCTATCTGACACTTTGTGAGTGAACAACTGACACATCAAAAGAATCCCGGGTAGCTATCATGGTGGTAACTAAGAGTGAATGAGACTCTGATCTGAATCTGGACTTGAAGTTCAACTTGTTATTAAAATCCCAGGCAGTGTAAAAAATTATGCTTGCTCTCCTTGCTAGTCAAAGTCAGAGCAGCATTTGATGGCGTATAGTATTTTTGTTCAGATAGTATTTTTGATATGTGTAGAATGAAGCTATTAAGTGGCATAAAACAATTCCATTATTAATAGAGAGTGAAGAAATCCCAAAGAATAAACAAGGAAGGGATAGAGTCCCAAAAAATGGGATCTGTACTATTTGTACTATTTGTACACCATGCTGGAAGTTAGGGAGAAAATGAAACAAATGACCAACCAAGAGAGTTGACCATAATACTGATAGAAGAAGCTGTATTTCTGAAGTCTAGATGTTGGAAAAAAATATAGAAGGCTATAGAGAAAGTGGCTGAAAAGGTAAAAGGGATTAGAGATGAAAGTATTGTTTAATATTTCAGCAGGTGCATAGTCACAGAAGTAGGACAGATAAACCATGTAGTGATGACAGAGATAAAGCTATGAACTAATGCAAGGTCAAAAAATAATACTAACATTACAAAAAAAAATCAAAGCCGATAGGAGAATATCAGCAAGAAGAAAAATATGAAAGACTGAAATGTGATTTACTTTGTTCTACAGCACCAAAAATAATGATATTACATTTCTACCTGATACTTTACAAGTTACAGTTGTACAGGAGTTACAAGTGAGGAAAAAATACTAAGTTACAAAGGAGATAAATTGAAATTTTGTTTATTAAATGTATAAAAAATCAAATTATATATGTATATGTGTTATATTTATTATATATATATTTATTTGTATAAACTGGCTTATAGTGCCTGGCTTAGCTTTAGTCTCAGCTAGCAATGCAGTCAAAACTATATTTCATATATAATCTATTTTCTTGGACAAATGATTTGCTAGACAAGAGAATTGTATTAGGTTTCATCTGTCTGTAACTCAGTAAATAGGTTCAGTATCACATGGAAAGTAAAAATGAAGAAAATGGAGGTTTGTTTTTTGGGAGTAAGTCATGTAAAGAAGGGTTAGAAATACTGATGTTAATCTGTAGTGATAAAGAGGACACTATCAAGACTGTGAGTTTGAACAACATTACTATTAGAATTTCATTTCAAGATGCAGGACAAATCTTATTAAATAAAGTCTTTTTTGTTTTGTTGATAATGTTAACTTGGGAGACACTCTTCACACTGAGGATTCCCAGAAAACCTGAATAATTTTAAGAAAAAAACTAGATTAAAATTAAGAGCATAAACTGAAAATGGTCTGATAATGGGGACTACACTCATAAATTTGAAAGCCTTCTGATGTAAAGGAATAAAAGGAACGAAGATACAAGTAACCTTTCTATTAGTACAGAGTGGAATTTAGCTCAGTGAATGTTAGATGTCTACATTTTAGACTTTTATGCCTCAACTGATCAGTCCGAATTCATTCTGCAGTCAGTGAAGAGAAATAGGCAATTTTAGGGGTTAAGTGCTGAAAAGAGTTTCAGGTTTCTACCCTGGGATAGGATAAATTGTACCCTAAGAAATGCTCGTCTCTCTGAAAGGAGAATCAACTTCCACTTACTTTGTAAACAAATATAATGTTCTACCGGTTAGATGAATGCTGCCCTGGTTGACTACAACATACCATAAGATGTGGCAATGAAAATGGCAAATACCATCATAAGATGTATTATATGAGGTAGCAAAAACACAGCAATAGAGCACTTATGAAAGGCAAAGATGAGAGATTTTATCTGAAATGCTCTGAACTGGGCTCCCTTTATAAGGAAAGCAAATTCAAATTGAGAAATGTATCAAGAAGTATCAGACTGCAGCAGAAGAGGGAACTTAGCTTATAGGTACAAATAAAAGAAAGAGTTATGTGAGATGGACAGCATTGGCATATGTGACCACAAATAGATGGTGTGTGTTTTCAGGGTGGAGATTAAAAAGGTATTTCAAAGGACTAAAGTACAGAATGACTTTTTTGGAAAAATAGTTGAACCAGAATAATATGAAACTTGATCAATTTATAAAGTAGGTTACAGTTAGTAGTTGAAGGAGAAACAGGTGCTTGACTTGATGGTCCAAGAAATCCTGTCAAAATCTCTGGTAGTGTATTCAGAGACTATTGTTTGGTGAAATATTTCAGCAAGAACAAATCTGTGCTGCATAATGAATATAAAAATAAAGTTTTTTTCAAAAGTTAATACTTCATAAAGGGTTATAAAATTTGCTCCAAAGCAGAAAACATCTCAATCTTATAAAATTTTAGAATATTCATATATGAAAGTATAGTGGAAGATAAGCTTTATTATTTAGTCCCACATCTAATTAATAACCGTGATTACTATTTTGTATAATGAAAAGCTAATTTTATGTTGGTCATTTGCATTTTTTACCCCAAATTTTAGTACTAGTTAATAAATGTTGTACATAGCAGCAGTAAGCAGAATTTTCAATTTATGTTTTAATAGCATTTAATTTCATACAATAATTTAATGGCAAACATAAATCACATGTAATCATTAATAAAATAAAAAGCTGGTATAGAAGGTTGAGATTTATTTTCCTGAAATTTTGCCATTTAAATGTTAGACATATAGTTCTATGCTACATTTTGAAGACTCAAATTTATTCAGTAAATGAACCTAATAGGATATTGCGCAGATGCAGAACACCCACATTTAGGTATTTATATGTAAAGTTATGTGCATAAGCTAGTTGTCTAAGTTACCATGGGGACCTCTGGGGATTTAATCAGTATGTTAAATGAATCCGAGAACTGTTAAGCCAGAAGTTGTTGTGGTGCTACTCACTTACCTACATGTAATAGTGCCATTGAAAAACCCTATGACATTTGGGACTTCCACCCAAGACTCTACAACACAGGATGTATCTCCTGAAGCAGCAACAAGGTGTAATAAGATAAGGCATTTCCGATAGCATTAGATACATAATGTGAGTATCTGAACTGAAACTTTGGGGTGTTTGTCTTGGAATGGACTAGTCTCTGTCTGTTGCTATGGAGGGAATATGGTGATTCCCTCTATGGCCAAAGAGAAAAGGAAAGGAAGGAAAGCAAAGGAAAAGAGAGAAAAAGAAAAATGATTGCAGATGAAGCTGCAGAGGTGCTCTAGAAGATGACATAGAAATTAAGAATTTGAAAAGATTTTTCACTTTTTCCCCCCATTAGTCATTCACTGTGATGGACTCACTGAACTTATCAGGCCGCAAAGTTTGAAACAAAAATATAGTTCTTTTACAATGCAGTAATAAACTATGAAATTTATTGCTATAGGTAGCTGAAGTCAGCCAAAGCTAACTAAAGAAATTCATGGAAGAAAAATCACCTGGGAGTTCGCAAATATAATAGGGTAGATACATTCTGCTAGTAGATAAGCCACCTTTGGTACAGTAACTAAGCACTTAAACATGCTGAAGTTTTACAAAAATAGGGAAAAAAAGTTCAAGAATTCTGGTGCTTCCCTGCTGCTGTTCTCTAGAGGAAGCATCACTTCTGCTGCATGTTCTACCAGCCCTTAATCCGGGTCCAAATTTTGTTTTCTGGCGCTGAGACAGGGTTGCTTCCTGACTTTTGGTTGAATTAATTTGGCTACCCCAAATGATCAGTTTAGGAATGCTCTAAGATGGCAAGCTCCATCTTGCTATTTCTTCTTTTCTTTTAGTCTTCACTCTGTTTACCTCACCTTACTCCTGCTCTCTTTGTAGCTGGTGGTGCTAGAATTTCTAGTCTAGGCTGCTGTTTTAGCTTTTATTCTGCTTGCTTTCTCTCCCACCCTCCCCATAAGTCCTTGCTTTCCTCTTCTATATCATTTCCCCTCTGTTCTTATATCCATATTCTCCTTCCTGCTCAAGAAAGCAGAAACAAATCAAGCAAACAGCAGTACCATCAAGATGTGTATAAAATGAACCTAAGTAACCATGTAATTATTCTCACTCTATTGCTGCTGATCTTTATTGCTCTCACTTATTGTGTCATCTTTCATACTGTAAGACTGTAAGTTCCTTGGGGAAGGGACCGCATCATTTATTTTCTCTTTGAAGTACCTTCACCACCTCAGGCACTTTACAAGTAACAAATAATAATAATAACCATTAATCAGGTAATGGGATCAGTAGAAAGCACTAGTCATCGGCAATTAAGATGTTAGCAACAATAGGCAGGTTCATACTTTAGAATTTAGAATCCTTTCTCCTTGTTCCTTTCTAATTAAGAAGCCAGCTTACTTTATCCAACATAAAACACAGGACCTCTCAAAGAGACTTTATTTTTTTTTCCATCAGTATGAGAAATGGGAAATATCTACAATCCCTAGATTTAAGTGGCCCATGACTTAAAAATGAATATATATCTGTTTTCTTATTAAAACTGATTAAAAATGAGGTTATTGGTTCAGCTGACAGCAGAGTGAAATAGCTAGAACTGAGAGCCTACATTCTCAAAGGAGCTGAAGGAATTAGATTTCTTTATCTGCTATAGAAATCCGTTAAGTGGTTGGTACCTAACTTGTATATAATCAAGGCCGAATGAATCCAAGATGACCCAGCATTCCCATGCAGCTAGTAGCAGGAAGCATTTTTACACTGGGAGTTGTCTGAGCTGTGGAGACCAGGCAAAAAAAGCTTACAGGCAAAAGAGTGTTTTCAACAATGTTTCCAAATGACCAGTTGATATTAATATTTTTTCCATGACTAGCAAAGCGTACATATACAGTACATTTCTGCTTACTATCCATAAACATTCTACTCTGGATCTATATCCAAAGCTTTCATATAGTTATTCTTAACAGCTTTAATTATACTAAGACACCAAATAATGTTGATGAAATGCCTTTAATTTCAGTTCTAAGTCTTAGCAGAATTTTCAGAATTAATAGTAGAAAGATGTTGTCTTTATTACAACAAATAAAGTGTCTTAATTGAAAATATTGACAGGGACACACTTTATTGTTATATAATTCTATTGAATGCATCAGTTTAATCTTTGAACACTTGCCTTTTTCCCTAATACCCGTTTTTCCTCTCCAATTATATCAGGGTTTTCTGGATGACCTAAAGCCTTGTTCAGTATTTTATTTTTCTCCCACTGACCTTTCTTCATTCATATTTTTAACACTTGCAAGCCCCACTCTCTCTATACCCCTTCCTATCTGCTAAGCAGCCCTATATTAAGGCCATCTACCTGATTTTATTTGGAATTTTATAAAAGGTATATATACACAGAGCTTATATACACATATAATGCAAAACAATAATAATACAATATAAAACCTAGGTGGCATGTATGGATCATTTCTGAAAAAATATATTCTCCAGAATGTCAACCTTTACAAAAGTAAGTCAAAATATAAAATGAGGAGGCGGAAAATAAAATAAAAATTAAATTATATATAATGCATGTATATAATTTATTAATAAATAAAGTATATAATATATCTATATTACATATAGATATAACCATTCCTGTGGAGATACAGTTATCTAATACACTCCTGCCTTTTTCTTGGATTATTCTTATTCACTAACTCAGTGGAAATTGTATTATAACTTCCTTGGTATAGAAGACATATTTTATTTCTACAGTGAGATGGATGCTGTACCTTTGGGAATTAGGGACTAAACCATGACATGGAAGGCTTCATTTCTGTGCTTCATGGTTCCCATGCTGCTCTGGATATTTTTTTCCCACAGCCAGACGGATTTAGATCAAAAATCTCTTTTCCATTTCATAAAAAAATTGCCTATACAGTTGTCAGAAGGTGTGGTTAGAGTATGTAGTAGCACACTTGGGATATTTTAATGAAGCAAGCATGAGTGAGAGTTGTAACATAGTCTTCTAGTAGAGATTAACAAAACAAAAACAAAAAAATGAGAGTCACAGCAAGCATATGAGGATCCTGGAGGTTATTGACTTTGTGAGCATGTGTCAGGGCTTGTGCCATTCAAACTTTTCTTCTGTTCCCTCTGAAGTTAGCCAGATTAGCATACTTTTCCTCTGTTCTGTTGTCATACTTTATGCTCTCTGAAATTACTTCCCCTCACATCCTTATCATCATTAGAATAACTTCATTAATAACAGAATAACATCACATAACTATTATTCCCCAGAAAATATGCATCTATTTAAGGATTTATTTGTTTTTTGAAATAAACATTTGGATCACACGTAAGGAGCTATTCCTACACCAAATGTTAGAGGAGTGGATGCAATCTTATTGAAAGAGGTGCATGGGGACAGGGTGAATAGTATAATAGATTTTCCCTTATTATTTGAGAAAGATCACAATTTCAGCTATTGGTGCTTATGCACCAGTAGGAGGAGGAAGCAAAAGGCCAGTTAATCCCTTGTGGAAAATCTAATCCTGGATTATTTTGTATCTCATATTGTGGTACTTGATATTTGCTGTTTTTCCTTCCTACCCCTGGACCCTAAGTTATCATTATGGCACATCCTGTAGTGTACATTCACACTCAGCTGCTAGGGACATGGTGTTTGCTGTATTTTCACTACAGTGCTGGGCGTGGACTGAAAGTGTTCAGAGATCAAGGCCAATAACTGATGACATTGTCACTCGCTGACTATGATGTACACTTGCCCCTTTGCCCACTAACCCCTACATTTTTTGAAAAATAAAAGAAATATCTTTCTTGCAGTTGAGCAAATGCTGGGTTTTATTTCATTATGTTGTTTGAACATGATTACTATAGGGCTTCAGTAGCATTTGATTTACAACATTGCAGCGAGGATTTTCGTTGTTAGCATTAGGTGATGCTGTTGTAGGCACGGGTTTCACATACTCTGTTCTGTAGCCCAACTTTGGCTGTGACAGATTTTTGTGCTGTGCTACTCAGCAGTCAGGCATATACTGAGAAAGATTAGTATAGAAAGATAGAAAAATCTCTCTCCGTAGACAGATCTTCTAAATACTTTGTAAAAAATCCCTACACAGTATCATCTGCAGAGCCTTATGTCTTGCAGTTCACTGTCTTTACCCAGCATGTGTTTCTGATAATTGGTTTTCCTTTGGCGTCATCTCTGGAGTTAGTGTTGAGTGGGAGTGTGGCACAGGCTGTTCTTGTCCTTTCATGTGAAAGGAGGTACTGTGATTTCACCCACAACCTCAGCAGTTAGCTTCTGAACTGCCCAATTTCTTATTTCTTCCTGGAGGCTTTGTGCAAGGACTGTGTTCTGTGTTTATGACTGACAGCTACTTTGCTGTATGTTGCCTTGTGTGGGCCAGAGCTACCAGGGATATGAGGCTCAGAGGATGAGGTCACTGTTTTGCAAGGCTCTGTACTTCTGTGTCAAACTGAGACACAGTTAGGATGGGGAGCAAAAGGTTGCTTAAGAATTCCCCACTGAATCATGTTTTTCTTATGAAGAGAGGTGCAATATTTGTCTCCTTCCATGGCTGAAAAACCAGTGGCTACAAAGGAGTTTAGTCTTGCCAGTCCTATGAAGAAAGTGATTTCACAGAATCACAGAGTGGCTGAGGTTGAAAAGGACCTCTCGAGATCATCTAGTCCAACTCCCCCACTCCAGCAGGGACACCTAGAGCACATGACACAGGGTCACATCCAGATGGGTTTTGAGGATCTCCAGAGAAGGAGACTCCACAAACTCTCTGGGCAGCCTGTTCCAGTGCTGCCTGTTCCAATGTTTCCGTTTCTTCTGCCTGACTCTGTACTGCAGAAGTCCATTGCCCATTACTTAAGTGGAAAAAGGATTTTGACATCCTCCTGTGGATCTTGGTTCTAGGCAGCATCAAGACCTTCTTGCAGCTGTTTTATATCTTCCATGGTCACTTGTTACATATGGTGTTCTGTTTGAAGATCCAAAGGTTCCACTTGCCTTTGATTTCCCAATGCAGTTTGCTGATGGTCTTTTCTGTCCTTCCATAATTTTTCTTTTGATTCTTTCCTCTTTCTCTTTTAATATAGAAGGGGGAGCAACTGGATTACCAGGGGTTATTCCCCAAAGCAGGGATGTCAGGTCTGTCCCAACAGGTCAGTAGCTTGGACTGGAGAGGGAAACTGAGGCCTAGTTTCAAATTCCTGGCTGCTCCAGTTTTTATCAAAGCTTTCATTAATTCCTCTATTACTTCACTTCTACCCACTACCATTGATATATGGCTTCTCATGCTATTCGGGGACAGGGTATTTCTGTTCCCAAGGCAAAATATTGGCTACAAAACTTATATAGTGTTTTGACTCTCTCCTGTATAGAATACCTGCCTTAAAATTTTTATAGGGGATATTTATGGATACTTATCAACTTTTACTCTGATACTAACTAGAAAATAAGAAATGTTCTTTTGCCAGAATTTGGCTGGGGTCAGATATTTATGTGTATGTCTAGGAGTCTCATCAAGAAGATCTAACGATTAATTTGTTTCAGAAAATTCTAGGATCTTTCAGTTAGGATTAAAATTACCTACAGGATTTCAGTACAAGCCCAATAAATTTCCCAGCATGTATTTACTCCTACCAATATTTTAGATCTTCTAGTCCTTGATCTGGCATGCATTCCAGCTTCTTGAACCAGGTGGCTGCTATGAGGTGCGATGTGGATTGTCTGGATGATAGATGCAACGGTCTGGGCATCTCTACCATGGTAGCTTCACAGAGTAATCTACCAGGTATGGAGATGTGCCTCGTATTCAGGTACTTTGTCTTCTCCCCAAGTTAGTGATTGAGAATACCACTACAACAATCTTCTGGTATACAATATTGTAGGTATACAATATTGTAGGTAGACAAGTGCAGCACAATTTGAGCTCCAAAAGGACAGTTAGAATCCCAAGAATTAATACTTGCATTTATAGTTTCAAACATAAACTCCAGATCCTGTCAATCTTGCAAGAAATCTGTTTCACCTGTGGAAAGAGCCACTCCAGGAGAAAGACTTTCTGTGGCAGTAGCAGCCTTTTCTAATGGTCCCATAACCCCATAAAAATTATGAAGCTGATCCATAAAGTTGGTAATAATGATAACACATTTATTATTTGATTCAGACTGTAAATAAGATTGTAAAGCAACATCAGCAAATTTTAACAAGTCAAGAATTTCAGGAGAGAAATCTGATGGTAATTTGTGAATATTTTGAAGAGTTTGTCTAATTACAGAATACAGTATACAGTTCTTTGCATATATTGCAAAGAACTATGACATCAAGCCAAACCTTTAGTGGGCTACAAAGGTTGAGTCAGTGATTACTGACTTTGGCTTAGTCATTAGCACAACAGTTGGCACAATCAGCAATTCCTGCATATGGAAGTGAAACTTCCAGTGACATGGGATATGGCTCCAACTTGCCTTTAAGACCTTCTAGACTACTGTAATGAAGAGGAAAGCTCAGGAAGTCCTTGCTGATCTCTGAAGACTGTACTCTCTTCCATTTTATCTCGGTCTGCTTTAAACACTCCGTAGTTGAATTTCCCTTGTGTTTCATTTTATTTCAAAGTTCTTTCTACATGTTTTAACTATTTTGTTCCTATATACATATTAGAGAGACATAAAGACTACTTAAGAAATTCTAATTTATCCATAAAAATAAATTTCTACAAAGATCAATATATTATCTTCATTTTTTACACTGTGTTTAAATTCACTGTTCCGTATATTTCTAGATTATTTTCTTTTTTCTGGCCTGTGGCTATAATTTTTTAAAGATTAGATGTTGCTTTTTTTATTTATTTTATTGTGTAAATTGGAAAATTATCTTGACAAAAAATATGGTCATTTCTCTTGAAGCTAAGTTTTATTTTATATATTGAAATAAGCCTTAACTTTGCATAAGATTTTAATCTATCATCTTAAACGAATCTATCATTATGTGGAAACACATGACATTTGGTTATTAAAACCATTAGATGTTCATAATAAATATTATCATTCTGAATTGAAAAGCTAGTGCAGAAGTCTTTGGGAAGACAGAAATTCTGTGAGACAGAAATTACATGTTTGTTGAACATTTTCTGAACAATGTCAGAATAACTTTGTACACCTTGTAATAGATGTTTCTTCAGTTGTACAAAATACCTGGTTGCTACATATTGTTTTGCATTTTTTTCTACTTTACTATCTATTGTAGTGGGCCAAACACAGAGATAACTTTCCATTAAGTCTGAAGATAACTTTATGATGTAAAAGCAAAATTACTAATTGCCCTCTTAAATCAACATTTCCAGCAACCATAGTTCCTTCAGTAGATAACAACAATAGCAACAAAACACAGTATGTTTCTGAAATAACTTTTTAGCTAGCTTAAATAGTAGCTGTGGTAATCAGAAAGAGCTGAAATTGTTTCACTAGCTCTAATGGATTTTCAATTTAAGCATTATTTTACTCTCATATAAATTGTCCAACATATTAAGTACTTTTTATCATAAAATCAATATGATATTCTAAAAATTGCATTTTATTAGTCTACAGGCCAAGTTACTTGAATGTTTCAGCACTATTTAACAATCAACGATTTAACACTTTAATTTGAAATTGATCATTAAAGATTCATTTTGTTTAACTACAACTATTTGTAAACATTATTCTCAATTTTCTTGTGTCTTCATTAGTACCTTGTCATCTTCAGATTAGTTTGTAACTATTAGAATCACTCTAAGGCCTCAGCAACAAACATTTCATTAGATTCCAGCTGATAAAGTGAACCATCGGGTAACAACTTAGGTAACTGATCACATTAAAATGAAATCTTGATTAAAAATTTCATGGACAGAAGAGGCCCAAATGTTGAGAAGCATTTCTCTCCCTTCCCTGCAACTAATCACCCTGCTAGCGGTCAGTACTCAGTTGCTCTATTGAGACAAACTGTTGTTCAAGATAATCATTGGTAAATCCATCAATAACATTTGCTAGTAAATAGATAAAAGGAAATGCTGCAAATAATTTCTGTTTATATCTAGTTTCGGATTTTTCAACTTGTGTGGTCTGGTTGAAGCAGAAGTATCTTTTTTGTTGTTGTTTGGTTGGTTTGTACAGTGTATAGTAGTAATATAATGAATATAAATAAGAAAAAATAATTTATAATATATATATAATTTATACAAGTAATATGTATATATAAAAAAGGACTTATCATAGTCTCTTCAGTTTTCCTCAGCAGCAGTTAAACTACTATGAATTCATCTCCATCTTATGTATTCGTTTACCAGCATGGCAGCTCACACAAGCAGTTTATTTTCTGTGTTACAAAAAAAGAAGGCATTGCACTTTGGTCCACAGAAGGTTAATTTAGGCCATCACAGAAACAAGTTCTTTATACTTAAAATGGAACATGCCCAAGCCATGTCATGACACTGTTTAGAGGTGGCATTGGAAGCCCTGAAGCACAGGCCAGCATTTTTTGGAAGGCCTTGATCTTCACAGGAAGAAAACTGGTATGTGTAGTTGTCACGGAACGAGTGGTGGTGGGGGGTGAGTGACACAATGCACTTCACTCGTGGGAAAGAAATAGGAATAGGTTTTATTGGTAATGACAATGGTTTCACGAGATTCTATGGCAAGGTCACTTATTAGTTACTGCATGGAGGTTCAAGATATACACAGAATTACCAAGGACACCCTCCCGTTGGGTCACGAGGTTCAGACTGGACCCCCTTGCTTTCCAAACTCCTTCTGAGAGGAGTCTGGGTGCGGCTGAATCCAGTCCTAGTCCCAGACCTGGTCAACGGTTTATGTCTAAGGGATTTGTGCACAAAGTAAGGTTTACAAGTTCAAAAAGAGAAAGGCGCACTATAGTCACTTGCCACGAATCTGTAGTGGGAAGGATCTCTTAACCTCGAGGAGTATCCCTGAGAGGCGTCCCTGCTCAAGAGGAGATCCCAGCGTGCAGCCCGCTGCCATGCAAGGAGAGCTCAATGGGCTCTTGGGCTGTCTCCGTATTTATGGGATAAGATGATTGACTGATAGTCATTCTTTCAATTCAGAAATGACTGTTGGGTGTACTCACAGTTAGCCTTATCTCCCCATCAGGATAGGGCCATCAAGACTGTTATTGATGGTTGATGTCTGGGTGGGGGAAGACATCAGGGAGGCAACTACCAGGATCAGATAATATGGTAGTTAACACCTGAACAGGGCTACGTGTGAGAAGTCAGGATGAGCTGGGGAAGGAGCATATCCGTCACAGTAGTCAAATGAAAGAAAGGTCAAAATGCACACAAACTCCTCTCTATTACAGCTCTGAAGTAAAGAAACCTGAGATCATAGGCTGCAAATGAGGCGCAGGAGTCCCGTGGGTCAGGTTCCCAATCAGGACAATCTGGAGACCATGACACTTGATAGTAATATAGATTCATCTGTGAAATGGACTGTGACTGCCATGTAAGAGAGAAGGAAACAGGATTTTTCACTCAGGAGGATATAATACAGGATTATGCATGACTCTGAGGGCTTTTCTCTTTCCTTCAGCTCATGTTAACTTGCTCTGTCTTCATATTGTAAAAGTATCTTTAAAAAAAAGCAAACAAAATGCATTGCTTACTGCAACCATATATTTTTTGCTAAGTTTATTCCTTAATTAAAAGAAACAACCAAACAAAAAACCTTAAAATCTACAGATCTGGGCAGCCAGAGTTAGCATAGCCCTGAAAAAGGATTATTTTGAAAATGATTACACCCATGCTATGATGTCTACAAAACAATTTATAATGGTTAAACAGCTGGAGGGAAATTCTGAGTCTACAGAAGTTAATGAGAGCTTTTCCACAGACTTCAATGAGGTCAAGATTTTACCCCAGCATGCTGTGATCTTTGCTTATCACACTCTTCATAACTTTCCCATTGTGACTTGGCTCCATTTCTATTTTTCTCATCTCTTAATTCTTATATTTTGGTCTGATTAAAGGACTATTACAGAGAAGGACAGTTCAAACACTTTGCCTTGATCTCTGATTTCAGGGCTTATATACAGCTGAAATACCAAATACGTATGAAGTTTCATTTTAATATTTATCTCGTTATTCATTATCTCTTAATTTAATAAGATTTTTATTTAATAATTCAAAACATATACATACAAAGAGACTTGGGAGATATCTTCAGTCTAAGCAAAATTAAAGAACAGAGACCTTGCCTGTGCTAGCATGAGAGGTCAAACCCAGCTGATGTAAATAAAGAAAGAACAAAGCATGGTAGTTGATTGCTTTATGGTTTATATCCTTCTCATATATTTCTTACATTGTTCTCTTTCAAGTGGAAACTCTCATGGATTTATAGCTCACTGTTAGCATTTAGTCATTTAAACAAATGGATAAAGGCTTGACTATATACCTATATATACACATAGAGACACAGCATAAGGTAAGCCTCTCCACATGCCACACTAACTGATAAATTACAGATATTATCAAGGGACTGCTTTCAAATAAGCAGTCCTATCAAATGATGTCTCCTCCGATTTATGCAGAAGTCTGTCTCACACTACGCAATACAGACTGTCTAGATGACCAATGTCTCCAGATGCAGAATAGTTATTGGCACCTTCATTTCTCCATGATGCAAAGTTTGGTCAGTAAATAAATAGCAATCTAAGCTAATTAGATGCTACTGGGACATAGAGACATAATGAGCCACAGAAACTGAGAATAACTATGATCTTGCCCTACAGTACTTGTTACAAAGCTTGCCCTTTGAAGGGAAAAGACACGGTAGTGAAAAGCTCTTATTTCCTCCATAGAATAGTATTTTCTTGTCCTTGATCCTTCCCTGGCCTCCTAAGTAAGGGAGAAAAGCTTTTTCACGTTTACATGGAGACATCTGACCTACGCACGCTATAGTATCATCTATAAGTGGCTAACTTTTTACACAGAAGTAGCTTAGAAGTACTTACAAATGTGACTTTGAGGTTGGTAGGGATACAGCACAAAATTCTGGAGCACTTTAAACACCTCCAATCATGAGGAAAAAAAAATGTTGATGACTGAAAATTCTTTTGCTTTTCTTCTCATTCCTGAAAAATAAGCAACTTGTTCTTACTTTTATTCCTCTAAAGCAATTGTCTTTGTCATCTGATAACTAGTGAAGAAGAGTGCTGAGGTTATGACCAATTTCTTTGCTTATGTGTCTGTGTCCCGATCCACTGTCTGGGAAGGTTTTGATACAACCCCGAGAGCGAGATTAAGACACAAACGGAGTCAAATGCCAAACAACCTTGATAGCTTTATTCTCATAAGTGCAATAGGACAGAGAGAAGAAGGAAAAAAGACAAGCAAGCAAGCGGGAGAGATGCAACAAGATTATAGTAACCACCAGTTTGGCTAAGTATTGTTGGCTCCGCTTTGGTGCAGGTACAGGTGCCTCGGTGCCTCGGTGCCAGTGATGTTCTGCACACATCGATGCACGTGATATGCAGAGGCCGTGCATCTCAGTGCACGTAATGTTAGGGGCAGAAGGCCGTGCACCCCAGGGGAGGAATACACAGTCCTTTTTTCTCAGAGTCCTCCCACTTTCTTGAAGTTTTCTGGTACATGCCATGTGCTTTTGGTGTTACCCGATTCGAATGCAAGTTGCTCTGGTGGGCACTGCTGATAATGTCATTGTTCAGGTCTCGAGGTGATCTTCCCAGAGACTGCATGCCTAGGCCAAGTAGACAGTTGATATTACAGTCTTCCCAGAGATAAGATGCCAGGGTTAAGAAGTGTAAATGGTGAGAGAGAATGTCCTTGTTTGGGTCTTGAGATGGTCTTCCCAAAGACAAGATACTGAGGCATTGTTTCGGTAAATGGTGTGTCAACAATGTCAAGACAAACACAATCCGTAACAGTCTCTTACAGTCTGCAATGTCTTACCTTCCTAAATATTGCTGTGTTTCAGTTCTTCCTTTTGCCATCCATATTGCTGAACCCTCGTGTGTGAGGATACTGCCTCTCACCACCTGTTCTTATCTTCCAGTAGGAAAAACTGACAAAACAGTCTTGTTTTCTGACCGAGAAAACAACAGGGCTGAACTTTGGGATGAATTTGGTTTTTGTTGTTTTCAAAATTTTTGTGTAATTTTTTGTTGTTGTTGTTAAGCAGCTTTTAAATGCTACCAGGAATACTGAAATCTCACTAGGGAAACCATGTTCACTTTGGTACATCAGGATAATGAATAGCTGTGATTGACAGAGACCACTTTAAAATCAAAGAGGGAAAGAAGCTTGAAACTAAGTATTACAGCAGTGGCAGGAGATGAAAAATAATCAAAACTCCCATTCTTATTAATGTAGAGTACACCAGCAACACTGCAATAATTGAGTATAACTGAGTCACCCTATATCACCAGACCTCCACTTCCTTTTCCACTCTTCCTTTCTTCTGCCACAACAAATGTTCTGCCTGATATTTCTTTCTGTGACAATTCTTCTGTACACAGTTCTTTCTCTAAAAGAGAAGATCATCATCTCCTGGATGGGCTCGGGATTCAGCAATATAAAGACACATTTGACAGATGGACTTACTGACACTAAGGCCTTTAATTAAAATAACATAGATACAAGTACAAATGAATACGAATTGGGTAGTACAAGGAAGTATGAAAAAGTTACTTACTGAATAATACTTGCCAGCAGGATTATGAGACCACACATCTCTCCAAGATAGCAGACTGAAGGGGCTGGCAGGCTCTCAATCATAGCAGGCATCCCCACCGGAGACAACATTGGCCTTGACACTGGGAGTCTCTGTCCCACCTGAGTCTGCTCTCATGTTTTATTCCTGGGGCATCCTGTCACGTAAGGCCAGTACATGCCAGGAGGCTGCCCTGGGGCAGGTGAATCTCTGCCTTCCTGTTATACAACCCTTCTAATACTGCGCAAGCGCACATTCCAAAAGGGAGTCTGATTCCTCAGTTTGCTGGTCCCACTTTTCTTATCCTTCTCATTCTAACAGTGACTTTGGCCTTCAAACTTCCTTAAATGGCATTTTGTAGTTAGACTGGCAGCAAACCAGCCTGAATGTTTCTCCTAAGCTAACAAACTTCTTTGTTTGTTTGGATAGCATGTAACCAATATGTGCTTTCCATTCTTCTTCAGAGATCCTGGTGTTACAATCTTCCTTTGTTGGTGGCCTCTGCTGATCTTTATCAAAGTTCAGTATTTTTCCTCCAAGGTCTGGATTTTGTTTTGCACAAAAATTATTTATGACTCTACAGATCATAAAAATTTCCATCTCCAATACAATTTCACACAAGTTTCATCCAAAGCAAATTTGATATTGTTGGATGACCTGTATATGTTAAAGACCCAGAAAACTTCATCCAAAATTGTATGTCAAGCCAGAGCCCTCACAACCTGGTCTACTTAAACAATTAAAAATAGAAGATATATATATTTTTAAACTATCTTCTGAACAATATTTTATTCAACAGATTTCAGATAGCCATAACCTTCCTATACCTATGGGAATACAATACTGTTAACAAACTGTGTTTATCTCCATTCATTATGTGATGCAAACTGTTGGGTTCTTCTGCAAACTGGGATCAGAAGAGTTTAAATGGAATGATCCTGCCAACTCTTGCATTCTCTGATGTCTCAAACTCTCTGATGTTTTTTATGCCTTCTACTGAATTGCCTTCCATATTACAACCTTAGATGTCATGTCTGCTTCTTGATGACCACTCCACTAACTCAGACAAGTGTAGCTCATATCAAATCATATCCTATCACAGCTAATATGATTGGTTTTATTCTCTTTTTACATTCATAGAAAATTTTGAAAGGACATTTTACTGTTTCTTAGGTATCCATAGATTCCTCACTATATTGAAACAGAATGATAAAGATTTCCCCAGCCTGTTACTTGTTTATTTATAGTAAGAAACGTGATTTCTTAGGACACACTTTGTGATTCCATTTCCCCAAAGATTCAAATAGTTTACCGTGAGGGTATAATTTTAATATCTCTCACAGAAAAGTTATCAAAAGAAAAATTCACCTGGAAATGTAATTTGATATCCATTACCATAAATAGTATGTCAATGATTTCCATTGTGGTTAATAAAGTCATGTATATAATCATAAGATTAGTATTAATCATGATGGGAAGTCGAGTTACATTTACCGTAATAATCATCAGCTCCCATAATGACATAAGAACAAGCCAAGAAATTATTGAATAGGATTATTAGGAAGATCATGCCAATGTTCATCATCTACTTTTGTTGAGTGAAGGAGAGCAACATAAGCTTTTATGTTTTGTTATTCTGTTGACCACTTCATAATAAACTCAGCCCGGTAATCTTTTTTTAGGCCATCAAAGTGCAGATGATTACAGTGGTCATGTAGACTATTATGCAAGTATTCATATGCCAATTTACTTATCATAAGAACCCTGCATGATGTTGCATTCTCGAAGTCAATAGATTTTCCAAATATACGTTTTGTTGTTGTTGTCTTAGTATAATTTGTCATTATTTTTTGTTTTTGTTTTCTGATTGTTTTTAGAAAAAGGTAGATTAGAAATAGCCAGATTATTCTCCTGATGATTTAAACACAAATTTTAGAGACTAACTGTAGATGATTCCTAAATTATCTTGAAGGAGTCTGATGTTGCTCATGTATATATATAATATATACAAGAGTTGAAAATATTCTTGCTAGTATTATATTGCATTGCCCAGTATTTTGGAGCATTGAATGTTTAGAAGCACATCTCTTTGCATGTTTCTCTGCACTACAGGTACATCACTTTCGTGTAGCAATCTCATATTCAAGTGGATTCGAAGAAAATTCCAATCTACAGTCTTGTATGTCATTTTATATTACTATAAGTTATTCACTTGGCTCTACTGTGGATTTTGGCTCTTTAGTGTTTAAATTATCACATCGTCTTAACCAGAAGCAGAAAGTGATTTCCATTCGTCATTCTCTGAGGTACAATACAACCTTTCCCAAGAAGGATTTGCTTGTGTTACTCTGTCTTGAGGTCCATACTTTACGTGATGGCATCGTTCTTCAAATCATTTATTTATTGTTAAAGCCAATAGCTTTTTACTGAGCATGAATCTGATGTTTTCTCACAGTTACAGATTTCATATTGTCTGGAATGTGGACATAATAGTCCTAATGAACCTGTTCAGAACATGGAAAACTCTTTCCTTGTGTGCTCACACAAAAAAACCTTTGGAAAAACATTTGCATTCAAAGCAAAACTTGCATATTTCCAGCTTATTGCCAATTCTGTTTTCCTTGGCATTTCATTTGCAATTTTATAGGAGCATTAAGCAGTTTCTGAAATTGAAAATGCCTTCTCTATCTTGCTTCTCACTCTTTTCTTTGTGTCCCTGTGCAAAAGCACACATTCATTTACCAGCTTGAAAAAAAAAGTTTCAATTTTGCAAAGCAATACTTATATAGAACTAATATTTTGCAAAAGAGAAAAGAAAAAAAAAACTGTTGTTCCTGCTGTTTTGTTCATTTTGTACAACTCTTTTTAACTGTAAGGTAACTGGGGGGTCCTATGAGACTTTTCAACTGATAATTCTATATGAAAACATCAGAATCATTCTTATACAGTAAAAATAATGTGATCTACATTACTTACGTAATTTAAGTGACAACATTACAATTGTTTTCCTGACAGCAGGCCACAGTTTTTCTATACCAGTGATGGGACGGTTCCATTTGAAAGAGACACTCACAGAAAAAGAGAAAGAGAAAGAGAAAGAGAAAGAGAAAGAGAAAAAAAGAGAGGAAGAGGAAGAGAAAGAGAAAGAAAGAAAAGAAAGAGAAGAAAGAAAAGATTGCATTTTGGACTTAAAGGAAGCAGATTGGTGAAAACAGACATTCATTCCACACTGTACAACTAATCAGATAAAAGCTCTGAGTATTCTTACTTTTTTCCCAACCTTATTCCTAGCAACAAGGTGTTTCTATCTCATTCTGAAAGCAATATTCTCCATGGGTCTCTTTTTTAGAAAGAGTAGTAAAGACATGACAGAAATCAAAACTTATTTCTCTCTTTACAAATATATTTGTGTTCTTTCTTGCCATCTAGCAGCTTCACTGATATAACAATATCTTTCAAACTTTTTCATTTTGTATAGCAAGGTTAACACAACTTGTAAAAGTTATGCTGGAAGCTGTGTATTTGGCATCAGGGAAACGTAGCTGAGTACTAAGAATTTAATTTTGTGTGTGAGAGCTGATATTTTTTTTCTTTACCCCATTAACACAAACTACCAGATATCTAATTTGTCCATAGAACTTTTATTTTTCTCTGACTTAACCTGAAGAGACAACAGTGCTAAGCGGTAATTGACCTCTCAGGTAAAACATGCACATGGCCTTCAATCTAAGTAGAAGCAAAGGGCCTGTGAAGTTTAGCTGATGATTTGGGAGTCTCTTTTATGACAGTCACTTCAATGGGCAGGTCTTTCACTAAGCCTGCCTGTGTTATTAATAGCTGACACACTGTCATATTGGAGTAATATCATTTTGCAATGAAAAATTAAATTCAAGTAACAATCTTTCCTGAATTTGTGTAATATATGTCTTCTATTAATTAGTGTCCTAAGTAATTCATCTGCATTATCACTAAATTCTGCACGTGGTGAAAAATGGAAAACTGTAATTTACTGGCCTGTAATTTCATCATAAATTTGTGCATGCTGTAGAGTCAATGACATTCAGAAACTGTATCAACCTTTGGAGTACAGGGTACTGTCAAGTAGTAACAGCTGAAGCATATGTATCACCTCTATCTGGCAAGGTATTGAAAATATACTCTTCTCCTATGCTGAACCAATGCAGCAAAACAGTATGTATACAAGAGCATGCTTATCCTGCAAAATCGACAAAATCAATCATAAAGATGTAACTCTAAAACACTGATACCAAATTAAAGAAAAAGGAAAGAAAAGAAAGGAAAGAAAGAAAGGAAAAGAAAGAAAGGAAAAGGAAGGAAGGAAGGAAGGAAGGAAGGAAGGAAGGAAGGAAGGAAGGAAGGAAGGAAGGAAGGAAGGACGGAAGGAAG
>NW_010583630.1:517574-573086 GCF_000705375.1 Tinamus guttatus
CAGGTCCCTCTGGATGGCAGCGCAGCCCTCTGGGGTATCAGCTACTCCTCCCAGTTTTGTGCCATCAGCAAACTTGCTGAGGGAGCACTCTGTGCCTTCATCCAGGTCATTGATGAATAAATTGAACAGGACTCATAAAATAGATGTTCCAGTCTTTTATTCATCTTTGTCGCTCCATGTTGCACCCTCTCTAGAAGCTCCATGTCCTTCTTGTACTGGGGAGCCCAGAACTGCACACAGTACTTCAGGTGCAGTCACACCAGAGCTGAGTAGAGGGAGAGAATCAGCTGCCTCAACCTGCTGGCAAAACTCCTGATGAAGGCCTCCTGGCCTTCTTGGCCACGAGGACACACTGCTGCCTCATGGTTAACTTGTCAACCAGGACTCCCAAATCCCTCTCCATGGAGCTGCTTTCCAGGAGGTCAACCCCTAATTTGTACAGGTGTCTGGGGTTGTTCCTCCCCAGCTGCAGGACCCTGTACTTGTCCTTGTTGAACCTCATGAGGTTCCTCTCTGCCCAACTCTCCATCCTGTCTAGGTCTCTCTGAATGGCGGCACAGCCCTCGGGCGTGTTGGCCACTCTTCCCAGTTTGGTTTCACCTGCAAATTTGCTGAGGGTGCACTCTGTGCCTTCGTCCAAGTCATTGATTAACAAGTTGAACAGCACTAGCCCCAGTAATGACCCTTGGGGGACACCACTGGCCACAGGCCTCTAAACAGACTCAGCCCCATTTATCATGACCTCTGGGCTCTACCATCCAGCCAGTTCTCAATCCACCTCACTGCCCATTCGTCCAGTGTACACTTCTGGAGCTTTCCTATGAGGATGTTATGGGAGAATGTGTTGAAAACCTTGCTCAAGTCAAGGTAGACAACATCCATGGCTTTCCCATCATCCAGCCAGCTGGTCACCTCATCGTAGAAGGCTATCAGGTTGGTCAAACACAACTTCCCCTTGGTGAATCCATGCTGACTACTCCTGATCACCTTCTTTTCCTTGATATACATGGAGATAGTCTTACCTTCCCCATTCAGCAGCGACCCACATTTTCCTTCATCTTCCTCCTGCTGCTGATGCATTTATAGAAGCCCTTCCTCTTGGCCCTGACATCTCTTGCTAACTCTAATTCTAAATGGGCCTTGGCCTTCCTTGTTGCATCCCTGCATTCTCTGACAATGTTCCTATATTCTTCCCATGTGGCCTGGACCTTCTTCCACATTTTGTACATGCTCTTTTTCTCATTAAGTTTATGCAACAGCTCCTTGCCCATCCACACAGGTCTCCTGCCCCCCTTACTCCACTTCTTGTAAAAGTGCATTGATCCTGAGGTTGGAGAAAGTGGTGTTTGAATACTAGCCAAATCTCCTGGACCCCCTTTTCCTTTTTGGACCCTGGCCCGGGGGATTCCTCCAAGGAGCTCCCTGAAGAGGTCAAAGTTAGCTCTCTTGAAGTCCAGGGTTGCAATCCCTCTTTTTGTCCAGCTACCTCCTCTCAGGATCATGAATTCCAAAAACTTGTGGTCACTGCAGCCAAGACTGCCCCCAACCTTCATACTTCCCACTAGACCATCTCTGTTTGTTAGTATCAGGTCTAGCAGTTGGCTCATCAACTTCCTGCCTCAAGAAGTTATCATCTGCAATGTTCTGCAGGAACATCCTGGACTGTCTGCTCCTGGCAGTGTGATTATCCCAGCAGATATCAGGTGGTTGAAGCCCTCCAGAAGGACCAGGGCCTGGGATCATGAGGCTTCTTGCAGCTGCCTGTAGAAGGTCTCATCTACTTCCTCTTCCTGGTCAGGAGACCTGTAGTAAACTCCCATAACAGTGTCACCCCTGTTGGCCTGCCCTTTAATCCTCATCCACAGGCTCTCAACCCATGCTTCATCCTCCGCTGTGCTGAGCTCCATACATTCCAGCTGCTCTCTCACATAAAGAGCACCTCTGTCACCTCACCTTCCTGGCCTTCCCTTCCTGAAAAGCCTAAAGCCATCCATGGCCACATTCCAGTCACGAGAGCTATCCCACCATGTATCAGTAATTGCAGTGAGATCATGGCCCTGCAATCACACACGCATCTCCAGTTCCCCTTGTTTATTCTCCATGCTGTGTGCGTTTACATAGAGGCATTTGATTTGCGCCCCCAATGTGCCTCTCATTCTAGCTGAGGCAGCTGCAACTTGACTGTGTGGGCCTTCAGGAGTTCTCCCTCCCTTAAGGTATTTATATACACTGATCATGTCCCCTCTCAGCCTTCTCTTCTCCAGGCTCTCCTAGACTTTCCTCCTCGGGCAGATGTTCCAGGCCCCTGATCATCCTCACAGTCCTCCACTGGACTCTCTCCAGTAGTTCCATATCCCTCTTGTACTATGGAGACCAGAATTGGACATAATACTCCACATGTGGCCTCACCGGGGCTGAGTAGAGGGGCAGGATCACCTCCCTTGACCTGCTGGACACGCTGGGGTTATTTCTCCCCAGGTGCAGAACCTTGCACTTGTCCTTGTTGAATTTCATGAGGTTTTTCACTGCTCAGTTGCCCAGTCTGTGCAGGTCCCTCTGGATGGCAGAACAGCCCTCTGGGATATCAGCTACTCCTCCCAGTTTGGTATCATCAGCAAACTTGCTGAGGGAGCGCTCTGTGCCTTCATGCAGGCCATTGATGAATAAGTTGAACAGGACGCAACTGAGGACTGACCCCTGGGGCACCCCACTAACTAGAGGCCTCCAACTAGACTCTGCGCCACTGATCACAACCTTTTGAACTCTGCCATCCAGACAGTTCTCAATCCACCTCACTCATCTAACCCACATTTCCAGAGCTTGCCCAAGAGGATGCTGTGAGCGACTGTGTGAAAAAGCTTGCTGAAATTGAGATAGATGACATCCACCGCTCTCTCCACATCTACCCAGCCAGTCATTCCATCATAGAAGGCTATCGGGTTGGTTAAGCAGGATTTCCCCTTGGTGAATCCATGCCCACTACTCCTGAGCACCTTGTCCTCCACATGCTTAGAGACAACAGCCAGAATGAGCTGTTCCATCACTTTTCTAGGGTTGGAGGTGAGGCTGACTGACCTAGAGTTGCCTGAGTCCTTCTTGGCATTTTTGAAGACCAGTGTGACACTGGCTTTCTTCCCGTCCTCTGGCACCTCCCATGTTCTCCAGGACCTTTTGAAGATGATGGAGAGTGACTTAGCAATAACATTGGCCAGCTCATGCAGCACTCTTGGGTGCTTCCCATCAGGGCCCATGGATCCGTGGGTATCAAATTTACCTAAGTGTTCTCTAACCCAGTCTTCCTCTACCATAGCAAATCTTCCTCTCTCTCGGGTTCTTCTCTTGTCTCTAGGGTCTGGGATTACAGAGGATTTCCCTTGGTAAACACTGAAGCAAAGCAGCAGCACAGAAGTACACAAAAAAATCCGAAACCTTTTTTTTTTTTTTAACAGGATTTTGATCTTTGCTTTGGACATGTGATTCAGCAGTGATATGTGACACACACATATTATTTATTGCATCACATGCATGCATCATATATGAAGATTCAGAGAAGTTAAAGGCTAAGGAGGAGCTGGAGAACAAATAGAAGAAAATGAGAGAGATACTACACTCAAGACACTACATTTTATTATTGTCCCTTTCTGTACTGTACATAGTTTATATAAAACTAATGATGGCTACTGCAATCAGCAGTCCGCTTAGGGACAGCTTCCTCTTAGGGAAGGGCATGTGATAGTAAAAGGTAAATCAGCAAACGAGTTTCTTGTCAGCTTCAGGATCAAGAACCCCAAAATAAGGCACACTTAATTCTCTCCTTTCCCTTCAGTTTTTGAAGGCTGATCAACACAGCAATATTATTCTTCTGTTTCAGAAGGGAATCATGGCTTAGCTTTCATCTTCAATGTTACTTATCAAATGATGGTGAAGACAAAAGGATCTTTTTTTTTCTTGAGAAGTGTTCTACAGGACTCAAGTCATCAAGATTTTTCGTATCTGTCTGAACGTTTCCATAAAATTTGGACACTTTTATCTTATACTGTCTTGTTACATTTCTTTATAACTACCTTTTACTTAAATATGATCCATGCTCTTTCACTTAAAATATTTCAAAGTGCTAAATTGTCACTCATATGCAGAATTTGAATGCTAATTAGGGACAGTCATATTTGATAAATTCTGATGTTAAAAGCAGTGTACTCCTAAAAATAGTTCAGTTATTTACACTTTAGTAACGGACCTGCAATACAAAAGCTTCACAGTCTGAAAAGTTTTGTAAAGGGCAAAGTTCAGCTTTCTAGTACTGAAAAGTGGAGTTTTTAAGGGTCATCAAAAGAGTAAACAAAAGTAACACAATATGTAAAAGAATGATTACTGCATTGAATCTTGACTATAGGCTTCAAGATATTAGCACCACAGAAGATACACTAGAAAAGTGGGAAAAAAATAGAAATGACTGTGTGTTCTAAAATTTAGGGTAAAGAAACAGAAATCTTCCCACTCCCCAAAATGCCATAGTGGTGTTGGATTTTCTCATTGTTTATATTTGAAGAAATCATCAGCCACCAGTTGTGCAAAATAGGACAGAGAAAGAAGGGAAGAATGAAATAAGAAAATAATTCGACATCATATGTTTTAACATTCATCCCTGAAGTACCAAAACCTTCATAATCCTTTGTCTTTTACAGCAACTCATCTTCACTCAAAGTAAATGACAATGAATGACTCATTTTTAGAGTACTTAAAAAAAGGGAAATGTCAGCACTAGTTGTCAAACTGACCATAAACTGGTTCAGAATTAAATAAGGCTGAAAATGTGGAGAGTTCCCTGTGACAGATGAAATACGCAATGACAGAAGTAATGCATTAAGTTTTGCACACAGAGACTAATGATCTTGCATTTGATATAACAATTCAGAAGTAGTTGTCTAAGCTTTTTTGTTGTTTATTTTTTTTCTTAATCTACTTTCTTGAGAAATACAGACACATCTTGAAGGTTGCCGCCTTCATTGCCTTGTATTTTTTTTTCTTGAAGGAAATTTCAAATATAGTCAACAACATTTTGTCAAGCTTTTCAGTTACAGTGAAACTGACTCCACTAAGGCTTTCTGATCAGTAATCGTGCTGTAAAGTCTTTTGGCTTTTATTATTTATTTATTTATTTTGCTTGTTTATTTTATCTACCTCTTCGACCCCCCCCCAACCTGGAAAAGAAATGAGGTCTAATTTCAATCCAAACTGTACAGATGGATTTGGCTAATGTTTGAGAATTATTTGTAGAAAATTGCTGTGTGACAGTGAAGCCAATGGGAGTTCATTCATTTGATAGGGTAGAAAGGTTGCTTGTCTAGTTGCTTCCTATTTTGATCACTATAATCATTTTTTAATTCACTTCTAACACATACTGCGTTGTCTTATTTTTCACAGATGACAAAGGAACATCGTAACTAAGAGAAGATGACAAAGGTGATAGCATAATTAAGAGTCTCTTTACTAGTGATGAATATTCTATTTCATTTAGAAAAAAAAGGCAAAATGTACATCAATAGTAAGTTTATTTTTGTGTGAGATATCACCTGCTTGTGCTCTAAACTGTAAATTATGTATATTATATATATATATATATTATATATATATATTATATATATTACATAATTTATATTTCATTGTAGAAAGCCTTGCAATGAACAAGCAATTCTAGTTGAGTGGTGTTTGCATTTTATTGTTTAAGTTCTCTAGAAGAATGCACAACTTTTTTAATGCCACTAAGCACAGAGAAAACCGCTATTACAGGTACTGAAACCAGAGGCACAATCTTTTAACTTCTTAGCATGACCTCCTCTCAAGCTTTTCAAAGCAAAGCAGATATTTTGGATATTTTCAATATCTAAATATTAAGTTTAAATTTATAGGTAGGGTTCAGTGGGAGCAGTTGAATTCCCTTAACACAGACAGCTGTTATTATAAACATACCAGTGTGTTCTTCCTGGCCTCCTTCTAGTCTCCAGAAGAAAATGTTGCCATTTAAAAACAGGGAGTCTGGATTTCACTTGGGAAGAGGCAGATATCCAGATTTTTTCCCCCTCAAAGATTTCTATATTTAGCATTTCAACCTTGCTGACTAAAGATCATTTACACTACTTCACTGGGTTGAACAATGGTCTGTATAGTCTGATATACAGTCATCAGATAGACAGTAGGAGCGGCAATAAGAAAGGTTTTTTAGAGAGAACATGTTCTTTAATCATTCTCCATTGCATCTGTAAAGTGTATTGGTCACGCAAGCACATACCTCTCTTTATATGACTTTTGCTGATTTTTTTTTCTTATGGACCAGTTGTCCATGAATATGTCTAATCAATTCCTGATTCTGCTAATACTATTTCCTAAATGTTTTGTAATTGCATATTCCAGAAGTTCACTTTCCACTGTGTAAGGAATATTTTAGTATATGTATTTTTAGCTGATCTCCCAGTAGTTTCATCAAGTACATCCAAACTGAAGAATTCCAAACTTCTTTTCTCTTAAGGCTGTTGTTTCAGACTATTGATTATTGTAGTTGGTTTTCTCTGTGCCTTCTCTAATTCCATCTTTGTTGAAATGTGAAGAACACAACTGCACAGAGTACTCAAGGGGATATGCAACAAGATATTTTCTACAGGAGAAAAATAACACTATCAGTACTGCTGCTAATCTTTTTGTGATGATACCCACTATTTATCTGACTTTTCTGGTGTTGCATACTGAACAGCTGATTTCTAAAAACTGGCAATGTTGACTTCAAAACTTCTTTCCTAGATGGTGATTGCCAGTTCAGAGTTGAGCAGAGGTTAGATTATTTTCCCCTAAATGTGTCATCTTACATTTATTTACATTGAAACTCATAGCACCATCAGAAAACTCAGAAACTCAAGAGTTTTCGTTGCACACTTCTACTTCAGGTCATCATGTTGAAAAAAGTTGGGTGTCACTCTAATCTATGGAGGACCTCCTGATGATTTTTTTTCATCCTCGAACGTGACCTTGATTTTCCTCCTTTGACTATCTTTCTATCCATAAACAAGAGCTTTTCCCACAGCAGCTTATTTTCTCTCATAAAATTGATGTAGAGACTTGTCATAGACTTTCTGAAACTCCAAATATATTACATCCACTGAGTTTCTCTTAACCACATGCTCTTCAAAACCTCTTCAAATACCATCAGGTCAATTGAGTGGAGTTTCCATTTACAGAAGCCATGCTGATTCCTTCCTAACAGATTATGTTTATTTATACATGCTTTCTTGGTTTCAATTCTTTTATCTTTTGTTGGTAACTCTATCATCTTACTGGTCTGCATTTCTTAGGATTATCCCCAAAGCACTTTGTATATTTGTGACTTACCCTGATGGCTTATCAGTCCTCTGAAACAGCAGCTGTTTGTGAGGATACACTTTATCCATTCTGGAGTATTACATTTGAGCTCTTTCAGAACGTTGTGTTGAATGTGATTCATTTCTGGTGACTTATTACCATTTAGTGTTTTGATTTATTGCAGTCCTGGAATTCTGATACTTTATTTATTTAATTATTTTCAGTGTTCTCTATATTACTTATAAATGTTTTTTATTTATTTATTTATTTTGTGCTGAAAAAATACTCTGTACTGCATTGTCCCTTCAGGGCTTTATTTATTCCTATTATTATTTTAGGATTGTTGCTGTACTTTACTAATTGCCTTTTTATATATAATTGCTCTCCCTTTTAAATTGAATATTGATATGCCATATTTGTTGTCTGTTCTCTCCTGATGCAATGCATTATGGCTGCTTTTACATAGCAGCTCTCCCACTGAGATAATTTGACCATGGTTCTGTGTTGGGGCCTTAGTAAGAATATATAGGAAAGTGGAGTTTGTGGGGAACTGGACCGACGCCTAGCAACCAAACACCTGATAATTTGACCATGGTTCTGTGTGCTACTCAGGATTAAATCCTGAAGATTATCTTTTATTTTGGATTCAAAGACCAGTTAACTAGGAAGCAGACATATCTTGAATCCAAGTTTTTTTTTTTTTTTTTAATCTCTCGTCTCACCCTGATAAATCATTAATGCAGTCTCCACTGAAATCTCCTAGCACTACCATCTTTCTTAAATTTGCAGTTTCTCTAATCTCACTTCACATTTCCTGATCAATATCATTGTCCTTATCAGTGCTCAGGAATTGGTAGGTTCACTCGTGAGAGATTCAGTAGTCCACTCTTGGTGACTGCTATTAGATTATGAGATTTCCATCCGCAGGACTTGCCTAGCTCTTCCCTTTACCCATATCATTCGAGTACTCTTAAGTTTTACACAATCCTCCATTTCCAGTGCCACGCTGGTATCACTTTTTCCTCCTGATTATCCTCTTCTCATGAGTATTGGAGATAGTTGTCATATCATAACTGTCATTCTGTCATTAGATGACCGTATAACAACGGACCGTATACCAACACTGGTTTAGATATATTTATAATTTTTGCCTTTGATTCAGTGTTCAATACTGTACATGACCTTCACCTGTTACTGGAGGAAGTCTGATCTGTCTTTCCTATTTATTGTGATTATCCTATTTATTTATCCCCAGTCTTTTCAGTGGTGCGTTTGAGATAAACTACAGCCCTTCAGTCTGAATCATGAGAAAGTCCATACCTTGTGGCTTTCACCTTGCTTTGAACTTAGTGTTGCTCTACTGTCTTTTAATTTTCAGTTCCAGTAGACTTGCTCTAAGTTGAGTAAGTGCAGCTTGTCCTTTCTGTACAAGTTATTTTGTCTTAAAAGATTCCATCCTAATTCCCTCATCTATCTCATTCAAGCATGGGGACATTTGTTTCTTGCTTGCCTCCTGAGCCTTGCATGTGGGACTGGAAGAGAACAGTAGAGTGGTGCTCCTTGACATCAGTCTCTTGGCTAGCAGCCTGAATTTGGCCTCTAGAGTGTTTCTCCTATGCTGCCCCATATCACTAATGTGAACATGGATCATAACTCTCAGCTGCTTTTCTGAACATCTTGTGAAGTTCACTGCTTTTGCACTCAGCAGGCAACTTATCATGCAGTCTCCTCAGACATCAAAAACCCATCTGCCTCTATCTAATAGTCAAACACCCCACTATCACCACCCAACTGACATTCTCTTTGAGGCAACATCACCCCCTGTGCAGGAAAAAACAGCAGGAAAGAAAATGTCCTAGGATCTGAGACCAGAATATTTATGTTGTAACCAGTGGAAATAAACTGAGAGAATTTCTTACCATTAGCTTTCTGATGCATGACGTTTTAACAGCATAATGTCCAGCTTTAAGAATAGGTGGGCAGTGTTCTCAGCAAGGACATCTTGAACATATTCTTTTATCAGGAAGAAAATGTACATAAAATCCCACCACGTTTATAGAGGTCTAGATCCCAAGTCTAAAATGCATTTGCTAAGTCTTTATGAAGAGGCAATCTATCTCTTCTTTTTTTTTTTTTTGCCTTTTTTTTTTTCCTTAGGTAGATGACCATACAATATGTATCTGAAAAAGGCCCTGAAACACTCTAGATGACAGAAAATAGTTAAAGATGTTAAAGGGCTATTAGGGGATTTTAGATCCCAATAACAAAGATCTGAGCAATAAATCTCATGAATTATCATTTGTTTGTGAAGATCCAAATTTTATCTGTCAGCTAGTTATTTGAATCAGAGTGAAGGGGATAACTGCAAGAGAAGTAAATGGAAAATATGTTCTCAGGAGAAAAAAAAAGTCGGAAAAGAAATCACATATAAGCTACAATATTTTGACCATTGTAGAAGTACTGAAATTTCATGTAGAGCTGATCTCAGCTACAGATGTTTAGACTGGTACATACAGATGTATGTACATATACACATATGTATACAAAAACATGCAGATGTAGAGATAAATGAACTAATATTCAGCTGTGGAAAGCTATACAGATTTGTTTGAAATGGCATTCAAAATTCTCTGTGAACATTATATGAAAGATGTGCTTTGTTTGTAAAGAATGTTTCTCAGAAGTGAAAATGCACAAGAATGTGTATGTGCAAGAGTAAGCATTTATTCTCATTTATCTCGGTAAATTTCCCTTTTCTTCTTCTCACTCCATAGCCAAGAAAGTTGTATTCATCAAGTCTAGAATGTTTACTACCTACTGTAACTATACATAATGGTTGCAGACAACTCTGATACTAAAATGTATTCACATTGCATTTTTCTAAATGCATAAATTGTTTGTATGTTTTAAAATGAGAGCTTTTTGCACGTCATTCTTTAGGAAATTGAAAGCTTCATTCATCAGACATGTTCATGACTATGAACAGTCCCCTGAGTTTATCAGACACAGACACAGTTTCTGTACCAAATTTCTCTCTTTTGGTGTTCCTGTCTTCAAAATGAAATCTGCAGTAATGCCCATGCTTAATATAAAAGGACCAGTGGCTAAATCTTATTGCTTTGTCTGTGCCATTTATAGATGCTAATGAGTTCTCATCTGGCACAAATGTGATTAGAAATGCACTAAGTAAAAGAGATTGATATTTGCAACAGTTAATGAAACCGAGATGAAGAATGCAAGAGACAGAGTTGCAGATCCTGTTTTTGCTGCCCAGGTTGTTGCTCATCCTTGGCAGACCACCTCATTTACCACATGTATGACTGATGTAGCATCATAAACACCTTCACCTGGGGATAGAAGTTATCAAGATCAGGAAGCAATGAGACTTTGAGGTGTCTTCACAACATTTCATCATGTTTTTATTACTAACTGTAATGCAGTAGTCTACCTTGTATGAGAATTAGCACAGCAATTATATTTTCAATTTTTTTACCTGTAGTTTTACTGTCAAAAGGAATTATATTTAGTCAAGTTTGGCTAATAGCACAACTAAAATAGTATTAAAAATTAAATTGCAATGCATGGAGAAAATACCTCCCCCCCCACCTTCCCCCCACCAAAAAAATAGTGACATCACTTATAACAATAATATTATTCATCTTTTATAATGAAAACCTCTTGTACGTGCTTTGGAGATAGATCGAAACAGAAAAGAAACAAATAAGAAAAAGTGACATAGCAAAGAGGAAAAGTAATGTCTCACAGCTATTTATTTGGCAATCAATAGAGAGCATAGACCTTACCTATTTTAACAACTAACAAAATATTAGAATGCCCAGAAACACAAAGATTTCAAATACCACGAAAGATTGCCAAGAACTGAAGGTTTCTGCATTTATGAGATTGTGGCTTCAGAAACAGAGGTGGTCTTAAGGCAGTAATTCATCCAAGGGGTTCAACTGACACCATAACTCATGAAAATTTAGAAATGTCAGGTGCCTGTGAGATGAATTGCTGTCTTACAGCAATCTATAATTACATTTTATAGATAACCTAAATGCAAGAATACAACAATAGAAAGAAGTGATCAGTGTGGATCCCATTCTATTTATAAGCCAGAATACTGAATTCTATATGCCCACACATCAAATAGTTCAGAGAAAAGTGATTCTTTTAAGAGCTTTAATACTGCTCGTTCATAAATTTCCTTTTTAACTCTGGATTTCAGTGTACTGCCACTGCCTACTGTAGTTCAGATTTGCAATGATATTTCAGTTATGGCTTTAATTCTCATGTACACTTTGAAGCACTTTGGCAGCACAAAGGGACACTATTTATTTATTTATTTTCAAACACAGTAGTGTAAAGAAGTGGCCTTTGTGCTGATGTGAATCAGACTTCATGAATTGACCTTTGTTTACTTACTGCAAGCTGTCCACACTGAAATTGTCAGTTCCTTCTGGGGCTTCATAGCACTAAGAACATAAGGACTGTAAGCAGTAACACACAGTTTGGTTTCCCAAAGAGAGTACATAGCTGTATAAGAGAAATAACAGTTTTCAGAATAAGAAACTTTCCTTTTTGCTTTTAATTGTCTATCAGTAGAGTTCAGGTGTCCACCACTAGAGTGTCAGAGAGATACCAGCATTGATGCCATGTGCTGGTATCTCTGTTAGGCTTTGGGGAATTGGCTCAGACTGCCCTATTTTAGCTTGCTACTGAGCCTGCTATTAGGTTTTTACTGAAAGACTTTTGAAGGAGCCTATTCATCCCTGGACACCCAAGAGGATATCTGGGAATCAGAGAGAGCCTGGTCTCTCCATCTGGAGGCCTCGCTGCTCTCTGCTGGCCCCCATCCAGCAACCCTGTCTTTTCTGGCAGTTTAACTCCAAGAACCATGCTACCGTAAAAAGTGATTATGTCTGTGTTGGGTAGAGCAAAAGCTGCTTAAGGATTAATACTTTCTGAAAATCTTTTTACTTTATGATTTGGATGCAAAGAAGATTGTGAAGAATAGGTGTGCTCTGTAACAACACAAACACAGTTATAGAGCAGTAGAAGGGGTATTCTTCCAGATAACTAAAACTATAAGACTCATTCCCTTTCAGGGTTAGCTACGCAGTGTCAAGAAACAAAGCAAAAAAAACTAGAGGTCAACTATATCCTGCTGATAAAGGATTCGCTCCTTTCCTGTTTGAGATAGCTGTGGAAGAAATTATATCCTCCTAAATCAGGATCATTATTGCACGTGCTTTCTAAAACATAGTAGGTCGGGAGTTCCGTATGTGGATTTACTGGATTTCTCTTCAGATGACTGAATTTTACTCATAAATCTGCCTTATCTAACTGGTTACTTGGTTCAAGCACTTTGATCCATACAGTCTTTTCACTGAAGCCTAATACTAATTAGCGTTATGCACCGCCTAGTTTTCAGACAAATAAATGAAAAAGAACTCTTGATACTTATTGCTGTTGGCAGAGTTTGGGCTAAACGAAAAAGATACTCTGTAATCAGGAAAATCTGCCTTTATTTGTGAAAATTTGCTCACTGCTGCAAATCTAAAGGAAAGGAGAAGATAGGAGTTTTTTAAGATCCTTTCATAATTCAAAGGATGAGATAAAACATATCAAAATAAATTTCATTTTCTGAGTATGTTTTATGATAATGTAATAAATTGTGATAATAACATAATAAACAATTTTTATATTTCAGTGTGATAAGTTACTTTCTGTTTTTATAACCAGTATTCACTACAGTGAATTGCGATGGTAGCAGTCAACTATTCATATCCATGGTCACAGAAGTAAGGCATGGAATAGCTTTTGTGATATTAGATACCACTAGTCAGTGACTATTTTAGATGTTCTAGTAGCAGAGCCATTTGCAGGCATATTCATTTATTATATTCAAATTCTATTCAAAGTTCACGAAACACATCATAGAAACAAAACCAGTTATGATTGCTCCCCTGAGGAAGTAATCTTGTTTCACTTAATTTTAAGCTTTTAATTTGGCAGCTATGAGGCTGTTGGCTTGCCCTGTGATGCTGTGTTCCTTGTTTCTCAGCTGTTATGTACAGGTGACTGTCTCCAGTCGATATAGATGAAGACATGCAAGAGGAGTTAACTCCTAGCTGAAGCTTGTTGTGTTTAATCTGGACCTCATCTTTTGCAGTTGTGATTGGCAGTGTTGTGACAGTGCTGTGCAGGATCAGGCCAGCAGCTTTACCCTATGTGAAGTCAGTGGAGCTCCATATGGTTGTAACAGTTTGCCTACAGGCTGTCTATTTAAAACTGGGGCCTGAATGTTATCCCATCTCAGATCAGTGGGGCTCTGTGCTGGTTCATTAGCTCACAATGTGCGGCCAATTTGAGGATTGGGGTTTTAATTAGAACTTATTTACAGACTAAATTGCCATTAGAACTATTATTATTGCTATTCTTGTACTGGTTGGGGGAATGTTATGAAGAATGGGAGAATGACTAGAGAAGGTCTAGAGACAAGAAAGTAATAAAAAGAGAGAACTTGTGAAGAAAACTCATTCTTTTCTATTCCTGTAGTAGTTCTACCCATATATCCATCCCTGTCAAAGCCACTGTGCTGACTCATGCTAAGTGGAGTGATACTGCCATAGGGATGCGCGAGGCAAAGACGCTGCCAAGCGTTTCCTTAGAAGGAGAACAAGCCTTTCTGCCCTGACATTGAAAATAAAGGGATTTGAATGTGTTTGTTAATGTGGTAATTACCTACTGTGTGCAGTTAAAGATTCTTCAGGACTCTGACTTGAGCAGCAGCACCAATTATGGAGGGCCAAAAAGAGTAGGGAAATAGAGGAACTTAGAGGGAATAGAGGTTTCTTAAACCTTGCAGGGAAACTCAGCTGAAAGAGGTTGGCTTCATCCATTTGTACATTTTAGGTAGGGTGACCATGGAATAATAATAAAAAAAAATGTAACCACCCAGATGTATTCACATCAGGCTACTGCAGAACTCAGATGTGACCACAAGAAAAACACTGTACCTACAGAATTGGTGTTATGTATGCATATGTTTGCTTATTTCTCATTATGACTCAAATTTTTGGCTGCACTTTGCAGAGAGAACAGCTTTTTATTTTCCTTCTGCACATACCATAGATACCCTTTCCTCCCTCCTTCCCAAACAGGTTAAGGGGAGGAAAGAAAGGGCAATTTGGGATTGGACTGGATGTCCTCAGGGCAAGGGTATTGAATTTGGCCTTTGCTTTGTTTACAGGAGCTTCAATCCCTGTCTGGTTATATGAAAGATAAATTGGATCACTATGGCTTTCACAAAAAGAATCTGTGTTTCGAATTACTTGTGTTCCAGAAGACAGTTGTGCCCAGCTTCTTCAGGTATAATTCTTCCATCAGGAAACACACTCCAACATTTGTGTGATAATAACAGCAACAACAACATTATTGTTTTAATAAAAAAAAAGTTTTATTTTGGAATTAATAATTATCATTGAATAATCTGAAAATAAAATTATTTAATATAATAATATTGTTTAAATAATTAAACAACAGCAACAATCAGTAAAAAAAAAAAAATAGTATCATTGATGCAAAACACAAGAAGCCTGTTGGAGAGCACCAAAAGATAATAGAAAATTAGTGTTCTGTTGATTCCTTCATCCGTACTGCACACGCTTTTTTAGTTAGGCTGGGATAGTCTCCTGTGCCTTGGTTGTTCTGGCTTTCTGATTTTCTAACCAGATTAGTGCAGCCTATGATGAGCTTTAATCAATACCAAGCAGCTGCACTCCCTAAAGAACTGTTTATCAGGTGGGGATAATGGGATCACAGTGCTCTGTGGGCATGCCTTTCCTTAATGCAGAAGGATGAAGGAAAGTAGGTGGCAGGAAATTTTTCTGTTGTTATGCCTCCTATTACTACATCCTTCTGGATAAATCACCAGAAGAGAGGAAAGGGCCTTTTTCCATCTCTTTTGTATTGTCAAAATAGCTCCTGGGAGATAATTCAAGAATCTGTCCTTGTATTTAGATGTGATGTTTATGATTTTGTAGCGCTAGTTAATAAGCTAGGCATCGTTCCCTTAAAAATCACAAGCAAGGGCCAAGTTAATTAAGTGCTATGAGGCAACTAGCCAAGGGTGGAGAGTTCTGCTCAACTTAATACAATGAATTGGATTAGGAGTGATGGTAAATTTGATAACATCATTCACTCCTCTCTATCTACTCCAGTACAGGATACTTGAGGACCTATTTCCAAACAGGTCCAGTGATTAAAGTTGGACACACAGGAGCATATTAGGAACTTCTTCCAGCACATCTATATGTTTTCCAACAGTTCTATACTGATTGCTGGATCCTTTTGTTATGTGCCTGTGTTTTGAAATGGAGCTGCATGTGGTGTTTGACTGCATTTAACAGATGTACTGTGTCGTGGTAACTTAGTTAATTACTTCAGTTATTTTATTGACCCTATTATATAAAGCCTCTAGTTTACAACTGTCAATTCTTTCCAAGATGGTTTCTTCCAAACTTTCCTTTGAAGCATGAAGTTGAAACTGTAATTATTATTTAGCATTTTTTCTTAACATTTTTTTTAATTTGAACAATTTATATTTTTCATGTTAAATGTTTTACCAATTAACAATAAAGTAACAATTATTAATATCCGTAATTAGCCACTTCATAGTTATTTCTGACAGCAGCAATACTGTATACACACAGGAACCAATTAACAAGACAATTAAAATACTTACTAAGGCAGATATTTTGCAGCGGATACTTCAGGTTAATATAGATACATGAAATGTCTACTGATTATTTAGCAATTCAAATAAAACAGCACATGTAAGGTGGAAGATCCCCTCAAATTTGTATACAGGAATTGTGATACACAACTACATTTCTATATAGTGACATAGACCATTAACGAGGCTGTGCAGTGATTGAATTCTGTTGTTGGATGTATAGCAAATATGTATATACTTAATTTTCCAAAGCGGCTTAACTTGGCTTTTATCACCTGGTCACTGAAAAATCTTTGTCAGTAAGGGCTTGCTCTCTCCTTGTTAATCTGTTTATAATATAACTCTTCACTTGAAAAATATATCAGTGAAAATCAGGATATTTTTCTAACTGTAATGCAAACAGCTCTCTCGTCGTGTTGTTATAAACCTAAAACAACTTCACTGACTTCAGTGGTCCTGATTTCCCTTTCACTGACACTTAATTGATATGAGTGTCACAGTCAGATCATAATCATGTCATTAGTCTGAGAGACTGTGTAAATTTAGCTAAAATATGCCCCTGTGACTGCCTCATCTGTCTAGTCTGTCTCTTTGCTTCAAATGTGTCATCTTGATACCCATCTCTCTTCTAAGGATGTGGTGCCTCTTGTTGAGCTTTTGCGCTGCTTTTCCCCTCTGTTAAACTGTTAAAGAAATGAAATTATTAGAAAATGTGGAAAAACAGCAAGGACACCTCGAAATGCTAATTTAGACTCTTCGTACTAATTTATTTTCTCTGACAAATTAACAGTGCTTCCTGTTGTACTAACATGTGACCTTATGTAGAAAAAGGGATTAGCTGGAGAAAATTAATGAATAATTCTACTACTTTACCTGGACAGTGAGTATGAATTTTACGTATACCATTACTTATTGTTTGAGACAGTCAAAAGAATAAACTGAAGATGGAATGGACAATACGTGACAGTACATCCTGTCAGGGGTACATACACATTGGCTTGCCTATGATGAAAGCTTTGCACATATCTATTTGTATATGAACACAAGCATTGCATGTAAAATAAATGCATGTATAATGTTAAGTATTGTATGAATGCTTGCTCTTACACATTATAATTGCAAGTAATGCTATCATTTGTATGTTTTTCTTTTAAGACTTCTTGATAATAAAAGAATGATCTGTTGAAAAAAAAAATCTTTTTTTCAGCATCTTAAGTAAATTGGAATTTGACACTGAAATTAGTTTCTGTGAATCTTTCTAGTAACTTTTGAGTGAAGTGGCCTTGATAATTAAATCATAATATTCACAAGAGTGATTCGTAATGCAAAAAGGTGATCACAAGAAGTTTCTTAAATATTACATATTGTGAAATACTGTTAACTAACATATTTTCATTGAATTAAGAGATTATTATGTGCTACTGCTGAATTAACTGGTCAATGTTTCAAAGTTGTAGAAAAGATTTGTTACTACTTTAAGGGGTTTAAATGATACAGAGAAAATGTCAGAGAATTGCTAAGTATGATTGTTATTTGTGCAGTCATCCAGACTGATCTTTAGAAGCACCTGGGAACAACTGGGTAGTTTAGTCAATGTTTTCAAATGATATCTATGGATGGGTGAGCTTGCTGTGGTAGAATAACTAATCATTTCAGCATTGTATTGAGTGTTATGTTGAAATGCATTACTATCCTATCACTATTCCGACTTTCCTTTGCACAAATTTAGATGAAGCAATTTTTGACCTAACCTTGAGAATTAATATTAAATTCTATTCAAGCAAACACTCTCACCTCTCTTTTTTGTGTGTGCTTCAATAAAGGTGTTAAACAGTCCATTAGAGAATATCTCCTTGAACAGTTCTATGCACTTTCAGTCCACTCACAGCAAGACCTGAAGACAATGACATCTAATTTTTCATTTGTTTTTCTCAACTTGAGAGATCACATTTCAAAGATGTGGATTATGTATAAAATAAAACCGTCACAAAACAAACAAAAGCCTTCAAACCACAAAACAAGCAAGCAAATAAGCAAACAAACAAATAAAAATAGTATGTGAAGCTTAGTACTAGTACCAAGATTAAAGCTTTGAATAAAGCATTAAGCATTCCCAAGAAATTAACCTACCTTGCAAATATTCTTCAAAATAACTGTCTCACTGAGCAGGAAGATGTATTGTGGCCAGGAAGCTAAAAATGCATTCAAGTTTCTCTCCAATCCTATTTGAATGCAAGTCTCTCTTTGCCTGTTAACACAGGACATACTACACTGTGTATTCCACTCTATAGTGTGGTGTTGAATTAGACCTGTTATCTCTGCTAAATGAACCTCAAGAAACTTTTATAGCTCATAAAATCCACAGACACTCTCAAAAATATGAAATAGCCCACTCCATTTGTTTGGAACCATACAGGTATTTCTGAAGCAGAGTCATAACCGTTGATTACACAGCTCAAAAGAAATGTGTTTATTTCAGTGTCAGGTGGGCGCCTTACCAAACTGCAGACAGGTTTAGCAAACAGGTCAATGGAAGTTAAGATTCCAATGAGTAAAGTCAATTTTAGACTTTCCCTGAAAGCCCTTGAGCTTTTTGACAGAGCTTTCAGTAGGCCAGTCAAAAACTACCGGCTCTTCAGAAAAAACAGTTGATCAAACTGACTATAAAACCACTCACATGCAAAAAGTGTTAACTATACAATTAAGCAATACACTCACCTATCCAACATGCTATCAGATAAATTGTGAAAACCGTAAACAGCCAACATATATGAAAGCAAGGGCACAGTGACAATTTTGTTTTGACAATTTTGTTTGGTAGTACACATTTCCTGATACATACGTAGTCAATGACCATGTCTTAACAGAGATGGCAGCTTCAGAAATGATTCAACATGAGATCCAGTCAAATTTACATACCTATCTACAGGAACTGCCAGTATCTTAAGTCCAATGGAGAGCAAGGCTTGTTTTATCTGGCCACATTGTCATTTAAAACACCCTACCACAACCTAGGCATATGTGCAGACCTGACAAATATAATGTGGTAGATCCATTCTCTTCTAGCACGTCTTGGGCCAAGCAGAGTATTGTAGGACATTATAACTGACATGATACTTTTGCACTTAGGCAAGTGGATTGAGCCTTGTTTGCGTGTAGAGGGAGTTGACATCCAGCGTGCCTAGAGACATCCATATGCAAGAACCATAATCCAGAACTGAGCTTTACCCTCCCTAACTCAGCTGAGAGGAGGTAATCTTTTAAGCACTGAAAGTGGTTTAATATTCTCATTTAGCAATAGCTTAAATCTAAAACCTCAATTTCTTCTTTTGGTATATGTGTCTAATCAGTCTGACTGTATTTATTTTCCTGTTTTAATTTTGTACTTTTAGACAAAATTAGGAAAGATAACATTGGGATAAAAGTTAATATATAATACAAGGAATTGTCATTATTATTACAATATACCTACCAGAAGGACTTTGAAATTGTTCTTTTAAAATTTTGTTTTCTTTTGTTAAAACTAATGTTGATGACATTTTTAATGAAAACATTTTGCACATTTTAATCCTTTGAAAAGGAAAAAAAATCTTCTTTTTAAATTTTCTTTTATTTTCCTGTGGAAAAACATGGTCAAGGATGTGCTATTATAACTTTTCCCTATGGAAAGGAGCTTTTCAAAGAGGAAAAGGAAAAATACAAGTGTTAATGAAATAGAGCAAACCCAACAAAAACTTGTGTTAAAGAATCCTACTCTCATCTTCAATGTATTTCCATGTCTAAATACTTTGATGACAGAAAGTGTAATATGAATTCCCTCCATCACCAATAAATTAAGAGTGGGGTTCATTTGACTCAGTTTTATTAATCTAAATTCTAGATCTCTGTTCTAAGATAGTCACCCAGTAAGATTACACTTTTTATGAAGTGCCAATTTCTTCCCCTTGACTGACAGGAAATCCAAATAATTTAAATAAATATGTTCTTAGGGTTTAATATAGAAAATTTTATTGCAGATTAATCCCTATTTTTTTTCCACATGTAGATTTACTTCCCAGTTTGAGCAACCATTACAACTTATTATAAAAAATTGATTACCTAGCAAATAGCTATACAAGTTACTGTGTTATAAAATTTAATACTTTGAATTTAGAAAGGGAAAAGAGAGCGAATATACTTGTTTGGTTCATGAATCAGTCACACAACCTCTATCACCTTTCTTTATTTTTGACTGCCATTTCAGTGTCCTCACTTTAATACAGAGAATCTTACACTCAGTAGATAAAAGTTAAAAGTGTAGATTAAAACTACAGAACTATAAAAAGCCTACAAAATCTACTTATATTAAAATGCTTAAGGAGGTGTTTGAAGATGAATGGTTTCTGTAAATTTACTTCAAAAGACAAAATTTAAAGAGATAAAGAAAAAAAATGGAAAAAAATACCACCATTCCTCCTTTTCGGAATCCTGTGAAATACTCAATCTGATCTGTTAATAGTAATAAAAAAGGACTTTTAGCAAAGCATAGGCCATTTTTCCAGACCATTTGGGCAAAGTTTATCCGCAGGACTGGACTGTAGCATTTTAGTGATCCAGCAGAAACATATGACAATTGGCTTTAAATGTAATTTAAACCAAATAAAGCAAATGTTTTTAAAGGATGTAAAAATAAAATAAAAATAAAAATAAAAATAAAAATAAAAATAAAAAAACACTCTAATCACTGTTGTAATACAGAGATAATAGGAGGTGCTTTTTCTTTTGGTCATGGTAGCTTTTATATTACTATTACATCTATATCTTGTGCATTTTTAATATTATTATTATTATTACATTATTATTTCATTAAACAGGTCTTTTGGTTCCAGTGGTATGACTGTAATGTTGGCTTGATAGGGCTCTAGATCTCATAAGCTTATTTACAATATAAAACCTGAACAGGAATTCCTAAGACACTACTGACTAATCCTTAAATATTATGTTTAAGTAAGGTTATATGTAATGAAATTTCCTCAGATAGTCATGGGAATCCAGTTCAGTCTAGGTTTCTTTGGCTTTGTGTGAACAGGAGAATGGTGTTGGAAAAGATAGATAGCCCTTCATTATTGTTTTGTATGTATGTACTTGTATTAATTCTGGAAAAAAAAATCAAGAAAAGAATACTTTAGAAATTTTAACCAAAATTTGAATGTAGTTTCCTGATGAAGACAATGTATATGTCCGTATCAAATTAGCAGGTAAAATTTTCCCTGGGAAATAAAACCAACACATTAAAAACAAATACACACACACTCGCACACACATTTTTCTTGTGTGTTTTTCCATCTTCTTCTGAACAGAACCAATCCATAACCAATCCGGAATCTGACAAGACTAAACACAGAGACACTAAAGCTGGTAGACAAGGGACAACAGAGACAATGACAGAAATCAGAAGTCTCCAGGCACTAACTGATGGACCAAGAGGAAACTCCAGGCACAGTTTTGAAGAGGGCTAGCCTGGACTTTGTAACTGAAGGGGGAAGGAAGACAAACTCAAGAATTTGGGATTTTTGAGGAGAACCTGTGGGAGTATGCAAATCTTTCTAAGGAAATCTGGGGAAAGAATGTCAAGGAGGGGAATAAAGAGTAGAGGACAGCTCCCAGCCCACCTGGAGAGCACAGTGGACATGGCTCTTCACATCCATGCATGAGAGTTTTGGCAGGACTGTGCGGGATGCTCTGTGCAGCTGGACATGTCTGTGTCCTTCCTATGTGTCCATGTTGTCTAGGACATGCACCCATCCTTAATGGGCCAGATCTACAAACAGGAGCACAGCAGCCGCAGCCAGGGATGTGGGACAGAGAGACAGCTATGTTCCAAACAGGAGGGTTTCCTTGCTCCAGACTGCTGGAGGTAACAGCCTTATACATCTCTTTAGTATATACACTTAAGCATACATACAATTAACCCAAAATTGAACTTAGACACAGCAACACAAAACTGTTAAAAGAATGTGGAATGTGCATTTTTATCTATAGCATTTGCGTCTTTGCAAAGATTCTTTTTTTTCAGGGTGCCAGTATACAGATGTTGATAAATGCCATATTTTACCTGATCACCTACACACAGCATGTCTGTCCTGAAGCAACTTATAATTTCACTCTGTATATCAGAAAATAGGAAGGAAATACAACATTCTTTAGTTCCTACATAAAAACCAAACATCATGTAGAGATAAAAAAGCATCAGTTATACACAGATGTCTCTCTTAAACAGTTTCATAATTCAAGAACATCAGTGAGGTTTTTATAAGACTCTAAGAAGACATCTTGCTTTTTCAGTTTCAAGAAAAAAAGACTTGTCTGATTAATGTCTAGAATGAATCTTAAGTCATCGCATCTGTGACCCAGGTCAGAATTATTCTTAATAATCACAATTAATTTCTAGAGAGCAGCTTGTCTACAGCAACAACAGCTGTTCCATTAACTAACTCTCTACATTTTGGCAAGCAGTTGGAAACAGAGCTGAATAATTTCTGCATTACATTTCTTTTGAGCTATAGTATGAAAACTAGGAGTTAAAGTCAATCCTAATCAACAGCTTTTGTGTTATTTTCCTCTTTAGATGGATCTTTCACTTTAATTTATGGCTTACTCTTTTCTTATGAAAATCTTTCAATTTTGAATAATAAATTGGATGAAAAAAATCTTCCCAAAGCCATGGGAGTTTTCTCATTATTATTAATGAGAACACTTCCAAAATATTAAAGGCAAATGGAGATTATGGGGCAGATGGCTTTTCCTTCCTTCCTTCCTTCCTTCCTTCCTTCCTTCCTTCCTTCCTTCCTTCCTTCCTTCCTTCCTTCCTTCCTTCCTTCCTTCCTTCCTTCCTTCCTTCCTTAAAATATTAAAGGCAAATGGAGATTATGGGGCAGATGGCTTTTCCTTCCTTCCTTCCTTCCTTCCTTCCTTCCTTCCTTCCTTCCTTCCTTCCTTCTTTTCCTTTTTTTCTCTCTATTTCATTTCTTTTTTTTCTTTTTTTTTTTAACTGTAAAAAGGTGTAGTTGTTTCATGTCTGGTGAAATCTTGCAAATTTTGTGAAATCTTACATTTAAGCACCAAATAATATCTCTTTGGAGCTGAGGTTGAAATTCTTACAAACTAATGTAGATGTCTGAACATTATACATATATATCTGTGCTGATTTCTGTGAGCTCTCTTTGTAGCGCACATAGAGTAACAGGACTTCTCAGGTACAATGCACTTCATCAATGTGGTGAATATATGTATATTTATATGAACTGTGCCATACAAATGGCTATTGCTGTCCACTGACTATATGGAAGTCTAGCATGACTAGCTCACCTACAGTTAGTAACTTAGGTGAGGTGGATCACAACCCAAATGTTAAGGACATTTTTCATTAGAAAATTATGTAAACATAAACTTAATCCAGTTGGAAATTGGTGAGGAAATGGACTGATTTTCCTATCTACCCTCTGTCTGATGTAGTGTAAAACTGGCACTACTACATTTTATTAACTTATATTCACTAAATACACTTCTGTTACATTCGTGTTTTTGGCATGTGGGTGGAATAGACTGTAAACTTGTAAAAAAGAGATGTCTAAACCCTAGCTTTGCTTAGAATTGTTTATGATTGACAAACACAAATAGTTTCCTCCAAATAATAACTTATCAGAACTATCTCAGTGAATGCTGGGGGAATGAGTGAATAATGTCTTGCTTCTAGAAGCTCAAGTTAGGCAGGACACGCCCAAATCTAGGTACTTGAATGGGGTAAGAGGTGCAATATCAGGCATTGCTGAGCTGCAGTACGATTCTCCAAACAGAAGACAGGTTCTTCTTGCTCATGATGAAAATCTGTGGTGAGTTTCCTCATCTCTGTATCTTATCGTACTTATATTACGATATAATTTTCCCAGTGTATTTTTGATGATTTATCTGTGAAATGATTCAATGAGCAGTCAGAATTGAAGACAATTTTCTAATAACCAAGTTGTACTAGATTCATTAAAAAATTTTGGAAAACTAAGCAGGAATACATAAATAAGATCCCTAGTCCACTCACCAGACATCCTGGGAGTGTTGAGAACTTGGAGATAGTATACTGCAGAACTTCATGTAGTTTCAGATTCAAGTACAAAGCATTAATAATTTGTTCACATGTTCACATGTTCAAAGTTTTTGTTAGTGCTTGTCAGATTTTATCAATGTTCCTATTCTTTGAGTCTTTCATGCCCCTACTTTGTTTTTTAGCTAGCATTCACCACTAACCTTGTGTTTTTATAGCTAGGGACATTTTTCACAGGTTTTCTCACCTCTCTCCGTTCTACGTAAAAAACTCCAGATGAGAGAAGGGCTTTTTTTTCTTTCATATTATTTTGTCAGAAAGATTCAGTCATGCTTGTTTATGTTAATGGTTGCTCACACCAGCTACAGACTGGCCTGCAGCATCCTTGAGATATTTTCTCATGCATATAGTTAATTTCTGAAACAGAAAATTCCTAGATCTTTCTTTCCTTCTCCTCAGACTAGATAATTCAATACCCTAAAAGCATTGCTTTCTTTCTTTCTTTTTTTTTAACCAAAGTAGGATTTACTCTTAGTGACCAGCTATCATGAAGTGATTGATACTCATCTTTTTTCCTGAAAATAAATACATCTTGTTGTTTTCCATGGGCAACTGAAAATAAAAAAGCGAGTCTGGTCATGCATATATTTCATTAAAAAGGCACATCATTTTCTGTTCTCCACAGTCAGTTTCTAGCATTTCTCAAACAGTAAAAAAAAAAAAAAAAAAGCATGTCTTTTGCTTCTTAAAATCTTACTAAAGCTCTCACATGCATACCTTGTTGGCATTGATCACACTACCACAATGTCTAATGCTGACAGATCAGACAATATTTTTGCAGCAATCATAGAAGCATGTGTACGATTGCTAACTATCTTTGTCTTCAGATTATTTACGAGGAACATGCACAAATTCTTGTGCTGAAGTCATCGAGAATCATGTCTTACTCTTAGTCTTTTGATGTGTAAATATATTTTCCTTCTTACTGATATAATTTCCATAGCTTTATATTCCCATTACTACCAAGAACTATCAGTTCAACTGCTTTTAGAGACAGAAACTGGTCTGGGTTATTTTACTCGCATGAGTATTAATGTTATGCACAATTTTAGTCTCCTGAATATATCTCTGTTGCTCTGTAAATAGAGTATTGTCTTTGCTACAAACAGGTCATGAGAGCTGTCTTAAGACAACAACACAGACCTTCAGATCAGGTACTGTCAGGATTAATCTAAATTTGTCTTTATTGGAACCTTATCTCATCTTGTTTAGCAATAGCAAGAATTGAATAATTTGAAGATAGCTCTTACTTGATTTCTTTTGTTAAGTTTTATAATCAATCAGGTGGGGCAACACCTACTGTTAAATACATATAGATACACACACATTAACATCTATTATTTCTTTGTTTTGACTACAAAGAAGCTTAAAAGAGTACCAGTCATCTGAGATGACACTTTGAAGGTGTGGGTGTAGGATGGCCCTGGAGTCTCAAATTTTAGCAATTACTCACCAGTGGTCAGTTAGTGATAGTCATACAGAATTAAAATCAGTAAAAAAAAACAAAGTCATCTGGATTAAAACAAAGACAAAGAACAACCATGTAACATGTACAATGTGCCTTATGTATTAAAATCAGAGGTATTATGGAGTGGAGTTTCAGATCAGTTAAGAAATAATATAGGATAAAACATAAAAAGGTCCCTGTCGATTTTAAGAAAGAATTATAAGAATCTATCAACACGATTATCTAGCACCTCCCCACAAAAAGGAGGAAGACATTGATATCACACACCTTCCTGCATAGCCCTCAAAATCTTGACAGTTTTTGTAACATTCCCCATCTGAAAGTTAGTGATAGATACTAGCAAATATTTTCTTATATTACAACTTTTAACTGTCACATTGATAATTTGTTTCATTTAGGCTATGAGAGTTGGTATCACTGTAGCTGACTAATAATTATGACTGTTGTTATAATAATAACTCTGTTATTACAGTGTTAAAATGTTTAATTGGACTAACAATAAATTCTTAGCTTCCCATAATGCACTCTTTTCTTTTGCTTATAAGATTTTGAGAGTAATATGAACAATGGCAAATTGGTGGCCAGTTTTCTATTAGAAAACTAAGCACTAAAAGCTTTAGGAAAAAAATTAAAAATCCGCATAATATATGCAATGTATTGTAAACAGTGAAAGTAAAATTGTCAGACTGAATGACAGTTAAACTGGTTTTGTAAACTGACTTTGTGTAAATTTACACTTAATATTATCAGCCATTTATTGTCCCATCCACTTGTCAATGCCATCTGAGAAAAGGAAGGGAGTATAGGAAAAAGAGGGAATATTAACAACTTTGCTTTCCCAATTTGTATAAATCTGGCAATGATAATACAACTATTTGTATATCCATTATATACGAAAATACAAACTACCAGAACCAATACTAATAATAAAATTTGAGCTTAATTGGGTCTACTTGGTCTTAAGTTAAAAAATAAAAAAATAAAAACAAAACAAAACAAAATAAAATAAAGCATACTGGTCAATGCTAATACTTCACTCCCTGGCAATTTGTCATAAAACAAACTAAAACTGATAGTTGCTCCCTTTCCTAGTCTCCTGACTTGCACTAGTGGAGGAACTAAGTTACTTCACCTCTTTCTGGAGATCATCAAATCACTATTTCTTTGTCTCAGAGGAAACAACACAAAGCAGCACAAGACATAAATATCTGTATAAGAGGTGAAAGGCCATATTCTTTTTATTTCTCTCAAGGAAGATACTAAAGGACTAAGTTGTATGTAGTAGCTCCAGTTCTGCAGGCAGTCTTCTCTACAAAAAAGATAACTATCTGGCTAGCATGAAGTTGTCTGGGATTCCATGACAAAATTGCTGAACACCCCTTACAACTGGATCAATCAGGAGCAGTCCTCAACAAGCCATAAAAGCAACAATCTAATTCTTTGTTAAGAGTTAAGATTTTTGTCAGTGTTTGAGATGAGGTCTACAAACAGCAGAATGATTCATCTAGGTTTTAGCTCAATATTTGTATTGCTCTCAGGTCCTTTAGGAAAAGACAGATGAATTATCTTGGCTGGCAAGCTGTGCCTATATTTCTTGCCTCCAAAGTCTATTATGTACCTTCCAAGGTCAAGCCTACAATTTCAATTCATCATCTGTCATTTCCTTTCCAAACTTCTGTGTGTGTTAACTTCAGGAATGTAAGAAAAATCAACCTGCAAATTACATTAATTAACATTCAATAAATAATACTGAAATTTAAATTGAAAAGATACAGGAATTTAAATGTTATTTTTAAGTACATTTAACAGTGTAAAGGGTAAGTTCTCAAGGATATAAACTTCAACATACTCTCTTTAATTCTTTATTAATCATTCTTTACTTTGAACTTGTGATCATCTATATTCACAGTCTATGCGATCTATAGATTTCTGCTGGATGTCCTTCCAGGACACCTATGTATTTAGGTAAACTAAGAACTTAGTTTACCAGCGCTGTTCTCTTATGTACATGAAAGTTTGGTGCAAGCTATTTATTTTAATAGTTGCTCTTACTATTCTAACTCAAACAGACTGAACCCTAGATTGAAATATGTAAGTAATTACATTACATACAATTACTGAGGGTATCCTGGAGCATCATTACTTCCTTTCAAGAACCCTTTATTGTAGTGAATTATGTCTTAAATATGTTTAGTAGTTAATCTCCAAAAATATTTTTGTGCAGCTTAGAATAAAACTGACACTTATGACCTGCTTCAAAACTATTGAAGATGAAAGGAAGTGAAAAAAAGAAAAATTAATTTTGTAAACAACAAAAATCAAGTATCTGTAATGACTAGTCAACTGAGCCAAAATTTCAAAAGTGGATGTTAACATTTTGGGTTGTACAACTTCTGATTTCTTGAGCTAGATATTTAGGCGAAGTAAATAACCATAATTCCAAATGTTATCATAAGGAAATTAAGATATATCACAGGCACAGGGCAAAAGTCTAGCCCAAAGGATCAGGAGCCCTGAGGTCCTGAGCTACTCATGAACAACTCAAATGTGCTGGATTTGCTATCATGTGGAACTAATTAATTCCGCACAACATAGGAAAGATCCCGATGCTCATTAAAATGTCAAAATTTGACAGCATATTATCTACTATATTAAAGCTGTGTCTTCTTTGGAGTATAGGAAAAAAAATCAAACAACAGGTAGACCAAACAAAGAATCTAGGTTGCATATATGAAAGTGTAATATAACAAGCAGTGATATATGATAACAGTTCAACAATGACCACTGTATTAATGTTTTATAGGCAGATGTCAAGGTATTCTAATTTTAAAGAAGAGTGATTTCAACTAAGAGTAAAAGCAAGTACAGAAAAAAAAAGAGTAAATTGATGTTAGAAACACTCAAGTATATATTAAACAGAATAGAGTTGAAAAAAAATACAAATAAAATGTGGAAAGGTAAAATAAAGGCTCAAAACATACTGTGGGAAGAAATATGGATATGTATTGCTTTTATACAATAAGAGTAGTGACCTGCAAACATGGTCAAGGTCTAACAAATATTACATCAGTGGAGAAATCAGAAGAAAATAACATTTGTATGGTTTTAAATAAACGGCAAACAGCTGATGAAACAATTCAAGCATCATCATCATCTCTCTGTGAACTTGACCTTGGAAACAAATCCACTGGTCCTATATTACCTCATCTTATTGTTTATTTTCTGTGACAGTTTGAAAATCCAGAATGAGCCTTTTCCTTTACCTTGAATCCTTTTACTAAATGCTCTTTTACGCAGTCCTTTGTCAAAGTGCTTAAGTGTTTTATTCCATTCTTTTTTTTTTTTTTTTCTCCTTAGTTTTCCTTGCTACAGTTTCTTCTCTGACCAGTGGTTATTTAATGGAAGCTTTTTTTACAAAGGTTGCTTCTCACCACGGAGCCAAAGAACTAAAGGGGACCACATTGTAGGTAACTGTATTACTTCAAAAGTTAAATATTACATATTCTGCAAACAGTGCAGCAGGTTGAACTGTCAGAAGCCCAGCATGCTTGTGAGAGATACTCTGAAGTGGTCTATTGTGGTCTGAAGTCTATTGATGCTAGTACAGTTCTATGAAAGGAATGAGACATGAAGGCCTGTCTTAGAGAAAGAATTTTTATTCATCCCAATTGACTTTAGATGTTCACATTGTAGATATCTACATATAAGTAAGTTGTCTAAATGTTCTTTAGAATCAACTGGGGTACTGCTGGAGCACAATATATGGCCTCAGCAGTTATATGAGTGCTCCTTCCTTACCAGCAGTAGTTCACTCATGTATTTAAGGGGGCAATTTCAATAGCCGGGCTATAACTCCATGCACAATGTTGTATTCAGAACTGCAGAACTGAACGTCTTTTTGCTATCTATGTGACAAAGAATAGGGAATATATCTTTTGCTCTCATTGTTTCCTGCAAATAGAATTAACTGACCCAACCATATTTAATAGCACGGATAATGCTTACCTCCTTTTGTTCCTCAGCATATCAGCAGTCTTGCTTTGTGTTGTTGTTGAAATGCAAGCTCTTTCAGGGTTTGAAAGACAAAACAAAACAAAAACACAAAAACATCGAAATTCTGTAGCTTGGTAACACCTCTTGGACTTGTTGACAGAAAAATATCACAGCTGAGAAACATTTTTTTCCCCCAAACATTATAAATGCTTTGAAAGAGTTAAGTGACTTACTTTCAAAGAGTGCGAGAGAGATATCAGCTCTTCTGTTTCATACAAAAGCTTTTCATGTCACTTTCTGCTTACTGGTCTTTGATAAGTTCTTGAATTGACTTAGATAGCTCTCAGAGCTTTTACAAGCAAAGAACAATATACCTTCTATAAAGCATCCATCGGCCTTCACAGCAACTCCTGTGCTATCAGATTCAAGATAAACAGTGGCAGCAGGTGCATGTGTTCTGTAAGGCAAATAAAATGTCTCAACGTATAACACATCTGTGGTTCAGTCCTACAAATTTGCTTTTATGTAACTAACACCACATAAGCAAGGGCGGGAGTATTTCCGTCGTAAGAGCATTAAATTAAAAGTGGAATAAACCTGTACCTATCTGATCCATGTACCAGAAAGTTGCCACAAAATCTTTATTTCCATGAATAGCTGGGGTTTACCTCAGAGAAAAGTAGAAAATCTCATGTTAGGAGAAGAACACTTGTTACTTTTCTTGCATTTACCTTTTATTAGGAATTTTCCTTCCATGCTTTTTTTTTTCTTCTTCTTTTCTTTTCAGAATGCGGATCCACAATCATATTGCTTTGGTTTGAGAAGTTACTGATCACCACCTGATGTGTAGTAACAGTCTATGTGTAAGCTGCAAGACTGTGTCAAATGCAAGATAATTTAACTTGCTGTAGCAAATAAATATAGTAGTACAAGCTATGTGACATTTTTAATAATACATTTTTAAAAGGCAAAAAATACTCACATGCAAAGTGCTGTCATGGCTCAGATGATGTGTTTTAACTTGCTTATCTCTAGCGATTTTCCTGAACTCCAGGAATGCTTTATTCTGAATTTCTTTAGTTGACTTCTCTAATGTTTACTTTCCAACAAAATAACTCGTTTTAAAATGTTAGTAGACTATCATGATAAATGCTCGCTTTAGCAAGTTTTCCTCCCAAAGTTGTAGGCCATTTCTGTCTGTCCTTATTGAAGCTGGATCTATCTGTGGCATCCCACCGTTTTGCTTCCTCTGCTATTGTCTGAAATTGGTGAGGTGTTTTGTTTGTTCTGTAATGCAGAATGTGCATCTCGTTTCATACCTCTCACTTTCATCTGTCCCTGACAGCCACAAAATTACTCTCTTTTCTGTCCACACTCATTCTATAATTTCAGGCAATTCACTAGCATTCTTTTCATTATAGACACTGGAAATCTAATTATTTGGAGTGAAAGAGAGTTTTTTTTTTTTTTTGGTCTCCCCTGGACCAGATTTCCTGTTTGCCTCCACCCAAAACACACTAGCAGTCCTTATGATGAGCAGATGAGTAAAGGCATAATTAAATAAGATCCCTAGTTAAAATTTGAATGATTTAGGGAATTTATACCTCATCTACAAATTGCCACTTTACCAGTGGATTTTGAGCTCTTCTACACTTGCATAGATGACTTGTAGTCAGATAATTCATTTGAATTTTTATTAAAATGGGTCACAGTATCCATTTATTCAGGTGTAACAACTTGTTGGAAGTGACTTCCAGTCAGAGTGGGACTTAGCTCTGCAAACCACTCAAACTCAGTTGTCCCTAGCTAGTAAACATGATTTGATGAGGTTAGTACTGCTATAGATGTCCTTGCATTAAATTTGGCATCAAACATTAAACAGGAATAAATCCAGGTTGTCTTAAAATAACAAAGCAGACCAAAGTGGGCCTTATATCACCAGTCATACACGTCTACATCCAAGGATGACTTGTCAGCCTCATTTGATAATACTCCTTAGCCTGACTTCTTTTTAGAGATTACCATATAAGTATTTCAGGAAGAAGCATAAACCTCCAGCTGAATGACAAGAAGACTAAGGCCTGATTGAAAGACATTGAAAAGGATTTTTTTTTAACTTCTTTCATTTGAGGAGCTGAAGAAAACATGAGACCTGTCTATTATCCTGAGGTAGGAAAAGGTAGTGAGAAAAGAGATTTTCAATTGAAACATATGTTAGGACAGGTAATAGATTGTTTCCTCCTTAGTTACTTGGATCCTGAAGTTAAGACAAACAACCTGGATTTTCCTCTGCTAAGGTCCCCAATTAAATCCATATTGGATCCCAAATCCTTTCCAATATCTTCATCTGCCATCTGAGTTCAATCTGTTCAAGTGCCAGTTTTCTCTAGCTCATAAGATGGGCACTGTGAGAAACTGATATTTGGTGGTGACCCTTGCAAGGTTCAGTACTGAATGCACTGAATAAGACAGAGCTACTCAGCACCCTTCGCACTATCAGTGACTATATATATATATATATATGTATATATACATATAAATATGTACACATATGTATATCTGAAAGTTTATCTCAAAGTCTATCTAGCTATTTGATGTTTTTATTGCCTGCTTTAGAAAAACAAGATACTGTCTGTGTTTTGGGGGCTTTCCAAAAGCCTGGTATTGATTTTTTCCCTCCAGATTGCCACAGAAGATAAAATAGGTTGTGTGTTTAATTTTTCTTTGTGCCATGCAAATTTTCTCAGACATATAATGTCTTTATGCATTATTCCTAATCCAGTGAAAATGTAAAATTCCTTACCCTCAGATACTTCTTTTCATTTGTACCGAAACAGAGATAGGAGAACACTGCAAATCATTTACATGAATATTAATAGCTGTTCTTAAGTGAGTTCACTTCAACTCTGTTCATGCCTTCTATATGCTTGCTGCCTGTCAATATTCTAGTGATCAAGCTTTACTAGTGATAAAATTCATGAAAGATACCTTCAGCTTGAACACTCATTTACCAAAAGCAAAATTTGAATTGCATAACCAATCAGTGGTGTGAATTTCAAATATGCAAATCAAAATTGCACTTCACAAATGTGCCTCAGCATGCAATTCAATATTCTTGTAAGATGAAATTCAGTGCATTCAGAGCAGAGTAAGACAAAGAGTATTCATTGGCTGAAAATAGAAGTTAAATGGAGGTCAAGCAAAGACAGAACTCTGGAAGTTACAGGACAGATGTTAAAAGATATTTGTGTATTTAAAGATGCAGATCAGGTTTATGGTTGACATTATCAGATTAAGTGATTATTTCTATTACTTTCACAAGGAGATTTAGACATCAAATCATTTTTGATCATTTAAAAAATTCTACTGCATATCTATCTTAATCTTCATACACTCAGGGTGGGATTAATCTCAGAATAATTCCTAGTCAATGGAGAACTGGGCACCATCAAAGGGAAATTTACCCTGTCTGTTTTAGACATTCATGTTAGATGTGATGAATCCTCTTTTGTCTGCATTGACCGGCCTAAACTAGACATTTCAAGGAAAAAAAATCTATCTACAAACTTCTCTTTAAAGAAACTTAAAATGGTATGAAATATAAAGGATTTAATAACTAAATAAGAATAGTGGAAGAGCAATGCATGTCTTTTCTTTTTCCTTTTTTTTTTTTTAATATTTTTCCTTAAGTTTTATAGGCTAAAAATGAATGATACTGACCATGTCATTTAAGTGAGTAACAATGGATTTATAAATAGAACATTTGTCAGTCAGCTTATTGGATGTTATGTTTGGACCAAGAAATGTTCTCTGAATAAATGAATATTTTCCAATTAACAAAGAGTGTTGAAGTTTCACAATTTCTAGAATAAGAAGAATCAATACTTGTTCAGATGATTATCAACAAATACATTGACAATTCTAGTAGGGTAATAAAGTGACATAGAATGAATAACATGAAATTCCATAGTTCTGATAGTTACAGGATGAAAATATAACTTTCTATAGTGAAAATTCTTGACATTCCTTGAGAAGAGGAAATTGTAAAAACAAAACAAAACAAAACTTTCCTATTTATACCTAAAGATTGAGATAATGTGAATTTTTCAATATCTAACTATGTATATGCAATCCTGCTGTGCCTGTTTTTCCAGTATGATCATTATTATCTTCCCTTTCCTGCATTTACCTGCTGATTTTCACTAAAATTCATATAAACCCCTATGGTTGCATTAAGTTAAGTTAAAATTGGCAAGCTACTCAAAAGTTTCTGGACTGGGACATGCTGATACAGAACAGTGATAATATAAGCCTGTCTCCCCTAGTAACTGAACATTAAGATTACTCTCGCCATTATTCCTATATATCTTGCATTTTTTCCTTTGAAGAGTCATGGACAAATATCAGATTAAAATCTAATTCTTATATGTAATCACCATCTGGATCCTCCAGACATTGGCAAAGGTCCCAAAGAGTCATAACCTAAAATGCTGAGGGTTAAAACCTGGAAGTATTGAAGTTAACAGTAAAGTTTTTACTGATTTACATGGGTTCATTACAATGATAAATATAATTCTGCGAATAACATATCATTACATTTTCTATGTGTAAAAAAAAAAAAAAGAGGAATAAAGTGTATAGAGAGATTTCCTCCTCTTTATACACTATCTTTTGCAATTGTATGTCCTCCTACGACCTCCTCAGCAGTCTGATTATTCAGAGGAGACTTACCATAGAAATGGCTTACGCATCTGTCATATTCCTCTAAAAGGCAGATTTAAAGCCTATACCATAATTATTATGCTAATTCACTTTGAAATCTATGGGGAAGGTGCTGCATGCCTTTCAGAATGAGTTTGTGTAGCAAATCTAGCGTTGGTCATGATGGCCCACAAACATTATCCCTCAAGCTGCTTTAACAATTAGGGCCATAAGAAAGTGTGTACCACACACCTTGCAAAATGCACATGCAGTGAGAAAAGTTTTGATAAATAGTTTTATTCTTTCTTCCCCTAGTGAAAACAAACAAGCCCCTCTCCTCCAGCAAAAACAAAACATGCCACCACCCAACACTAATGACATGCAGAGGAGAAACAGTTATGCAATATTCCTGTCTTTTCTTTACTCCACTGTCTATAGATCTATATCCAGATGAAATAGAGCTTGAAAACTATGCGTTTTTTTTCTTTATTTTTTCATGTCTGTCAGGGTAAAATGCTGTCAGCTGGAAAAATGAATATGCATCTCAAATTCATACAAAATGCAATTACTATTACAGTTTTACTTGTGTCCAAAATATTACACTGAAGTGAAGTAATAGTAATCATGCCTCCCTCAACCACTACAAGACAAATAATTTTAAAGTTAAGAGCAATCTAAATGAGTTTAAATATACAAATGAACAATTAGAAAAAACAAACAGTAATGCTGCTCTGTAGAGGCAGTTCTCCCTAGAGTGCAGTATTTTATTCCAGGTTAGATTTTTAAATCATACATTATTTTCACTTTTTTTTTTTTTTTTTTTCCTACCTGAGTCGTTAAAAGGCGGATTTGAAGGGTTTTTTTGTAGTCTTAAATATATTTCAATGTCATGCTTATGGATATTTCTTATACATAAGGATTCCCAAAGCCTGTCCGATTTGTAATCTTAGACTCATTTTCTAGTACAGATGACTTCCTTATGCTTTAAGGAGATGTATTGTATTATTGAACACTAATACTATTTTTATAGTACCATTTTTTTTTAATATACTATTTTATAGTTTGCACAGGGTCTCTTAAAGAGCAAGAACATAATCAAATATAATATGAAAATTAATAGTTAATTAAAAAGACAGAAAAGGAGAGAGAGAGAGAATTTAACTGTTAAAGCCAAGAATACATATGTGTTTTGTAGTGCCTGGTAAAGTGCCTGATTAACGCAGGCTTCCCAAAATATTTTCTATCATTTTTTAAAAGAAATTTTAGAATGTTCACTAACAAATTGACCATGAAAAATATTATTCAAAAGAAGGAGCTAGAATATTTGTGCTTCTTTGTTATTGGTTCTTGTATGTCAAAATAGAAATCATACAATAAAGAATTTGCTTTGTGGTTGAGCCCATTTTTTAATTCAATCATAATTAAAAAAAAATCTCAATAGTACATAATGAAAATAGTACATAATGAAAATGAGATAATTGTGGTCCATTGATCACTCACCAGGCTGTGCTGTGTCTCAGACATGCAGTGATGCACATATCTTTGTTTCTTTTACTTAAGTTTTTTTTTTTTTCACATAGCTAGAAAAATCTATATCCTTTATATCTGCAGTGAAAGCTTCTGAATAAAGCAGGAAAACAGATTAAATGAAAAATACAGATGCTAGCCAAGGCAGACAGGAACTGAAAACTAAAAACAGTGCAGAAAGCTAAAAAGCAAATATAGAAATAATCCCCCTAGAATCACCATGTAGATTACATGCCTGGCAAGTGAGAAATAAGATAGCGTTATGTATATGTGTATTTTCAGATCACTTTTTCAATCATTGAAGTGATCTCAAAGGCCCTTTATTTTGTATTTCTAATTGTTTTCTCAGTTGTTGTATGTAACAATATGGAGTAGATATTTCTTTTTAAATACCGTAGAAATGATTATACTTAAAACACAGGTAACGGCACCAAACCTGAGCTTGTGCTTACTTCTTAAGTTCAGTTTATCTTTTGTTTTTGAAACTGTATCTATTAACTTGTTGTGTTTAAAAGCCCTTTACTGTCCCATTAACCCATGTCTCATTAACTTTTCTAGTTTATATATATATTTATATATATATATATATATATTTGTACTTTCAGCATCCACAATATCTAGTGATGGTAGGTGACATCATGATTTCAATTTCTTACCTACTATATCACTATAAAGATAAATGATTTATTCTGTCATCTAATAACCCAGTCAATTAGTTTTGTGATATCCAGATATAACTTCTCAAATTTACCTTTTCTTCTTGTAAATTTTGCATCATAAATATACTTGATTTTCTTACTACTCATATCTTTAAGAATATTCTAAATGATACATATATTAATGTAGATAGCTGAGACTATCTCTAGTTGTCTCCCTTCAGTGATGAAATAAGTTTATTTTTATATTTTTTTCCTTTTAACCATTGCTTAATGCATGAGAGGATTTTTTCTTCTATTTTGAGACAGCTTATTTTTTTGAAAGCCTATTATAAAAGATCACTTTAAAGCTTTTGAAAATCCAAGTACATTAAAGCCACATGAATAACCTCATCACATGCTCCTTGAGGAATTTAAAAATTATTCTAACAAATTTGTTAGAACATAACTTTCCTCTGAAAAATGGTTCTTTTTTATTCTTCTCTGTGTTCACATTTATCCCTTATTTTATGTTGCTCTACTAATTCTACTTATTTACTATTACATATAGATATTTGCCATGTAATGAAGGCAAATGAAAAGATCTGAAATTTACTGGATTATTCTGTGATGATTTTCTTAATGAAATGACACACATTTTCTAACAAGTTATGTAACAGAGTTATATATTCAAAAGTTTTATATTTCAGTTCCTTCAGAATTCATGGTCAAGTATATGCTTTCCTAATATCACTAAAACTATCACAGAAATGGTAAGAATAAGAGAAAAAAGCAGTGGTGTGCTCTGATCTTCAGACAGAGTAGAAAACTTTTGATAACTGTTGTGTTTGTTTATGTCTAATTAAGAAATGTCACAGTGATGAAGCTAACTTTATTCACAAAACCACTAGTCTCTTCTATCCAAAGTGAAGTGCATCCAGGATAAATTTGATCTTGATATACGGGGTTTCAATTCTCCCGATATTATACACTCTATGTGGTTCGTTATGCTAACGAACATGAGGAAGCAGGATCATCCACACTCAAGGAGAAGGAGGACTTGACCATTAACTGGTTTTCAAGTCTTCAATTAGTTTCAAGGAAAGAAGTATGACTCCGCTGGAATTATTTGTTTCAGGGAAATCAAAACATCAGAACACGATGACACAGTTAAAGCTAGAGATGAATTCAATGCAGATTTACAAATCCTTTCTGACAAATAAATCTCCAGTTTTTCCTTACCAGCTTACTAACTTCGGCAGAACTCAGCCTTATGAGCCAACTAGTCAGTAAGGCTATTCCTGTAGATTCCCTAGAAACTAGTCCCTGACATCATCGTGTTGACATTTCTGGGACTTTTTCTCCTGAAACAGATCGTTATGGGCCTATGACTGAGAATTCCCATTTCCCACTGATAATTGACCAGGCTGAAATAGAAACCATCCCACAGTGGAAGATTCTCTTCCACAGACATCTTCCTGTTTGTTTAAATTTTTAATGAAAAATCAAAAACTAAAACTAATTATAAATAGAAAGATACTTTTTTTCTTTCCTGTAAGACTTTGAAAACTTTTAATAAAATTATTTAAGTTCATAGATTAGGATGTATTTATACAGAATTTTTTTTTTCCTTGACGAAGTAAGCTTCCAGAACTGTCTGAAAATAGTGGAAGCATGCAAAAGACAGAGAAGAAGCAAATATAAGTTTTTTTTTTTTAAATGAGGTATACATTGTCAGAATAATTCCTCACTTCAGAAGATTTATAATATATCTTCAAGATTTCAGTGCAATCTCTATAGACTTCATAGATCTCCACAGGCATGTCTCAGATTTTTTCCTCACAGATCTCCTTAGAGAGTTCATGCAAACCTTTAAAATAAATGTTTACAAGGGAGATAGTGTAATTCTGTACTTTATTTTTTTTCTGTCTCTCCGTATCTCAAAGGAAAACTAAATTAATCTCTTTTACCTATCTGCAATGATGTTTTCAGAATACATTGCTATTGCTCCACCATTGTGCTGTTTTATAAATAAATTTGCATAACATCCAAAGTCAGGAGAGGGAAAAGCAGATGGCTAAGTGAGAAAGACTAAAACATACCAAAATATTGTGAAGCTTGATAAAGCTCTTGCCCAGCCTTTATCCCTTCTTTGTTATACAGGTTCTTATATTGCAACAAGCATCCATGTGTTTACACAGTCAAATGTTTAGAAAAAGAGCAATCCACATATCATTGAAGCTATGCCATAATAATAGTAAGAGCTATTCCATCGGGGTGCTGAATATTCTCTAGGTTTTCGTTGGGCTGTTGCTGGGAAATATTTCTGCCTTCCTCGCTTCGGAGGCCCACTGTGTCCCTTGGACCTTTTCAGTCTCTCGATAAACTCCCAACTGCTAAATAGCAGTTGCAAGAGGGGATATAAAAGATGAGAAGGGCCTTTTGAGAGCAAATCAAGGAATGGGACTCCTCAGTCATTCAGCCTTTTTTTCCACTGTTACATGGAATCATGTGTTGTGGCTGTGTTCACATTAAAAGGGTGCACACGTAAGTCTCTGTGTTAACACCACATCCTCCTTCCTGTTCCTGTGTGCTAAAGGAAATTAAAAATGGCATATTGGTGATGCCTGGTTGGGAGGAAGTGTGAAAGATAAAATTAATGACCAGCTTACAAGTCTACTTATGAACTAAATAGTGATATTCCGTGTTTAAACAGTTATATCATGGTAGATTTAACTTTTACTATATTCCAGTCATTCTCTTTTCTGAGGCTTCCAACTAATCGCTACACAACACGGATGCAATGGCTGCTTTTTTCACCTTTATGCTGACACTCTGAAATACTTTTGATCATAATACAGTGAGTGATCAGTGCAGATGAACACTCACTGCATGTCCGGTTTCTCAAAAAATAAAAAAATGGAGCAGATTAAGTGTCTGTAAGTAAGTATCTAAAAACGTCAAAATGAGTTGTCACCCTCAGGACCCTACTAAAACAGGTAACAACAGCATATATCCTTTTACACAGATGGATCAAGATCTTAAAAACTGTTAGTCTGTGTCTTCTGTTTCTCTCCCAGCCTGCTTCAAACAGGGGGTCCTGCTCCTGTGGTGGCACCTCATCTATGACACTACAGATGTTATGGCCTAAGAGCTGACCTCAGTTGCTGTCCTTAAATTAGGCCCTCTGGTCGTTTGTACTTGCAGCACTCACATATGGGATAGAGAGTGAGATTACATGGAAAGACAGCTTAGAAAAGATTTAATAAGAAGGCAGGATAGACTTATGGTGATCAAATACAGGACTTGGGCACATGAACCTGTGACTAGCCACTGCTTGCATGCAATGCCCCTGTTATATACTCTTCCTCTTCATTCCTCTCCTTGTCCCTCCCTGATCTCCTTCCCCCAGATTTCCTAAGAAAGATTTGCAGTCTCACAGGCCCCTCTCTTATCTAAAAATCCTTATGTTCATATTTGCATTCACCTAAATGTTCAGGTTGGTCACATCAGTAGTTTCTTCATGACTCATCAGTTAGTGACTGAAGATTTGCACCTTGGCATTGCCTTCATTATTCCTATCTACTAGGTTTACATCTTTCTGTGTCCTTTTTATTTCTTTTCCCCTTTATATATTGCCCTCTTTGCACTGAATAACCTGTGAACAACCTTAATAATACAGGCACTCTTCACATATTCTTACATGTACTTCAGAGCTCTGATTAATGGCCATTGCAGTTGACAAAATCACTTTAAAATTTTGGTTTTCAATGATTTTTAATTTTATTTGCTGAATCTTTTTGGAGATTTGCTGAATCTTTTTGGAGATTAGGAGGAGGTAAGACATTTAAATGGTGATAATTCCAAAGGTCTAATCAGCCTTATCTGTCTGATAATTGGGGGAAGGGGGAGGAGGGGAGAAACATAACATTTATCAGAATTTCAATGCAGAATAAGTTATAGATAGCAGTCATTTGCAGCAAAAGTGTTTAGAAACGTGTTGCCTCTAAATTCTGTTCTCTTCTTTATTATCTTTCGTTACAGCATAGTGACCCCACCATTTCTCAGATGTTAAAATAATTCAGCCAAATAAAAAAACTTTGATTGCAGTACTACACATAATTACTCGAGCTTTCTGAAAATACAGAAACACACATCAAACTAGAACAACATCTTTAATTTTCCTCTTTTCTTTTTAAATAACCTTCTCAAAATAATATTGATTAACATTTCATTATGTTGGTCCCAATAGAGTTCCTTTCTTTGTGTCTTAGATGAAAATAAAGATATAAGATGATGCATGACCAGGAATATGATACTGTCAATAAGAAACATTAATTACCAAATTAATTAGACACAATTTGTTTCTTTCCCTCATGAGGTAAGAAAAGTGTTTTTATCTATTTTATTGGAGAGCATACAAAAAAAGGAGAAACATGCATATATATATTCCTAAATATTGCAACCTTAATAAATTTCGTCTAGGGTTTCTTTCTACAGGGTAGATTCAAAGTGTTTTCTTAAACTGACTCACCCATCCCTAATCCACAGTTTACCAACATAATTTGCTTCTGCTTATTGTGATGTCCTGGCAACTGCAGAAATAATATGGCCCTCATGGCCCTCACTCATATCTGAACCAAAACTACTTTGATGCAGTAGAATAAGTCATATTTAGTTACATTTCCTCAGGCCAGAAGTATAGAGTATATTGGATGCTTTGCCCTCTGTGCTGAAAATACTTTTTTTTTTCATTGTGAATAAACATTGAAAATGGCTAATTCTTTCCTGTTATGATCTGTGCCCTCCTTATGGTTAAGTGCATTATATGTATCTTATGGAAAACAGCAGCAAGAACAACAAAAAACAAATAATATTTAAAAAAATAAAAGCACAGCTTATTTTCCAACCTATTCTTTTTGTTTGTTTGTTTTGTTTTGTTTTGTTTTGCTTACAAGAAGCCCTTCATTTGAAAAAATAAGAACAGTCTGAAAAATTCTTAAAAAATCACTTTCTTAAAGTATTACCTAACAACTTTTAAAAAAAAAATAACAAAAAATAGAGTGTATTATAAAAACATTGATAGACTTTTCTCTTTTTCTTCTTTAAAGAATTCTTCTTCCTTCCTCTACCTTTTATCTTTTTATTTCTCTTTCACTAAACTTGCCAAAATTTTTAAGAGAACTTATGTCTTGAGTAAAGTTAATGAGTCACTCTGTAGGCAGCACTGGGCTTGGTGTGGGTTGCAAAGCTCTGTGACTCTACAAGCACTTCCCAAATCTAGAGCAACAACTCTTCTTCTTTGAAGTTTTGCACTTAGGCTCTTAAAACTGTAAAAAGGAAAAATGTAACTGTTGAGGGTGGGATTCACTTAATCTGACTTTAACTATGGTAAAGACATCTTGTTTAAGCTTGTCATCCAGCAGCTTCTTTAGTCATTGGAAAAACTCTCTGCCACATAGTAATTCATCCCATTGCAGGATACTGTAAGATGTTTAAGGTAATGTGATAGATTACCCTCTGGAGATGTCTATTTATTGCCAGCTATCTAAAAGCTCCAGGTAACTAGCTTACTGTAGGTACCAGTTTGTTCTCAGCTAAAGAAGGATGACATGAATCCCATCTTAAAAGTTATTTTATGGAACTTTCTCTGTCCTGAAATAAGAAATACACCTCTAATTATGAATACAGGAAAAAATAGGTTTTTGAATGGATAACAGAAAATTTGTTTGATATGAGGAAGAAAATATTTGATCTTAAAGTTGAAAGCATTTGGCAAGAATGTTAAGGAAAAAGAAAGGAATTTTAATTTTTTTTTCTTGTAGCGTGATGAGAGCAGGATACAAGAAGCAGTCGTTTCTAAAACGCCTCACAGCTTTCAGGCTTTCACTTTGCAACATCTAGTCATTAAGTGGGATAATGCAGATAATCATCCCTGGTAGCAGTTCTGTGTCAGGACTGACCATACTGACAATTATTTTACAACTCTTAGTTAACAAGGGACTAATTTTGTACAGATTATTCCTACCTTTGTTTCTTTGTGTTTCACCATTTACTTCTGATTTTCTCTTAATTGAGACTGACAGTAAGAGTAATAAACAATAATGGGATATTGAAAACAATATAGCTCAGAAGTAGATAAGATAACAAGAGATCAATTAAAAGAAAGAATTAAAAATTAATTACATGAAAGAGAGAATAGACTTGTAAATACATTAATTTACACTTTAGGACAAAAAGGATATCTCTCTTTGAAGAATGTTATATAATTAATGCCATCATAGGATGTATTTGTACCTGGAAGATGCCAAATCTTTTAATTTATGTATGTGATAACTAGGTAGTCACTAGTGAAAGTATAAAAATTAGAAATATGTAAGAGTCAGAAATACATCTATATATCGATCTCTCTGTATAAGGGCAATTACAAATAGGTAACTAAAATATACTCAAATCTTCTAGGAATCTTCTATATAATAATTTTATTTCCCAGTCCAGAATCTTCCTTCTTTTTTTGTGCAGAATATGTCACAATATGCTATTACATAATAACATTAAATTAATATAATAATTGTACTACGAAGAAGAAGGAGAAGTAAAAGCAAAACCAAGAACTGGACCTTTCGCTTTAGACCTGTATTTTCTGTCATAAATAGCGAGTTGATTCTGTAAAATTTGGCCATGGGGGTAGAAGAGTATCCACTTTCATAGCCCTGATGTCTGACAAGTGATAAGCCAAGATAAAAACTTCACTCTCTAACAGCATTCGCATGGATCACACCCTCGCCAGCTATGTAAGCAGCATGACACTGCTGTATTTACTGTAATCAAATTTCTCTGGAACAGCAAATTGTTAGGGCTATTAAATGTCTCAACTGGAAATCTCCCATATGGCTAAATTGAAAGGTGGCAGCTAAACAGGCTGCATGAACATGTGCTCAGTTAAGTAGCGTGCCCCAAATGCCTCCATCATTTTCAAGATCACTTGTTTACTGAGCAACCACCAGATTTCTCTTAAGGTTTCTGTCATTAACTGGTTTCCCATTATACTGAATGCTGCAAAAAAGTCACTGCACCAGTGGTCAAAATGTTCAGGTTCAAATGCTTTTCAGTTGGGTCATAGACCCAATTATGCCCTGAGGTCCAAAGTTCGGTTTCCTTCTCAGAAGCGACATTGCCTCACTAAATACAGCTGTACTGAGTCTGCCCTCATCTGATATAATGTAATGGGTAGAACAAGTTCCCTAATCATCTGTTCCTTAAAAATTATGTTCAAAGAGAAGCCATGATTTATGTGCTCACAGTTAAGTTTTCTCAGTTAAGGGGAAGAAAGAAGTTTTATATGCCTTCTTTCTCTTTTGATGAGCTATTCTGCCTCTCACCTCAGACAAAGAATTTTATATAAAAGTCATGCATTTTTTTGAACTTAAATGTACCTGTATAAATAATTTTATTTGTTACATTTGTCTTTTTTAAATATAGTTCAGATGGTATTCAAAAATTAATTTTAAATTAAAAACACTTAACTAATATTTTTTAAGGATTAGAACGTAATCTAATCTGGTGAAATAACAAATGTGCCTCCCCATAAGGAGAGGAGTTGTTCCATATGTTATCCATATGTCAGGTTGTTCTATATGGCATTCATGAACAAATTCCAGATAACTAGCTTATATTCACAGCCTCACATTTTAGCTAAGGAAAAAGATTAGTTGGCCCTCCTCTAACATGCTGAGATAGCCCCTTGTCTCCCTCTCTCTCTGCCCTTACTAATGTCCAGAGACATGAGGTTGAAAGCAGTGAGTCATTTATAGGCTAGCTTTTACTGAATTCTCTAATGTGTTGGTAATCCCCCCTGTTTTGGGATCGGACTGTTCTCACTTTCCAATGATTGATTTTCTTTTTTTTCCATTCTAGATAATGGTGCGTTAAAATCATTAGCTCCTGTTTTCTGTTAATGAGTACACTCCCTTTAATGACAATCTTTGCTTTTAAATTTGACCTTTTCTTGCTATCTGCTAAAATTTAGAGAATTATGACAAACTCTCAGTAACAATGTAAGCATTAGCACTGGGCTCTAGAGAGATGTTTTTAACCTGCACAAAGCTTTTCCCTTTCTCTCTCTCTCTCTCTTTTTTTTTTTTTTTCTGTAATTTTATCTGCTTTTGCTTGTGTATATTTGTGAGGTTGAACTGAAGACTCACCAGGTTGAATCACTCACTAATCTTTATTATTACTTCAAAATAATTAAGCTAACATACTTTAGTTTTTAAAAAAAGCTCATTAAGGGGAACCTCTCTACCCATATGAACCTCATGAGCATCAACTGAATATTTTAATTTGAGCAGATCATAGATTTAAAAGGTGAAGACTTAACTTTTTTGAAGTAAATATCAAGCCTCCAGCTGACTTCACTGAGGCCAAGATTTCATTTACAGATCAGTTTGTAAAAGTTTATAAATAAAACCAAGTCTAAATTGGCAACCAATATTATTCAAAATGAATAATTCAATCCACTCTGTTAAACGGAATTGCCAAGAAAGATTTATGACCTTATTTTTAAAATAAAGAAATAGGAAAATATGATAAAAGAGGTGTGGACTTTTTTGAGCTATAGCTGTATAAAAATATTTCCCTTTGGATAGAAGTGTTGCTTTTGTTGTGCAGTAATAGGCTTCAATCTTGGACTTCAGGCCTTTTATCAGGATCTCAGTAAATGGTCTACCTCCAGGACAATATTTTATCATGATTGCCCTTAAAACTACTTACTATATGACAGAGCATTTATAGTTGTAATGGTTTGACTCATTGGACTTAGTCATGCTACTGAATAGCCAGTGGTGCCAGAGACAGTTTCTTAAATCAAAACACTAGAAGAAAACCTATTCTATATATAAGAAACTGCGTTTACTGTGAATGCTAAGCAAATCATCTTGCTCTTCCCTGAATTTCTAGAATATTGCATATTTCCAATTCTGTTTTGAAGAACAGAAAATGGAAAAAAATCCAAAACTGATCATTTGTCTTACTCCTCCAAGGAAGAAAATGGGTAGAAAAATTTAAGCTTTAAGAAAAAGAAAAGAAAAAGAAAAAGAAAAAGAAAAAGAAAAAGAAAAAGAAAAAGAAAAGAAAAACAGTGGGTGGTTTTCATTCATCTTCAGAACAACCTGCCACTCTTAAGTCTCTTCAGAAGCCAGAAATCACCTGCAGCTTTGAATCTGTGAAGGCTTAATGTAAATGATATACACTAAAAAAAAAAGAAATATGATGATGTGGCAAAATGAAATGTATTGTGCTCATATGTCAGTGCCTGTTTAGCATATCGAGAAAAAACATGAACAACAAACATACAACCATGCGATTGTTCTATTGCTGCTCTGCTATTATCAAAACAGTTAGTTTTAGAACTGTACTGAATTAATGATGCTCACTGAATCCTGCTTTTTTTGCGTTGTCTGTTGCACACAAAGACAGTATATGTGTTAGTCCTTTGAATAGAGCATTTAATATTATCAGATTAACAGAATTTAAATACTTTTCCTCTGTTTTTGACTAGTAACACATTGTCCTTTTCATTCTATTCCAATGTTATATTTGGAGGTAAAAAGAAGAAAAAAAATCATAAGGGCAAGAAAAGCAAATTTGTTTAGGCATTCAGTTAATTAAAACTGAAACTGAAGGCAGGAGCTTGAAAGAGCATTTTGTTCAGAGAAATTTTATCCACAATAAAGATTTTAAAATCAAAGTAGGTATCGTATGCTACATATGACCTCATGAGAAAATGCATGTACCTGCTAATATATACAGAAGTGTCAGATTAGCTGGTGCAGGATATGTATCAGGTAGATTCAAGCAGCAGGACACATCCAACCTATATTTAGACCTCTACTGTGCAGCTATCAGCATCTGTGCTCATCATCCTATGGCTATATTTATGGTCAGTGAAAAGAAACAGTGTTCCTTAAAGCACTTCTGGCTTACTTTACATAGTTAAGTGAGGGTGAGATGAAGTGCTTCATAGAGGTGCCCACACTGAGTATGCAGAGATAAGAATCATTAGCTCAGGTGGATGCCCAGCTGTCTACTACTCATGCTTCTAGCTCTGTGAAAACAGCATAGCTGAGGGTAAGCTAATAACTTATGTAGGAACTACTTCCCTCGTTTTGCAGTCTACTTTAGTTTTCTGTTTAAATTTGCTCTTATAAGCAACTGAAAAATATAGGAGTATAAACAGTTAAGAAAATTTTCACATGGTTTTAATAGCTGGTTTAATAGATCTATCTCTGGATTCTCTGAGTGGATATGAATTTGGCAACTTCAAAATCTCTCAAGCACTCACAGCAATAATATTTTATTTTAAAATTGTTTTTGACCATATGCCTCTATTAATCCATTTTCAGATTTGAAAATTAAACCTTAATATCTCAAAAGTCAATCAAGTACCAGTTTCATTACTTTTTTTGTTTTTGTAACTTATGTAGGAATATTCCCTATTTTTAAAATGAATGAATCCACTTTTATAATTTAAATATTTAATATTTAATCATACACCAACATTTGATTCTTTCTGTTCCATTGCTAATTAAGGAAATTATGTCAAATGAAGAAAGGCTAATGGTCTTAAAAGAAATTTGGAAGAGTTTGCCATATGGGAGAACAGGAAGAAGAGCATGGACTTGCTGAAACGGGATGAGAATACTGTTTCAGTTCTGAGATCCATCAAGAAAAGCACCAAAGGGAAAAGCACAAATGTCTTTGAGAAACCTTGAGAGAACAGTTCTCAGGACTGGAAGTTATGAGAGAAGCTGTGGAGGTTATTGGCCACAGTAAAGCTACGGAGACCCTTGAGGAGAAACAGGCCTGGGTCGAGGGAGCATTTCAGCTCTCTCTGCAGAGACAACTGTCTTCTATTGACTTTACAGGCTCTCTTGGGACTGTCATTCTTAGTTATCTGCAGGTGACGTGAACCCCCTGTAAATGTTTAATGGCACAGGCAAAACAGAAGCGATGGAAGTTCTTCTTTACTCTGTCTTATTAAAAAGAACATCACTCATTTTCAATCTAGATATACCTCTGTCACATAAAACCTTGTTTCTCTACTGCTTATTGCTCTGAATTATTGATATTATTTGTCACACATTGTAAGGGACAATGTCACACACTTGGGCCTTGGCAAGTGAAAAGTTGTGCATGCAAAGAGAGCAACGGTGCATAATGTACATCTGAACTCTGAACCAGAGAATCTCATCTCTGTATAGAAACCTTTTAGCCTCGATTCTTTATTTGTTTTGTTGAAACAGATATTTGTAAACTCAAGTAACAAACTGTATAAAGTAACCTGTCAGTTCTTTTTAATAATATACACATGACGTTTCTGTTAAAAGAAGAATTAAAACTAAGAGTTGAATGACAATGTAAAAAACATCTTAAGGATGTCTTCCTTTAAGGACCTTAAGTGCATATTTATTTTTCTGAGATCCAGAATCGAGGTTGTTGTTCATAGCTTTGTTTGCAGATAAAAATGTTAGTAGTACTTCTGATTTTTTTTCCTAGTCTTAAAAACAGTGTTACCTTTAATTCGCATCACTCCCATAATCCTATTGATTTACTAATCTTTTAAATTTTTTAAACACATATTCGTTTGTATCTTTGTCTGTTGAAGAAGAAAATTTCACTGCTGAGCTTCAACATCTATCACCATTTTTGTCATTTCCTGTTAACACTGATACTCTCCTGTACACTTATTCACACATTTCAAATGATCACCACTAATATAGTAGTTACTATCCACCTCAGTTTTTAATATGCAGTGGTACTCAAAAGAATATTTGCTGCTGACACATCCTATGCAATGTAGGGTAAACAGAACATTAAATAAGGCTCATATTAATGAAGAGACATTTTAAGATGGCTTAAGGGTGAAACAGTGGTTCGAGTTGCATTTAGGAGTTACACTACTAAAAATGGCTACTGGTATCACTGTAGTTCTCTCTCTCCACTGGCAAATTAAAGGTCAGGCTAGAGTAGGAATGCATTTATTGAGTATTATTGTAATAGGCCTTTAGTTTGTTAATTGAAGTTCACAGCACACATCTCTGTGCGCAGTGCTTATGCTGCCAACAAACTGTTAAATGCAATATGGATCCAAGAAAAAAAAAAAAAAGCCTGATGCTGTGTCCATTTGCATATCAGATGTCATCAGGATCTCAGTCCTGCTTGTATTAGTTTCATTGCTAGAAGTACTGCATGATCTGAGGAAGGATGAAAATGCAAGGAGATATTTTTGCTAAACTGTTTTGTTATTTTGCCTTTCCACCTTCATTCAATTCATTTTTTTTCCTTGTCAGCTTTTGACATATAGCATAAAATTTTCAGAAGTGCCTAAGGGCCACGTTAAAAAAAAGAAAAAAAAAGGCTGACGTATATAAAGTGGGATTTATTCTATAGGTACCAACAGTGAAGGTTGCGATCCTGATAAGTCCCATGCAGCCTTTGTAGACATCTTATGTTTCAGATATAAAGTTTTATGGGTATTGAGAGCATACACCCAGAAGTTCCTAAATCTTGAGGGGCTTGGGTTCAGCATCTAAGCTTTTGAGGATACAGAAATTATGTATTCTTGTGCTTAAGTACCTTGGAGCTGGCTCTGGGAGGCATTCTCAAGGAATACATAATACAAGAGGTACAGAATTTCATGTCTTTCAAAGTGTCTTAGCTTTTGCCGCTCTTCTTTTAAGGACTGGTACAAGAGAAAAAAAAAACACTTTAGTTTTTATATTCCCAACAGAAAATCTACCAGGTTGTTCCTTTCCCTATTGTTCCAGAAAGATTTCGGATTCCTATTTTTTAGCTTAATGAAGAAGGCTTGCTCTGTTAGGTGATAGCACTATGTGAGGAGATCACCTTCTCCCCTTCTTTGTAGAAGACATGCACAACCGAGACTTAAATATTCATTTGGCTAGAAAAAGGAAATAAAGGAATCCACAGGCTTCCAGTCACTGTGAATGTGAGTGTTTGCTTTCAAGGGTTGTTTAGAGTTTAGATTAGACTTTCCCAGCCTTCCAGTTTAGTTCTCTGTAGAATCAAGATTTATGCTGCTCTCTTTTAAAGACGTGAAAGTGACACCTTCTTTTTTAGATTTAAATAACTTATGGGGGAATTAGTTTTGTAACCCACTTTGTTGCTTTTGACTTCTACGTGCTATGAAATGGCTTGCTTTTCGATATTATGCTTTGACTATATTACACTCCATCAAGTATGATGCCATTATGTTGCATATAAAGATAATACTGATTATTGTTGATATTAGTATATTGGATATTTTCAGAAGTCTATTGACCATTCCTTTCGGATCATGTAGGGTACTTTTTCTCATTTTGTTGCAAGGACCAACTAACAGCACAACAGCATCTCGGAGAGAAACACAGGCTGCTTGATGCTGCAGACACAGCAGCAGCAATTAACCATTCCCTTTCAGAGAAGATGAGCAGCAACCAAATGACTCATCTTGATCACAGAGCTGACAGCTTCTGCTGCCTCAGCCCTTCACTTCTGCATGGAAAGGAAGGACAGACAAAAAAATTGTGCTGGAGGAGCAGACAGGATGGTAACTGTCTACTTTAGCAGGGTATAAACTATATAATTCAGGATGAGTCTAGCTGTCTGCTTTTGAGCAAAGCTCATCTAAGCTGTCCTAAGAAAGCTGCTCCTACAATTGGATCAATTCTCAGGCTTTTATGACTTTGATAGGATTACTCATGCTAGTGTATTTGTTTTTGTTTTGTTTTGTTTTGGTTTGTTTGCTTGTTTGTTTTCACTCAGGTAACAGAAATGCAGAATCATGACACACACTGAACTTTCCTTTGTATGAAGCTCTGTATCACAACTAACAGCAGAGACTGGTTTTATCATTTCTTACAGGCCTGAAAAAGTAGATGGGACTACCTGTGCCAAAAACAGTCCTTCAATTTCTTCTTTGCTTTAATAATAAAAGCTGTCTTTTTTTTCACAATTAAAACAGTTAAGAGTTGTCCATAGCAGCCAGAAGCTTTGATTTCAAAGAAACCTTCTATTCTTTAATACTGTCCACTCTTGTGGGAGGATATCCTCTACTGATAGCGAAAGAAAGAAAGAAGTTTCCATTTCATGTGTAATCAGAATTAATAATAATTATAATAATCATATTAATCATAATAATAAAGCAGCCCTTAAATAAAAGACATGCTGCATTTTTACTCTTTGGCCACGAATGTTAGCATGAGTCCCTTAGGATTAATATGAACAAGACCAATATGAAACTACTGCCGAGATTTGACTACTCAATGGCTGCAATACAGCAGGAAACAATTTGAGGGGAAAAAGTGATTTTAACAAAAAACAACAACAAAAAAAGGCAGTGAAGTCAGAGAGTTTGAGAATTAATTTTACAAAATGATTTCTCATACAGTTCACCCCTGTGTCACTTCCTCCCTTGAGTGTCAAGCAATGTTATAAAAGGTGTTGCTATAACAACACTAATTAATTATAGTGGGATTTCATGTGTTGCAGTAAAAACCCAAGCCACAGTAGTCCTATTTTATGTCATAGCCAGTGGTGTAAGACAGAGCTATATGATACTGAGATCAAACATAGTGCAGTAATTACCAAGAAAGGCCAGCTTGTGTCAAGGCAATGCATGCATATCTACCCTTATGCTTTGGTTACCTGAATGACCCTTAGAAACATTCCCCTTTTCATATAATATGATAGGGAATAAACAGAAATTTGTGCAGAATAATAAAGGGATTGCACATCCTACCTAAAAAATGGTGCCTGTCGTGCATGTCATGCAGACTTTTGCTTCTAAGTAAAGAATATAAGTAAAGGGAGTAGGAACAGAAGGAATTCTGAAATGCATATGAAATTTAATTTGTGATTTCTTTAAGTTTGAAAGAACTAATGTGCATTATTAGATATCAGTGAAAAAATACCTGAGAATAGCATTAGCAGGAGCCTTGATCGGACCTGGCTGTGCTCAGATGTTACTTTAACTATGAAGATAAATGATTCTTCAGAGAAAGTTGACACTCTCGTTCCATTGTTGCTAACAAAATATGGGCTTGGGTTATTTTTGTTTATATTTTTGTTCCATTTTTTTTCTGAAAAGCTTATGACTGAGTAGGAGAGCATCAAGTGAGAGCAGCATTACACATAAAGATTATGGATTGTTTATGGAAAATACAGTTAATTTTAGAATTGTTTGCTAGTTGCTTGATGTCAGTGCATCCACTTTACAATATCCAAAGCAATCCAAAATATATTTACATGTCAGTGTCCTCAGCACTGAAAGTTGGAAAGGAGAGCTCACATGAAACCTTCTATTCCAAGTACATAAAATGTATTTTTCAAAATTAAAAATCTCCATCTTAGGAGTATTTTAAAGACATTATGCATTTGATTATTTTTCATTACTTGTTTAGGATGAAAGTCTAGACATATTTTCAATTGTTCACAGTCAAAAAAGACACGTCTTCTTCTACAGCTTTTTTTTTTTTATTATTTTTTAACATGCTAGTATGAGTCAGAGCTGCTCTGCAACATAAGCAAGAAAGACATCCAGATGCTTGTTTATCTGTTTTCTGCGATATCATTAGACAGTCTTAGGAACATTTTTAGATGCAAGCTTCAGCAGCATTACAGCCTGAATTTCCATTCACACTCGTCTAAGAGGAAGAAACTAATCAAAATTGATTAAGCGAAAATAATGCAGAAGTCTGTAGAATAACAGACTCTGTCTTAGGGCTTTTCCTGTTCTGTGTTTTACACTACTATGGACTTGAACAGCAGTGAACAAAGGTAGCTGTGAATGATTTTATATGTCCTTGTCATCAAAGCTGTAAAAAAAGGTAATTCCTATAGAAAGATACTGGCTAAATGGATATAAAGCATCTGAGGGTCAATTAGAAAACCTATGGTAGATGCTCAATAGAAGTTACAAAATCTGTAAATTTTTATTTTCTTTGGCATTTTCTGTAGTGAACTGTGTTCTTCATTGAAGTGGCATCTCCCAGCTTTAGTAAAGTCACACAAGTCTGGAATCTTCAGACTGTAAGCGGGCACAAGCCTTTATGGACAGGAACAGAAAATGCTGCCAAAGCTGGTCTAACCAGCAGTTTACGTGAATTATACTAATATTTACAATGTTGGATACCAGGATATCCAAAACCATCCTGAAAAGTTTAATCATTGAATGTCTGCATCTAAAGATCCTTCTTCTTTTCATTCTTGATGCAAAGTACTCAAGTATCATCTGGCCAGTTGATAAATTTCACCAATGTATGGGTGGACTTTATACATCTTTCTTCAACTGGTGTTACCTTGTATAGATCAGTTTTAAAATGTTTTCACCAAGCTTCAAATTCCAATAATCCAAAAAAACAGCAAATTTGAGAGAGAAACTGGTATCTTGGATGTTCAAAAGGGTAATTTTCCAAAGGCCTGGTAGAGGTCTAAATTTTTGTTTTACCATGAGAAGAGTTTTATGATTCATTAATCCTTTGGCCTGTAGTAAAGTTTTTATATACTTTAAAGTACTGGAACATGTTATCCTTGAGTGAATATGAACTATCCTTGAGTGAAAAATGAACTACTTTCTAGTGATGGTATACTTTCTTAGACCAAATTATGCAGTGAACTCCTTTTGCCAAAAGAGATTTTCAACAAAATGGAAAAGAAGAAACATATTTCCAGACTTCACAAATGCTTATGACATGCTTTGATATACTTTTGGTCTTTTGATCAAAACACCTGGAGTTTTTCCAGGGAAGAGTATATGAAACAAGCTCATAGAGATGACAAATGGTTTTTGTGCTGTCACATGTTATCCAACCTGTGTATCATAGACTCTTTGTTCATTTATTAAAATGACATCTGTCTCAGTACCAATACTTGGCCGTTTTCTAAATTAAACAACTCCTGAATAACAATGCTTGAAATGGTTTCATCTTCAAATAAGAAGAGGGAAAATGGTACCCAATGTGTTTGCTTTGCCTAGTATTTCCACTGATATCCATTTCTAAGTGCATTTGAATCTTAAGATACTTCTATTCTCTGAGATTTTATAAACACTGTTCACAGTAATAAATTAACAGTGAATGTCTTAATAAACTAGTTGGATCAGTATGGTATATATATGCTTTACATGCTCCAGATGTTCTTACTTGCGATCAGCTATTTAGCTCCAAAATACTGTGATATATCCTGGTACCTCTGCTGCAGTGAAGTTCAGTGATATATGTTCTGCATTCAGATACATGCACAATATTACAAATGTTCCACTGTTACATACTGTGAGGGTTGCCAGAATTATGCAGGGTAGCATCATGCAGATAAGATACAGTTCTCAGAGAGGAAAGATCTGTCTTAGTCTCAATCAATCACTGTACGTGAATCTCTTCGGCTCACTGCATTTTGTAGTTGTCCAGTTTACCACAGCAAAATAACACAGTTACAAAGAAACACAGACAACTTTCTACTTTGTATTTTATTTTATAATGTTTTATTATGTTTTATTTTGTTTCTGTAAACAGGTTCTTTTTTTGTCTGTCCACACTAACAGTCTTGAACAAACTGTGGTCTGGAAGACATTTTCCTAGAAAGAGGAAATGAGACAACCTGCAGTTTGCACACAAAGAAGCGTGTTTTAGAGAAGTGCCCTTTATGGAGCCTCAACAGCATCTAGTTGACATTGAACATCACCAATGAAACAGCTGCTACTTGGCTTCACAAGTCCTGCATTTGCGAGGTACAGAGATAAGCTAAAATGTGATTTTACTGTATAGGTGTTATTTTTCATTCTGCAATATATCACATGCCAAACTGAAAACACATTTGTTTAATTCTATTTACATTATCAGCCTCCATTCTCTTGTTTAAGGAGCTTATTTCTTTTCCGCAAAGTGCAATTGTTGTCATGGATTGATGAGTCTGCTACAGACAAGCAGAAAAGCCATAGGTGACCCATTTACCCTTTCCCAATAGGGTACCAGCTGCCAATTGCCCCCACTCTGCTATGGCTTGTCCTTCTTCTCACCTTGTCATCAAGCCAAGACTGCACACTGTAGGAGCACAGGTAAGCATCTGCCTCTCTAATCACTGCCAACAGCTCTCCATTATCAGCTGCCAGGGGTGCTTCAAAGAACTCTGCACAAGTTCCTCTGGATACATAATACTTGGAGTTTTTACGCCTGCCACAAATTGTGCCTTTGCAAAGCAGGAAATCTCAAATGTCAAATCTGTTTCCAAAGTTGCATTTCAGCTCACTATGAAGCATAATACATGCTAGTGCACTTTCCCCTGCCTCTCTTGACTGGCAGACATTCCCAGCTGGAATAAGTATGCACACTTCATCTAAATAATAGAAATATCTCTACCAACTGAGAGCACTTTTTTTCAAAACAAAATTAAAGAAATAGGACCAGCATACAATGACCGCCTTTAAGAACTTATCTTTTTTTATTTTGATAAATTGAGAAGACTAACTCATTTTCTTCCATGTCGCCTCCTAGACATCCTATATTTTATTTCAAATATTTAAAGGAATAATTATTCACACTGTTTATAAATCTGTGTTCATGAGAAATATGGGCTCATGTACTCAATTCTGCTTGTTCAGTGTCTTGTTGATTTCATGTTATTGTAATGACCAGTTCTTGGGAACTGCTGTGTAAAATAGAGGCCTCAGGAACCTGGCAGATTTTAAAACACATTTCAAGCCATTTGAAAAAAAAAAACCTCAAACAAATGAACATAAACAACAAAAAGCCCTTAAAAGACAAAACTACAGAAAAAAAAATCACACAGTTTTGACTTTTTTTCCCCCTGCAATTTCTGGCTTCAACCTGTTAAGATATATCATTTTAATTTATGTTTAAATTAGGAACAACCTTAGAAATATATCTTTTTCCCTGTTTGAGTGTTTGTT
>NW_010583630.1:573311-606345 GCF_000705375.1 Tinamus guttatus
CAGCAGTTTGGTTTCTTATCGAATGGCAAATCAGTACAGTCAGAATCTTTCTTCTTTTTAACATTTCTGACCTGGTGTTTTTCAGACACTCATTTGACATAGTCAATACACTTGGAGTCATTATTTAATACTGAAATTAATTATTAACATTTGAGACATAAGAACACATGAAAGAAAAATTTCCCTTGGGGGAATTTTAACATTTGGCTACATTGAAGGAGGGGGTAGACACATATCTTCAGGTATGATGTTTTGGCTTGTAAACTTGTATTTTACAAAGTATCCACCCTTCTGGAGCAGCTGACTGAGCCTTTACTTTTCATTTTCATTTTCTCTTTTACCATAATTGGTGGTTTGACACATTGATTGTTGTGATTATCCTTTTAAGTATAGTTCACTATATGTAACTAGTACACTAGTGAACAAACCATGAAATATACTTTTAGGGATTACAGCACATAAATATTAAGTATTATAGCACTTTAGATTCTTTGCTGATAGTCTACTTAGATATTTGTCCCCGTGTGATGAAATCTGTGGTGAATATTTGCTAAATATACCACAGTTTTACTGTATTTAAATTTATAGTGCAATATAAATACTGAAAATACAGTTTCCTTATCTTTCCTTAATATATATTTTTTAAGTAATAAACAACCTTCCATAAATGCTTATATATGTTGAATAAAAACAAAACAAAACAAAACTCTGAAATTCTTATAAGAATTCCTCAAAGTTATCATTTCAAATTTGACTTTATTTATTGTAGGAATGCATTAGTATGTGTTGGTAACCAGGTGTGGTGTCTCTGTTAGAGATATTGATAGATGATGCATGATACACAACTTTCACTTTTCCTGAAGGGAGTCAAATGGAGCTTCAGAACAGCTGGTATCTCTTTTGTTAACTCCTTTGAGCAATAGTGGGTATTTCCTCCAAATTTCCTCCTATTTCCTCCAAATTCTGGATAAGCTTCAGCCAAGTTAAATTACCACAGTATCTGCTTTCTTTAGAACTTTTTATATTGTATTAATCTTTTTAGATAAAACAGCTAGTAACACAGGGATTCAGTATCACTCCTTCAGTTTTGTCACTAGGTCACAGTTAAAGTATGGGCAATCTGTGAGGGTTTCTTTTCCTACTAGACATGAGGGAAAAGGCTGGCATATATTAATGTAAGTTAAAATAACTCAATAAAAAAAATGTAAAATTATGATGGCATAGCCTACTATTCATTTTTATTTAACATATGCCAAAACAGTCCACATGAATGCGACATATGGCTTCCCCTAATGTACACACTAACTTTAACTAATGAAATTTGCTGATTAAGTCTTATCCCAAGAGTCAATACATTTTTTGTTCTTCTTCTTCTTTCAGAAACCATCAAAAATAAAAGATGGATGTGTCTCGCCTTTTTAGACTATTTGTTATTATTAAACGGATGACAATAAAAAGAATCAAGAGGCAATAACTGAAGCCACGCAAGAGATTATTCTCATATTTATTACTCATTGTGTGCTGCCGGCAGCCTGCTCCAAAGGAGACAAAGGAACATTACGTGAGGGAGCGTAGCCAAGCAACGTTGCATCATATCGGCAAAAGTGGAGAGCTCGGTCAGCGGCACTCAGCAGGGTAGAGAACACTGACTGCGGACAAAAAGTAATGCATGTCAGAAGATGAGAAATGCAGAAGGCCAGTGGTAGACAAAGCTTGGGGAAAGGGTTGTTGCAAGGGGTAGGCCATGAATTACGTGAACAAGGCTGAAGCTAATGTAGCCTCCTGTCTCCTCTCCCCTCCCCTCCCCTCCCCTCCCCTCCCCTCCCCTCCCCTCCCCTCCCCTCCCCTCCCCTCCCCTCCCCTCCCCTCCCCTCCCCTCCCCTCCCCTCCCCTCCCCTCCCCTCCCCTTCCCTTCCCTCCCCTCCCACAATCATTGTGCCTTAACAAAATTCTTTAGAAACATATTTTTAAAAAAGAAAATGGGAGGGGGAGAAATTTTAAATCAAAGTTGGCAGTTCTCTGATGTGTCACATTTCTCTTTCAGTATCTTTCCTGGTCTTTGTTTTAGCAATTGATTATTCAGGTAATGGTATTCAGGTTACTTGTTTCCTTATTGATCTTACTTGTTTAAATGCTTTATTTAATTATTATTTGTCTAACTTAATACGCAAAGTTTCAAACTGAGCTGAAAGGGGTGAGAAGTGATAATGGGAACTATGTTAGATAGCAAAGTTGAATTTGCTCCTGTGTATCATTTCCACTACCAGGAAAAATGATGAGGAGTGTGACTCGGTAACACATTTTAACTCTTCAAGCAAGACATTGCTTCTGGCTTTGCCTTCCCCAAACACTTACCACTCACCTCACTCTATAATAATCAAGTGCTTGAAAAGAAATGATTCCTTAGAATATTTTATTCTTGGAAGATATCTCACCATTTTGCAAGCATGAATTATTAGTGGCCCTACTGTTTTCAAGCATTGATCTTGGAGGTCTCTTAATGAGACCTCCTACACATCATCCTTTCTTTTGTTGTACTCTGACTCTATATAATTTTATTCTGTGCCTATTAGAGTATTTGTATAATGTCAATTTAAATTTTGAATAGGAAATAAATGCTTGCTTTTTTTTTTTTTTTTTTAAACAATAGCTATTTCACTGCACAGGTTATAAAAATAAGAATCACCCTTCCAGGAAATCATTTACTTTCTTCAAAACAACAGTAATTGCTCTTTTTTTTCTGCCTAACTTGATCAATATTTGGAATTCACATTCCCAATATTAGTATGAAAGAAACAGAAAATACTAATAATCTCAGGTCAGCACTGGAGGTTTTTCATTCGGTGTTTATAAAAGCAAATGATCCACTGAAGAAAAGATAAGGTATGTTTTGACTATACTCTTACCAAAACATCAAGTTGTTGCACCCTACAAAATCCAGAAATATTTCATGGAACAGGACTGAACATTGTTGCTATCAATTTCAAGAGAATGTCAGAGTGAGATTGTGTTCAGCCATAGTTATGTGTCTATAGAGTTTTTTTTTCATTTTATATACAAACTGTTGCATTTTTACTTTTCATCTCACATCTTCATTTGTTGCAGTCATCAATTGTCCAGTGCAATAAGACCCAGAGTACCTTCCCTTTCATCCGGGTAAACACAATTTATCTAAAAAAAGAAATTTACAGAACTGGGATGTATAACATTCTTTTATTCAGCCTTTTTTGTTATTTTAACAAGAAGCACCAAGAATCCTTTATAATGTGGTGTTTTGGTCACTGATTAAGGCAAAGCAATATAAATATTACTAAATATGTTGATGATTGTGATGTTAATAATAATAATTGTATGTGATAATAACACTAATAGTGAAAATAATATAGAGAATAATAATTTAATACATGTTTTGTATAGGATAAGAGTTTTTTTAGCAGGATTCATGAAATCACCACTGAATCACTTTATCATTTCAGCAAATAGAAATATAGTAACTTCCATTTAAACAAAATTAGCTTGTGTAATTTTTATGGATTCTTTTTTTGTTTTGTAACATTTAAATTTCGCATTCATGTACAATGTCCCTAATATGCAAGACATATACAAATGAAAAGAGACAGTTTCTATTCTCAAAGTTTAAGGGGAAAACCAAAAACTTAAAAAAAAAATGGAGAAGCACAGATAGAAAAAGGAGTATATGTTGATAAACAAGTGACATCATTGGTCAGTATGATAAGCTGTATACAGAAGCAGACTGTGATTTTGCCCAGTGATTTTGTCAGGCCAATCTTCATTCCTCCTTTGTTACATCTACTTTTGAAATTGCAGCTCTTGTATTCATTATTGAGGCAGCAAAAATCTCATTTGGAGACTTCAGAGAGTTTGAAAACACAACCTTAGTTTTTGAGCTTCTCCCCTTTTCATTAAAATTGTTAGTCACATTTGTTTCCAAAACACTTTATTCTAAATTGCTATTCTGATCATTTCAAATTCTCTCTTCCCACAAAGATGACTGAAATCTGATTTTCATGAAGTGCTGCAGCAGGTCACTTTGAGGCATTAGTCTTTTAAACTTTTGAAACAAAAAGAAATTTTATGTATTCCTAATTTTTTCAATCTTTGCTTGTCATGAATCACAAAAAATAACTTGAAGGAAAAGGTGTATTGAATCTGAGTTTAAGGCATAGCCCAGTTATTTCTGCAAGCACATGTTCTCAAGGCATTATGTCAATGAATGACTGAAAGAACGATGGCGCAAGGGATTGGCAATGACATCTAAAATCTTCTTTTCAAGTTAACGGTGCCAATGCAACAGAGTTTTGTAGCCACAAAAGTTGTTAATTACTACAGGAACTTTCATTCACAAGGCAAGGCAAGGCAAATCAAGGCAAGAAAATGAAACAGTTATCCTTAAAAGTTGCTCAGGGTTGTAATACCAGAGCCCTTGGGCTCCAGTGCTCCCCCATTTCCCAAGCTCCCAAGCTAAGCTCAGCAGCACGATGACTGCACACTGGGGCTCTGACAGTCCCTTTCTTCTGTGCTCTGCTTTCTGCTGAATGCAGAGCCAGAGGAGAGGAATATTCCTCAGGGTTCCAGTCTGATCCCTTCTTTATACACTTGAATTGAAATTGTGGGAATAGAGCTGGTCTTCCTAGTCCCCCTGGAGGTAAGCTTTGTATGATGAGGCAGTCTGGAGGTTTGTACTAGGAAAGCTCTTCTGTTGGGTAAACTTGAAATACTGGGATGATTAAAGAGAGTCCTGTGACACTTTGCATTTCAGACCACACAATTCCTCCTTTCTATTTTTTTCCTGCATTTTGAACAGCGACGTATCTGCACCCTATTGGGTGCAAACCCATATTGACCCCTCTACACCAGATGGGTTTTATAAGAGGAGCTGTAGAATATTTATTTGCTCTTTTAAATATTATTTTCCAGTTAAAATGACCTTTGTCTTAAAGGTCAATCCTACTATTAGGAAGGCATTCTTTATATGTGAATGTATTTTTCCAGTCTTTTGCTGAAAAATAAATAAATAAATAGTACATAATGTTAAATAGTACATAATGCCTATTAAGCACATTTGAGCAACCAGTTTCAAAGTCCTCTCCAAAATAAGGTGGTATTAGGAAGGCTAAACAAGGGAAAATGTAGAAAAATAGAAAATATAAATTGCAAATGTCTACATGTTTTCAGAAACTTTTATCTGACCTTTGACCAGAAATATGGTAGAACAGATGTAGAAACATAAAAGGTATATTTTTTGCACAAATCGCCCTTCTTCTCCCTCCATAATTTTTGGAGCAGCTGTGTTTTTATCTCTTAAAATTATGAAACAAATTTGTGTGTTTTCTTAACTGATGATGTAAATAAAGTATCCCCTGGTCATAAGCAAAGTTATACAGCACATTTAGTACAAAGTTATATACACTAACAAATTGCTTTACTTTAGATTCAAAGCATGAGTACGAAACTCTGACCAAGAAAAATAACTTCAATATTTTGGACAAAACTTTTGTTTTCTGACTAAACACCATTTGAACTGCTTCAAACTGAAAACATGAGGACAAGTCTTTGTTTCATTAGAAACCCAGTGGGAATGATGATCATAGCATTATTTCCATTTCTTTCATTCTAGGAAACAGCTTTGGAAAGCTATGATATGGGAGGGTTAATATATCATAAAGCTTGCATGAGAGGAAGATCTAAATTCTGACAAAGACTAGTGTGCTTCAGTCACTGAGTCTTTCCCATAAAAAGTCACTACTTTTTATGTGGTTTGTTATGTTGAAGTTGAAATACTGCCAGGAGCTATATTCAATTTTGTTATAGTGAGGACAGATTCTATGTGTTCCTGTCTGCAGTTTGGTTATAGCAATGTTGAGGACTGCATGCTTTGTTTTTAATTTAGTATATTCTCTACAGAGTCTCAGAAGCTGAAATATTACAGGAAATGACTGGATGTTATTTCAGCACAGATTTCACAGCTGAACTAAAGAAATTCATGCTTCTGAGTTGAAAGAAGAAAAGAAACACACAAGCATCAAAATAGGAGAAAGATAAGAGAAACAGGCATGAATCCATTCTTTAAGACAAGAATAAGGATTTAGAGAGTGATTGTGGAAGGGGGTCGGACACCAGAGCAGGGACTCAGGTAATGGAGTGACATCATGGGGAGAGGAAAAGAAGCTGCAGCTTCTAACTATAAAGTTTTAGGCTTAAGGGAGGGAAAGATGTGAGAGTCAAGAAAGAATAAATCTGCAGGGGAAGAAAGAACTCAGATATTGACCAAAGATTAACGATAGGGGAGGTGAGCTAAAGATGGGTTTTGAATGTGATTGAGAAAAAGAACTGACAATAATACTTTCTTTTTATCCTCTGTTCGTTCTGTCTCGTATGGTCTCTTTTCACTTGCCCCAAGCTGAGTTTTGTCTTGAAAGTATATGAGAGATTTCATGAGGTCTGTGAGCTTTCATTACTGATATAATTTGGAAAATACTCACACATTAGAGAGAGGATCTGTAGCAGCAGCAGAAGATGAAGTGAATATTGGCACTATCTAAACAAACTAATGAAATTAAGAAACAGACTGAAATAGGGAGCAAATCTAAAAGAAGAGTGCCTCTATAAACTAGGCAAGCTTGGAAAGCTTTAGCATATTTAATATCTTTCAGACATTAAAGTGCACTATTTAAAGACACCCCAATTTAAAACTATCTGTGTATTTCCCTGACTGAGGAAAAAAAAAATGTGGTCAAATTTATGAGCTGTTCAACAGATTTTAAGTGCCAATTTCTCATGTAATTTCATTTGCGTAGACATGCGCAGACTCATTTGCAAACTCAGTGGCCAGATGCTTGTCAGGCTCATTTAATTGCCTGAGAATCAAACCCTCAGCCAGGGAGCCATATACAACCTCTCACACTATTTCATATCTCTGGCAAGAGCATGGATTGAAATCTACCAGTTTCCATTAATCATACTATAATTCACAAACAGTTCACCACAGACATCAGTCAGACCTATATGTGCAGGGTAGTTTTCAAAGGGTGCATTCGTGTGCCTTACTTTGGTCGATCATATTAATTGTGTTATTATCAGATCTCTATCTTTTCCCTCTCTGTAGATTCTATTAGCAAGAGCACTCCAGTAAACATCTCCTTGGGATCCCTGTGGTCATTAGAGTCTTAGGAGTATTTTCCATTTTTCTGCTGGTTAAAGAAGGAAAAGTGATGGGCAGCTTTTGAATGGACAGTCTACCCTTGATTCTTCTGATGGTTTTTGTGCTGTGACATTTTTATCTATGTAGGGGGCAGATGTTTGGTTGCAGGTAACCAATTCTGATTAAGAGCTCTAAACACTGTTGCTGTTCTTACTTTTTCATTAATTTCAACTGCTGTAGAAAACATATCTCCTCTCATTTAATTCTAAGTTACAATGTGGGCCAGCAAACTAGCACCCAATAAAGTAGTTTCTGGGGAATATTTCCAAGAAACTGAAGATTGATTTGCAGAGACGCTCCCCATGCTGTTACTTGACAATACAAATCTTTGATGCACTTTTACAGATAAAAGAAATATGGAATAGTTTATTTTTATATACTTATATGATAACTTTTTGATGGCATTTCTCTGTACATTTTCTTTTCCTTTTTTAAAGATTTCCCTACCTGCAGTTGTAAGGAATCCTGGGCTAAGTACAGTTTGTTGTAAGCCAGAAAGCCTCACAAATCTAGCTTTAGTGCTTTGGGAAAGACTTCTTTACAAAATGGCTTTTTTTTTTTTTTTTTTTTTGCTCTCTCTGATGTTTCTTTATACAACAAAGTAAAAACATTAGTTAATTTTTTTAACTTAGATTTTGAAATTCTAAACCCTGTCAGCGATTCTGACATGTTCACCTCAAAGGAAAATCTCAAACTGATCCAGTATGAGACTGTCTGACTCTGGGTCCATTTCACATTCACCTACTAGTAGCACATTTCAGTCTCTGGACAAGTATTAATACTTCAGAAAGACAAAATAGAGGTAGGGGTTTATTAACCTTCTTGGTAGGCCAGACATTAGAGGAAAAGCACAAATCTCTGAACTAAATTTATTTATAACTGCGTTTGTCTGATACTTCTGAAAAAGAGAAAAAAAAAAGAAAAAAAAAAAAAGAAAATAATGATAACCTCTCTTCCTCATGCAATTTACCTCTTCGATAAGTTTGCAGAAATAAGTTTTCAGGGAGAAGTCTTCTAAGTATGACGTTTCCTGAATCTTCAGAAAAGAACCTAGAAAGAAAGTTATATTGTAACATATTGAATCTAATCAGATTACACTTAATCACAGTAAGTGGCAACCACATCCCTGCTTCTTAAAAGGAATTTACTTGGATCACGTCAAGGTAAGAATTTCAAATGAAGATTGATCTGTGTAACTGCGATCCCTGTACTTTTCTACTTGTCATGCTTTAATCCCATAAGCTAAGAGGATGCAGGAAACATATTAACTGCTGAGTTCCATTTTACCTGGTCATACTTACTCATACAATCTTCATTTCTACTTGACAGAAGGTACTCTATAATTTTATCAAGAATGAGAATATATAACAAGTAAAACCAGGAGATGGGGGTTAAGTTATTAAAAATAGAATGACCTCTTTATTTCTCACCATGAATTTCTCCCCTTCTGTTCAAATAGCTCACTATCCTTCATATTAGGGAATTAAGTGGTTGGCAGATGAATTGTGCTGCTTATAGGTACTAGAAATACATACACTTGAGACATGAGGTTATTAAAATGTCTGCATACTACTCATTTCTCTAAGAAGAGTGAAATGAATCTGCTCAAATTCATTGGTGGCTTTAGGAAAGCCCAGATTAATTAATAAAGACTAATCATGTACTGTTTATGCCAAAGACCAAAACCCATGTTTGCTCTTTTTTATACCGCTTTTCTTTCCACAGTGAAACCCCAGTTCTATCAATGTTCATAGGTGAACTTGTCTTGAAGGTATTGAAATATGATGGATATATACTCTAGGGATGTCGGGTTATTACAACTGCTGCAAAGTGAAGAACCTGAAGCCATGGCCATAGGTATTGGCTGATCTGGCTTCATGGGCCTTTGGACTCTGCTTCTCTCAATTGCACCTCTGCTATTCCTCCCATTTGTACATCTTTGCAGGCAGTTGCCTTGGAACTTTTTATTTTCTCCCACTCTACAATTTCCGTCTCTTGTCTATGCTTCTCTTGGCTCATTTTTTTTTTCTCCCTGCCTTTTAACCTCTTGCACACTCTAATATTGGGAAAGCAAATCCTCAACATGAAATGCTTCTCCACACCTACATTCATGACTAATAAAACAAAAGGAAAAAAAGAATGATTTTCCTCTCATATTTTACAGGGGGTTATAAAGATCTGGTGGGGAAGGACTTTTCCTGCTGGGAAAGGACTGTAGTGAGTGTCCGACCATCCCTTTACAAAAACGTCGGTATTCTTGTGTAATTACAATCTATGCAAAAACACAGGAGCAGACCGGTGTAGGTATTTGAATTTGCAGGATCTGATGCCACTCAAAGGCAAAATTTGTCTTCTGGTATATATCATGACAAATAAGATACATCCTGCCAGATCTCTATGCATGTCTAACAACAAAACGACTGTTTAGCTGCTTTTCAGACCACAGAATTTCCCAATCTGCTGTCACAAACCATAATCACATCTCAAAAAATTAATATTTTTGTTTCCAATGTGAAAAATAGTTTGTCTTAGTTATTAAGTGGCTGTCAACAATAGCAAGCATTTTTGCAGTTCAACTGAAGAGCAAGTATCTTCTCAAAAGTGATGACTGACGCAGCTATTGTGTTGCAGTCATTACAATGACTGAAAAAAAGGGGCCTTATGATTCTGGAAGACAGAAAATCTGAAAAATTTCCCAAAAGACCTAATTTCAGAACAAAAATACCTGAATCAGGCAGGTCTATCCTCAGATGGAATACATTGTCATTGATTCTTAGAATCATTTAAGCTTCCAAAACTTTTGCTGGAATGTATACAAAAATAATTATCAAAATCTCAGTTGTTTTTAGAAATCTCTTCAGCTGAAGTCATGCTTCCCCACCTGGGTACATAGCAGTAGATGCTTTAGCCTCAGTGAGATTCTCTGTTCTCAGCTGAGACTCGCAGTTGTGCACGGATGTATATCCTTAAGGTCATGTGTAGAGGCTTTTAGATGTGCGTCATAGCCAAAAACAGGGTTTCTATCTTTCCTCCCCCCTTGCCTCTTTTTTCTTTTTCCTTTTCTTTTCTTTTCTTTTCTTTTCTTTTCTTTTCTTTTCTTTTCTTTTCTTTTCTTTTCTTTTCTTTTCTTTTCTTTTCTTTTCTTTTCTTTTCTTTTCTTTTCTTTTCTTTTCTTTTCTTTTCTTTTCTTTTCTTTTCTTTTCTTTTCTTTTCTTTTCTTTTCTTTTCTTTTCTTTTCTTTTCTTTTCTTTTCTTTTCTTTTCTTTTCTTTTCTTTTCTTTTCTTTTCTTTTCTTTTCTTTTCTTTTCTTTTCTTTTCTTTTCTTTTCTTTTCTTTTCTTTTCTTTTCTTTTCTTTTCTTTTCTTTTCTTTTCTTTTCTTTTCTTTTCTTTTCTTTTCTTTTCTTTTCTTTTCTTTTCTTTTCTTTTCTTTTCTTTTCTTTTCTTTTCTTTTCTTTTCTTTTCTTTTCTTTTCTTTTCTTTTCTTTTCTTTTCTTTTCTTTTCTTTTCTTTTCTTTTCTTTTCTTTTCTTTTCTTTTCTTTTCTTTTCTTTTCTTTTCTTTTCTTTTCTTTTCTTTTCTTTTCTTTTCTTTTCTTTTCTTTTCTTTTCTTTTCTTTTCTCTTCTTTTCTCTTCTTTTTTCCTTTCCTTTCCTTTCCTTTCCTTTTCTTTCCTTTCCTTTCCTTTCCTTTCCTTTCCTTTCCTTTCCTTTCCTTTCCTTTCCTTTCCTTTCCTTTCCTTTCCTTTCTCTTCTCTTCCTTTCCTTTCTTTTCCTTTCTCTTCTCTTCCTTTCTTTTCGTTTCTTTTCGTTTCTTTTCGTTTCTTTTCCTTTCTCTTCTCTTCTCTTCTCTTCTCTTCTCTTCTCTTCTCTTCTCTTCTCTTCTCTTCTCTATTTCTCCTCCTTTCTCTTTTTCTTACCTTTTCTTTCTCTTCTTTCTCTTCTTCTTCCTTTTTTTTCTTTTTCTTTTTCTTTTTTTTTTCTATTTTTCCCTCCTCTACCTCTCCACTCTGCCTTCCCAGAAAACAAGATCATGTTCAGATAAAAGTGACGACAATTAACTAAAGTTCATATTTATTTTATTAACTAAAATTAAACTTACATCAAATCAAAAAGTACTTTTTAAAGGACGTAAAATATTCATCTGAAAAGCTTTGTAAGCACTATAGTTGCACGATATATTTGGATCTCATATTGTAATTGTACAATAAGTCTATTCCTGTCTATTAAAGCCTGAAGAACAGTGTAATGATTTCTTGCAGTTGTTTGTCTATCAGAGTGAAAAGTGAATCTGAACAAGCTTCTGCAGTCACTCTGTGTTTGCTGGTAGTCATCTGCTCTTACCTAGGGAATATGTTGCTTACATTAATATGTCTACAAAGAAAGAGAAGTATTAATTTCATCACAATTCTGTGTTATAATCTGAGAAGGCAAAGTTCTGATATCTTGCTTTAAATATATTTTTGTTGTTGTTTTTATGTTTTAAGATTCTCTTAGCACTATTATTAACTGAAGGTATAGTTTTCTTCATTATTTTTATTTTATTTTCTTCAATACAGGGAGGAGAAATGAAATGCAATGTGAAGTGGAAGTCTAAGACTGATGGCCCATGCGAGATATTTTATACTTCTCCCAACTTACTCCCATGAGAGAAGCACACAAAAATTCAAATGTGGATGTATAACATTTTTATAGCTCATACCTCAAGTGCTTTTTCAAAAGACTATGTTATTTTGGGTAGGGTTATTTTGTTTGTTTCACACATGACATTTTTCACTGGAAATATATAGTAGGTTTTAGTTTATGAAACGTTATTGAAAATCTAGTCCAATATGATCCTTTCGTACCTCCATTCCTAACAGGTCTGTAGTATTCCCAAACAGTCAGCAAGATGCCTGGCTGTCTGCAATATGAACGACTGAGCATTTGTTGTAAAGAATGGAATGTACTATGTTGCTGGAATTGCATAAAAAAATCTTCAGTGATATGGAAAAAGGCTCTGGGACCTCGGATGTCAGTTCTAGGAGAGACAAATTTATAGGTAGAACAATCTATCTCCTAGAACTGACATCCGAGGTCCCAGAGGCTTTCTCCATAGCAATGAGGATTTTTTTTCTTTCTATGCATTTCCAAAAAGATAATGTATAGTGCATGGAGCAATTTCATACTCAAAGCAATAACAACAAAGTCAGGCTTAGAAAACTCTTCCCCCTACCTTGATATTATTACATAAGTCCTTTTTTTTTAACAACAATTTGTTTAAGAAGGTGAGAAGCAGCTCTTCGTGATGAAGGTGAAGGTCAAAGGGACAGACCTCAGAGTTCAAATCCACATTGTCACAATTGCTTTTTATTGAAACCTCATCTGTGCATTCAGAATGGACAAATGAGCCACTCCTACAACAAAGCCTCCATGTATCTAAAGTAGACTTCCTTTTTTTTCAGTACATATATTTCCTTTCCATTTTATTATATTAGCCCTCTTACTATTAACTACACTTCTAGAAGAAATTGCCCAAGTCTGCATATTTTCCTGTAGAAAATATTGTTCTTCTGCTGAGTTCCCTTTCTTAAACACAACAGTCAATAGGTGTCAATGGAATTTTGTCACTGATTTAAATGGAAATTTTGCTTAATTTTACTGATTTGCAATAATGTTACTATCTATCTCAGACCACCTTAATCGTATTTGTTTCACTTAAAGAGAAAAGTCCACACAACAGTCTCTTCCTTTTGCCTCAAAGATATTGGAAGTTTTTAGAATTTAATATGTAAGAATGTAGAATCTTTTTCATTTACAGAAGTACATTCCTTACGTGGGTTTAATATTAGACAGTTAGATTCTGTCAACACTTGAAGACAGAAAGTTAATGGTAAATTTTATGTGGAAATTCTCAGAAAATGCAAATTAAACCTGCTGAAAATGGTACTTACAAAATCCTTAACCATTAAAAAACATTGATGTTGCAAAGTCCCCTTGATGTGCACAACCTTAATAGGTTCATTTTTCACTGTTATAGCAGATTAATAAAGTAGGTGGTCTACAGATTAGTTAGAGAAGTCATCATAATTGAACAAAAAATCAATTAGTTATTAGCACTTAAACTTGTGAAGGCATTTGAACTCAATTAGTACAAATAGCAACAGATAGGTATGCCACATTTTTCAGAATAAGAATAATAAAAAAGTTTTCCCTGGTACTGATTTGCAGTATATAAGCTGATATTTTTAAAGGCTGCTTGATGATGATAGAATAAATAACACCCAAAAAGTTTGATTTCCATTTGAACTAACTAGTTAGTTAGTGAAATGCTGAGAAAAATGGTGCGACTGCTTTCCACAGTTCACTCAGCTTATTTCTGGATTTTCTCGACAAGCTATAATATTGCTTTCACCGTACATCACATACCATAAAGCCACATAACTGCACTGAATACAATGGCATCAAAGCACAACGTGGATACATAAGAAAGTAATGTTACAATATATTAAGAACTGTATTAATCATCATGTGTCTGGCTCTGTGCAAATGAGCATGTGAACCAACCATTTTAGACCAGTTGTCAAATGAATACAAAGAATAATTTCAGAACATCACAAAACATTGTTGCAAGTGTCATTTTTTTTCCAATGAAGAAATTAAAACTTTATTCCAAGTTCACAGGCATATTTTGCTAGGCTGAAAATATTTTACTTAATTTAGAACTTTCTAGTCTTGTTCATATTATTATTATTTTGCTTATACTTTAGTAAAAAAATAAGCAATCAAATGATCAGAATATCCAGGCTTTTTTGGAACATACTCTTTTTTTATTTTTGAAGTTTTTCAGTGAATTTTATATAATCTAACAAATAATTTGATTTCTAGAACACTCAACCTGCAACAAAAATATATTATTTGGCAGAAATGAGGTATTTAGCAGGAAAAAAAATCATAAAAGCTTACTTTCTAGCAGCTGAAAGCTGATTACCTCTGTTTCTAAGAGAGTAGTAGAAGACAGTAGCAGTAAACCTGCCTTTATACACATAATGTTGCTGGAGTATCAGTAAAGTTTAAGTTCAAATGTTAAATTCATCCTTCATATAGAGCTTTTGAAGTCACTTGAACCGTGATCAGATTTTAGCTTTGGTGGTTACTGAGACAGTTCTGCTTTGATCTAGTGGCTTTTCATTACTTGGAAGTTTAGTAGTGCCTAGTGTTTAGTGCGCCTGATTCGTGGCAAAGAAAAGAAGGTGCTCTCCTGCCCAGCATTCTCAGAGTTTTCACTCTTATACTGGGGCAGCTCCATTAACTTCAATGATACTTGCATAATTGAATGGAGAAACAAGCGTAGGAGTCACCCAGTTGTTTATAACTACCCTCATTGTGTATATTTATCTGTGTCTCTAAAAACACATCGCATAAAAATGTGCAGCCTGTCAAGCAGTGAGATATGGTGTCAAGTTTAATGAAGAGCTTTACACTTTGTATTCCTCCCTCCTATTCCGATTTAGGTGGCAATCACAGGACTTGGATTCAAGATAAGAAAGAGATTTTCCTAGCAGCAGTGCCAGTTTTTTAGCAGACTCTGTAAGTAATTGTGCGGGCAGCTTTCGAGCTGCCTGTGGGTCACTTTCCTGATTAGACTGCTGATGAGAAATCTGAGCTACCTTCTTCCCCTGCATGTCATTCCCCTTGAATTCACTTCGATTCAGGGAATGTATATTGTTTCATCTAGAGATGAATAAAAAACATTTCCTGTAAATCCAGTTACTGAAAACATGTACAAACAGGGGCTTCGTAAGACAGTTCAGGAACAATTGTGTGTAATCCTACAAAGGTACTGTTTTTTGGAAGGTTAAAATCCACCCCCTACTTTTGATCCTCCTCACAAACACACACACTTTCACGTTGATGTGTGCAGCAATGGTTCTGAGCACACATTTTTCCTTTGCACATACAAAGGCATACATTTATTTTAGATGAATGGAATTAAAATTATTTTCCTTTCAAAGATCTTGAATTACAGTGTAAAAGCTATAATTTGGAAAGGTCAAAATCCTATATTTGGAAACACTGAAATGTTAGTGGATAAAGCTCATTTTTCACCTCCAAAGTTTTCATTTGCTGCTTTCAAGAATAATATTTGCATTTCCATTCCCGTGGAAAAAGTTTGTCTCTTTCAGTAAAAGAAGCAGAGATAGGAAGACAGATAATTACAATACATTTGTAACTAGCAAAGAGTGACAATAACAAAATGTAGTCTTTCTGAAACCCAAATCAAAATTATTTCTGAGGAATACTGTTGTCTTGAGGAGGACTCACAATGATTTCCATATTTCTTTTTGTCATTGTCAGCTTTCAGGGCAGCACATTTGTAAAAAGGAGAGGTCTCTCCCTGGAGCTCATAGAGGTTTCCAGAGAGTTTAGTAGCTCTTGATGTGTGATTTTTAAAATATAAAACCTTTCTGAAAGAGTGTGCCAATGACAGCACTGCTTCCTGTGGTGTATTGTGGAAAGTCATGGTACTCCATGATGTCCACCTCAATGCCCTGACAGTCAGCAGTGCTGACTCTCTTGGGAAAAGAGCATGGGAAGAAAGAGTGATATTTTTATATTTTTCAATCAATTAGGAAAGGAATTAAAAGGAAACTGTATATATACATATTCTACTATTTCCATTGAAAAAGTAGGCATGTATTAAAAATGACCCATGACACCCATGAGGTGAGAGGAATTCTTACCACAGGCTAGTGTTGGTAGGATTTCATCCCTAATTGCATCCTTAGTCACAAAAGCACCTAGGAATATAAAGGTCAGGTTTTTTTCAGGTTTTGTTATTCAGGTTTAAGAATATTGCTACTCCTTCTTGGATGAGCAGATTGGGTGAATGTTTCTAAATGATTTAGCCTTTGGTGAAAATTTTCAGTCCTTCCGCTTCCAGCAATAACTAGAAGCCTGACAAAGCAGTTGTTCCAGCTTTTTACCATCATCCCAAGGATTCCTTTTATGGAAAGGAAATCTAGTAATTTGGATTCTCATTTGTCTGAAGCACCCATTATCCTCTGAGCCATAACTGTCAAATAATGCTATAATTTTTCTTTAGATACCTCTTAGAGATATTTCCAAACACATGGTCTTCTTTTTCCCCACAGGTTGACACTCATGCTTCCTGTTCTCCAGCTGCCTCCTTTACATATGCCTTTCTGCTCTAAGTAGGACTGCTCTATATATGTATTGTTCTGGCTTAACTTCCTTCTCTACATGACATTTTTCTTATATCTTATTACAGACCACTTACTTAATCCCAAACCAAAATCCAGACTGAGCTCAGGCCTCAAAACTGAATGAGAGGGTTTGAGGGGTTGAAAACTGAACAATTGAGGTTTGAACTGTTAATGAACCAGGTTGTGTACTCGTTCAGGAATTAATATATTCATGGATCAAGGAAATAAAAAAAAATAGTGTTCTTGTTTTCAGTTTCTTTGGAGTAGCAGTCAAATGGAATCAGTAAGCATCACTAAAATAATCATCATTTTAGGTGATTCCTGCAAGAATATCAGGTAAGTGGCACAAACACATGCTATCTGTCTGGTGTGTGAATCATCAATAGTGAAGTTGGATTTGTATTGTTTCAGTACTTAAAAATGCAATATTTTATTTATAGGAAAACTGCAATCTGGTAATTTCTCAGGACAGGATGAACCCTTGTTTTATAAGCTTTACAATGTTGCCCAACATATGTTTGAAAATCAAGAAGGGAAAACATATGTCAAGGGATTCTGCACTGCAAATAGTGCTACAAAAGTGCAGAGAGTATGGGAATACAAAAATGAGAAAGAGTATTAAAATAAGAGAACCCCATGAATATTCAGTCAATAACTCTTGTCACTTCTGATGAGAACTAAGAGTTCCCTAGTACTGAGCAGTATGGGTTAGGTGAGGCAAAGGCAGACCATCCATCTCTAGGCCCTTGGGAAACTCAGGCACAGAAGAATTACATTAAAATTTAAAAGGACATTGTCAAATACATAACACATTGGCATCCATGCTTGTCTTCAATTTGTGTTGCATAAGGCAGGTATAATATTACCACAGATCCAAAAATGTCATCAAATAGCATTTAATTCTTTCAAAGCAGGCTTTAAAACTTGCTTTAAAACTCATTAGCAGCTCCTGACAAGAAAGGGCACTGTACCACATTAATTGTACATCTAATGTCAGAGACAAAAGGTCAAAAGTATATGGAATTGTCCAGTGAATGGAGTGAAAATGAAATAGCAACAGGCCTGGCTATCTTTGTCTCAGTTTCGGTGCTAAGAACCTGCATTTAAAGATAGCAGAATTAAATAGAATCTCTATTTTACTATTAAAAAGATTAAATATCTATAACACTGTTACATTTACTTTTAGCAATATTGTTATGTCTTGCAATGTGTCTGTAAAATCGTACATTACAGCTATTATACTGAATAAATTTTATCTGGCCTAGACAATTAAGTCATTTTAAAAACATTGTGCTTCATACATAAAAATAGAGTATTAGCTATTTAATGAACCATGTGAGAATGTGAAATTTCTGCTTCTCTAACAATAATGCCGTACAATTTCCTATCTGAAAGACAGGGGAAAAAAGATTCAAGAGAAAAGGTTAACACTTCTGATTGAAATATTTTTGAGAGTAGATACTTCTAAATTTAACTAAGTGGAAAACTAAAAAAAAAAAAAAAAGTGGACAAGAGGCAAGGCGCTTGTAAGAATTGATTGTGAAATGACAAGTCTTTATCAGACAACTCCGAATACTCAGAAATAGAAATGTCTAGAGTACAATCCAATACAGTAATGTAAATGCCATTTTAAGGAGATGGAAAGTTGACATAGCAGAATATTACGTCTTTAGCAAGGCATTTCTAGTAAACATTTAATTAACTTCTGCTGTAGGCCTAACATTTCTACTCTCGGCAAAACTTTAATTGGGGATGTTCCATCTTGTTTCAACATGCAAGAGTGTGGTGGGGACAGTAGGTCCATATGCATACATATTTTATATAATTTTTTTTCTTAAAGAAAAGGGAAGGTATATTATATGATAAACCTAGTGTTAGACACCTCTTAAAAAATGAAAGTGGAATAAGCATCTGAGTTTATATTTCAAGAAAAAAAAAAGACCTGCTTTCTTCTTCTGTGGGAAAAAAGAAACATTAGAACTGGGAAATGACTCAGTATATATTCTGAATAATTTCACAGCATACTTTTGGATTTACGTAGTGTATATGAAAATGCAATCTGTTCCTAAAGTCTTTGTAAAAGCCTTAAAGACCATTCTAGAACCTATTTGTCCTATGCAATAATAAACTAAAAAAGATCTGTAACAATATGCCTCTTCCTTTTTCAGAACAGTGTGAATACTTGAGGTGGTAGAATTTATTATGTAAACAACAACACATATTAAACTTGATTTGAAATAAACAAGTAATATACAATAACAGTGATTTGTGTTCAACATTATTTGTAGTAGCTTAGGCTGAGTAAAAATCTTTAATGTAACATGCCTAGAAATAAATAAATGCATGCATTTTGCACCCCAAAACCTTATCAAATATACAAAGTCATAAATTAAATAGAAAAGAACTCAGAAAGAATAAAAGTATTGAATCAATAACACATGCCCTTTTAACAATTTTTATTACCTGAGATGTTAGAAAGTAGAGTTAACATGCTTAATTTATAATATTTCCAAAATATCAGTACTGGGGAAATGCTGGTACAGAAGAAAGTATGATGGTAACATTTATGTAATTCTATACTAAAAATGATGAATTTCTAGTTTTCCTATCACCTGCTATGCTTTATATGGCCTCTGGCTTTCTGTAGTCTTCTGTGAGAGCTGTGCACCTTTCAGCTCTAGTGATAATGGAGAAAAGAACTGTAAAAAGCTTCTCTTTCCATTCCAAATGTTGCTTTCCTTTTCTCTTTCAAAGGGACCAGAAAGTAGCTGCTGCACTTACTTAAATATTGGCAGGGTCTGTGTAAAATTAGGACGACAACTAAAGGGACTGTGTTGAGGTAGTTCCTCTTGTATCCAAAAAGCTTGTAGGAAAGGGAAAGGCATCCATCAAAAACCTCATAGCCTCTCCATGAGATCAGATAACTTGCACAGCAAAAAAGGTATCTAGAATAGAGACCTCCACCTTATTATTCCATTCTTATTCAAAATTGGTAATGGTACCATAATATTTGTTAGAATCATGATAGTTAAAGAATATTAAAGAATGTTAAAGAATATTTTGCTCCAAATTAGAGGTTCGTGTATTTTCACACACAGGTGTACGCACATAACTAAAGAGAGAAGTACACCTCTGCTTACACATCTATCGCTTCTATCCAAATGATTCTCAGATACAACTCTCTTTTGGAGCTTGTACGTAAACCTGGTCTCTTGAACAGTCCTATCACCTGTTCACTAAGTCCCCATATTATTCTACAGAAATTTCTAAAGTATATCAGTCCATACAAAAATGAAACCTGCAAGTCACATATCTCTTTTAAAGAGAATACAAAAATAAGTATGAGAGGATATAATAAGCACAGTAAAAGGGTTTGGCTCCTGAGCTCTACAAATGTACATCCAGACATTAAGAACTGAAAACACTTTCTGAAAAATGTGCAACTTCCTCTGGGCATTAATATTAAGTCTGACACTTCCCTGAAGCATCGTTAACCTGTGGATGTGAACTGTGGTCACCCAAGAAAAACCCAAATGACAAGCGGTTGCCTTGGACTTGGCAAATCTGGTTAATATCAATGAACTCACTGGGGGAAAAAAAAAAAAGTCACAGGTGACGAAGTATGGAGTTAAATGAATTAAATTCAATCTATTAAGTTGTATCCACAGAAGTGCATAAGTTTGACTTATAATATATCAAAAAAGAGTAAGAAGGAAAAACAGTATTCATCATGGAGTTAAAAATGTTGCAAGTCCTTGGTCTTATCAAGCAGGTGTGCTCATTAGAGTGGCAGGGGTCTTAGCTGAGGAAATTCCTGATGATGTCTCCAGGGAATACAGAAGCTCTTGACAGAATACAGAAAAGGACTGAAAGTATCAAACTGTCCTATGCTTTGTGCCTCTAGGAAAGATTTTTTTACCCTCAGGAAGAGGATAAAAGAAAACCTGCATAGGTTCATTGCCGTAGGAGTCATAGAGTGGCCAGAAGCACAATTAGAGCAGAAGCATAAATATAAACCCACTAATTTTTATAAACAAAAATAAACAAGCTTAAAACATTACTTATTATTATTAACATATAAAAATAGACACCTCTCCAAAGAATTAACATACTTACACACATATATCACAAATATGAAAAACAATATTACTGCATAAAAAGATATAAATCCCAGAAAAGACATGGAGGCCAAATATCTTCCTAAACTTCCACCAACAAGGAGATCATCTGTGTACAAGCTACACATATGGTGAATAACTTAATCAGCAAAACCTGAAATCCTCCAGTAACTAGGATCTGTGCTTCCCTTCAACCTAACGGTGACTTTATCTGGTTTAGACTTTCTTATTAATCCTTTAATAGTGTGTGTGTGTGGTGTAAGTGAGGGTAATTCATACACATTCAAGCAACATACTAATTCATCCAGACCTGGCTTATTGAATTATAAACAGCTCAATACCCTTGAGAAGCTGGGCCTGTGCATCTATTATACAACTTCAAAAAAAAATCAGTCAAGGGAATTGACTAAAGTTTATGAAAGCAAAAAAATATTTCTAAAAGTCCATTTCCAGGAGGTCATACATGGCACTGTGTTTCTAGAGACAGCAATAACGCAGAAACCCAAAACAAATCATGCATGCCTCATTTCAACTCTAGGAAAAATTGATGTATTTGGAAAGAATCACATTTTTGTGGGGGGCTTATCTCCCATTATTATTTTTTATGAACTTACATTTGAGCACTAATTCCCACGGCAGGGAAATCCCAGAGTAACCTAAAATTCATCAGAGCTCTCAGATACAAAGCAGAGGTATAATATTCTGATAAATAAACATTGTAAATAAAATGAAATAAAAATGATAAAACAGAGTCAAGGGAGCTTCAGATGATTTACACCAGCTCAGGAAGCATTCACAGCTACACTTCTCTGTATTTTCTCAGGTGATATTCAAATTAGTTTTCCTCAGATTCTCTCAACTGGAACATGTCATTTCCAACCACAATTTTGCAGGCACTTTCACCTGAGGTTGGCGTTTGTAAAGGTATATATTCATATCTGGCAAACAACTCCAGCTCCTTTCAGAAACAGTCTTAGCTTCTCTTTAAATGTCAAAAGAAGCCCACAAAACCAAACAGTTGCCAAACCCAGACTGTCTGTGTGAATGTCACAACGATGGATGCTGCACACATACAGTATGCGTACATTTTATGCATGTCAGGTTCTGTCAGGTTCACCTTAAAGAAATACTATATTTTAGAAGCAGCTACCTGCGGCCTACAGTGAAATAATATTTTTTGCTTTGCATGGGTCAGTAGTTACCAGAGTTTGCCATTACTAGGATAAACAAAGATACTTTGAAAATCTCTACTTCCCAGTTTCTAACTCATTTCAGTGTCTCTCATCACAAAACTGTCCTATTTTCTGCTATTTACTTATATATATATCATTAATAAGGGTCTTTGTTTCTTAATTTTTGAAGTTGATTTGATACCACAGCTAATTTTATACTCATGGAAAGTTATCTTGGCTAGTTAACTTCAGATTTCTAAAGAACAAATTAATATGCCCAAGAGCATTGAAGGATTTATTGAGCCACTGAGTATCATAGATGAGGGTATACAAGCCGATGTATTTCAGTATGGTATCAGTATTTTCAGATGTAAATCCATGGATATAACATATAATTTCAAATGTAACATGTAATGTACTTATGCATGGAGCCCCACAGAACCAGAGTTCCTAAGGGACACGAAGACTGCAGGTTAGTGCCCATTTATAATTATCTCACTGTCACAGTAATTCGACCCAGTTAAATAAAAAATGATTATAGTCCTATCTCTGTATTCAAGGTATGTTGTTGTGTAGGTGTGTGCCTTTATCTTCCCCTCCTCCTGGGGTTTACAAATTATTACTTTATTTTACAACTCAACTTCAGCTGGTACTAGAAGAAAGACAAATCATCAAGCATGGACATTTTTACCGAGTTCTTTCAATTATTCACATTCTTCCAAAATAAGAAAAACATGTTGATCTTAAGGTGGCTGACCAGCTCTCTCTATTTTTATTTTTTCCTTCGTTCTGCTTCTAAAAACACTGATTCATTGGCAGTCAACTAGTCACCAGAGAATAAAAATATCCTATCTCAGTTTTTTTTTCTTTTTCTTTTCTTTTTTTTTTTTTCTTTTCCCAGAGCTGTAACAACCAAAATAAATGTTTGTTTACTGTATTTAGGCTTGAAGTAAATGTTGGGGATCATTCCCACACATTCCTACTTGTTATTTTTATATATTATATATAATATATATATAATAGAGTATTTATCTTGTATAAAATATGTTTCCATGATATCTACTACTAACTACATGGAGGTAGTTTAAAACATTAGATAATTTCAGGATGTTTTAAGATAGGAATGATACTGTCTATTTAGTTGCAGGTAGTGGTAGTTACCTTTATGAGACAGTTTGTTCATAGAGTTGTACAAAAGGATTATTTCATTTCCACATGGTGGAAAGTTACTAAATGGTGTATGGCATTGCCAAAAGGTCACAACAAGATATACTTCTTTGAACCTTACTAGAATTTACAAAGTTGTTTTTTTTTTTCTTTTACAAATTTAGTTTGAGTCCTAGAAATTAAACTGTGAACCCATTGCTGGAAAATTTGAGTTAAATGCAAAATCTAAAAGGAGAAACCACAGCAACTATTCTTTAATGTAAGCAATCATTGGGCAATCCACAAAGAAAATCCATAAAGGACTTTATGAAGAAAGTAAAAAAAAAAACCCAGCATCTTCTTCGCAAGAGGAGATCAGAAACAAAGAGTCCAGACAGCCAGACCATGTTTTTCAGTCCTAATTACACGGTAATATTCATTTGGATATGCATTCTGGAAAGCCTTCTATCTATGTAATACACCAGTCATAATTTTCCAAATTAAGGACTCTCAGAGCATTGTTTTGTGATGCACAAAGGATTTCTAAAAACCCTTGCACATTATCTTTGTGGCCAACGTCGTCATACTTTATGAACTCCCCTGTCACTGAAAGTGCTGTATTGTGTCTTTTTGAAAGTAAGTCTGCATAGTCCTAGAGGCTCACAAGCTTGGATTGCTCTACTCGTATCAAAGCAGAAAGATGTGAATCACCTCCTGTTCAGAGCTATGTACAGTGTTTTAATTAAGGTAAGAAAAATAGGTTATATATTCTGTGACTAATTCCAAAGAATGGAAAAGAATCTCATTAAACAGGTATTAGTCTTTATGCTAAAGCTGAATGGCTGGCCTTTACCGGGGAGTTCATCTTCCAGTGCCATTAGTTGCCATATAAGATCCAGTTTCTAATTCTCTTCCTGATTTTTTTTCAGTTTTTCTTTTCTAATAGTGCTTGTGGATGGTTTAAATTTTTAGACAAAAAAAGGTACATGGATTTTAAAGTATATTCCTACTTACTAAGAAAATCTGAGTGGGAAAAAAAAAAAAAAAAGGTTAGATGGCAGAATCATACCACAGTCTTCCAGTCAGACAAAAAAAGGGTCAAATCCCTACTCAGTATTTTTATAATGTGGTAGAGAGTTTATATCAGAGCTGATATTACCACTTGAATTACAACTGGGATTTTTTACTTGATTTTTTTTTTTTATCAGTCAGCAAGACTTCTTAAGATGTGCACTCATTGTTAACTTAGCAAACATTTGCACAAACTGTAACTATGTGGCATAGAATATATGGGGAACACTTAAAATTCAGTGTTATATACAAAGTGAGAGAAATGTATTTTTCAACGTGTAGATCTGAATCATATGGTAGACTGTTACTTTGTCTCTCCTAAGGACTTTAATACTTTGACACACTTAATATCTACTTATCCTTTCATAAATATTTTTTTAAAAGATTTAATGTATTGCCTTTTTTTTTTCTTTAAATATGTGATACAACATGGCATTTTCATCTGGTTTGATTAGGTCACTTCAAAATATTTCACAGAGTACGTGCAAACTAATAGAATATGGTATGTGCGATGTCTGCAGCAAAAATTTGAAGGGCTAGTTTAAAAGAAAATTTACAATATATTTTTTTAAAAAGTAAGAAATCTAATGCTTAAGTCTGTTTATTTCAAATATAACTACACTTTCTTGTAAAAGATAGGAACCCCTCTTCTCTCAGAGTCAGTAGCAGGAACTTCATCCCCAGCCAGTTACGAATAAAAAAAAAAAAAAAAAAAGAGAGAGAGAGAGAGAAAGAGAGAAGCTATTTCATTGAAATGCCACTTACTCTTTTCTTGTAATGGGTCTTGACAAGAAAATGTTCATGCTGTGTGACTTTGAAAATGCCCTTTTCTGGCAGGCAGCCTTTCTGCTAGTGAAACTGTTTGCTGGCTTTAAACAATGGGAACAGGGGCCAATTTAAAGTCCAGGAATCAACCAATTTGAGATGCACAGACTCCCCATGAAGCAATTATTCACTTGGATGGACATACTGTCTTCATTATTCCATAAATTTTGTCAAACTTAAATATTCAACCACTGATGTACATTCTTTGCACTGTTGGTAACATATTTGGTGCAATTGCCCCAAAAAAGGAAGTACATTTCAATTTTATAATGCGTAGTGTGATATTTCTGCCCACAAGGATGGAAGTGGAGAAAACATACATATATGCTTGGATTAAATTATGTCCTGTGGAGATGAGCTGGACAGGTTTAAAAGAAAGAAAGAGAAGGTTTCGATAATCTTTGAACAAGATAGTCCAAAGATGTGAGTATACGCTTTATTCATATTTTCTTCAAAATACAGAGATTCATTCTCTGTCACTTCTGAAGCACTTTTATAGTTTCTGCCCTCACCTCTAGTAGCTTGGTTTTGTTCAGATTATTGGATAACCTCAGTACCTTTGTCTCAAGTAGCTTGTTTAAGAATGCTGGCAAGACTTGTTATCTTTGAAATACATTATCTACTTCTAATTTCAACAACATATGCGCAGTAAAAGACCAGGAGAAAAAAAAAAAGAAAGCATAGGGAAAAATAATAATAAAAAATCTTACGCTTTATAAAGCCTATGGAATTATTCTCTGAAATTCATTCAATAATAATAACAAAATAGCAATAATAATAAGAGATCTTTACTGTGAATTTGGCCTACTGATCAGTCAATGATGTTTCATTTTTTTTCTGTGTTTTCTTCTAGCACTACACACTCATCTTACTCACTCACTGAAAGTGAGGATCAACATATGGTATCTCAAATTTGTGAAACTGGAACTGTCTCCCAAATAAAAATCATCAAAAAAAAATCAAAAAACAAAGACTTAATTGAGAACAAAATGTTCTTCTTTTAATATTTATTAGCCAAGACTGTAGAAAGGGGAAGATGTCAACATGAACAAAATCAACATCTAAAACTTCATAATTCTTAATTAAGTGTGTGTCTGAATCTGTTTTCTAATCTAGATTTGTCTTCTTGTTTCCTCATGAGCTTGGATTTAAATTGAGTTACAGAGGTCCCAAAGAGGGGAAACTACCTGTGACCTTAATATCTCTAATTTGTGCTATCTCCTGATCATGGACAAATTTATGAAGAGTATGCTATCCATCAGCATGTCATAAGCGTAGCTCTTTCAAAAATTGAAATTTGAATTTCTTCTATATCCCTTCAAGAAAATTTGTGGGAACTTTCAGGAATCTCAGGATCCAGACTGTTAGTACCTTCTCCTTGCAGCATGGAAATTTCCAAAGAGTGAGTTAGAAAGGGTCAGGTTTTGATAACTGTGAATCTGCAATTTTAATTCACTGTTGGGATTATACTTTAGCCTATTTTACCAAATAAAGAACTAGGTTGGATACTTGAGGCTAAGTCAAACAGGCAGTGCAAATGTGTGTGCATGACAAGTAGAAAAATATTTTGGTTGGGCAAAACAGAAAATTTCCTGTGACTGCTATGCTAGACTCTACAGGCACCCTTGTTAAACAGAAGGAGAGAACGAGAAACAGAAATGCAGACAGATGATCTGATAAGTCTGCCAACTGCTTTCTCAGCTCTTTTAATAACACCTAAAAGTAACAATCTGCTGTCTAGCTAACAGGATCCCATTGCATTATGCCATTTTCTTTATGGGTATGTTATGTCATATTAAAATAATTAGATGCAAAACTGTGGTCTTGATGATCTGTGATTGATAAAACACATGCATTCTGTAGTGTTGTTGTGGTCAAGATAGCTCTAAGTAAACCACCTCTGGAATCAGAGGCCACAGAGCTGTATTAGTGAAGTGTCATACCTAAAGTAACTTTACAGAAATGACTAAGATGTATTAAGAGATGTACTAAGGGTGCAACGGCATATTGTTACTTTGCTTTGCATATCATAAGGAATGTTACGCTAAAGCTTTCTGGGCATAGCAGTAGACTCAAAGCTTATGTGGCAACTTCAACAGGGCATTGTCTTGCATAACATAAATGTGACTAAATTTCCCTGGCATTTTTTAACATTGCCAGTATTTTTTAGTCTTGGCAAGTGTATCCGGACTGTCAAACCACATGGCTCTCCAAATCATTTCCACACTTTGATGACTGATACTCCATAACTATCCATTTGTTCCCTGACTTTTGGAGTGAAACATTCTTTTTTTTTTTTTTTTTTTTTTTTCCTGATATATACCTTGGTAAATTTCTGCATCCAGAAGACCTCACTGTCACTCTCAGAACAAGTTTCAGGAGATAACTTAAATAGGTCGCTCCCCATTTTATTCTCTGCTGTACACAATCTTATGATGCTGTCTTGGAGGGTGTTGAAATCCCCAAAACATTTACATCTTACACCTCAGCATGAACTACATAGCTTCATAGCATCAAATGCCAATCTGGTGGGGGATTCACACTATTTCAGGCAATTTTAACCAAGATAAAGCTCGAATGTTGGCATCATTATCTGTGTTTTCCTAGGTGTATCTACAAATATTTGTGTATTTGTATGTCTAATTCTAGTAAATCTTTAGTTATCTGCTGACTAATTTCAGTCGATCTAAATGGTGAAGGATTTGACTATGAAACAAACACATTGTTTATTCAAATTGACTATCAGATAAAAAAAATATATATATAAAATATCCATTATGCCTCCACAGAAATAAAGACTGAAATCTTATCTTTAGACCAAAAGACTTGCCTAAGGCTTGTCTTAAACTGAAAGCAATCCACACAAGAAGGCAATCATTAGGAATGCTCTGACTGTAGGGTTTTTTTGTTTGTTTGTTTGTTTGTTTGTTTTTAATATCAAAGGATCTAAGTTTCCAAACATGTGAAATCTACTGGTAAAGAGCTGAAATAATTTTACTGCTTATGGAATTCTACAAATGAAGTGGTGTATTGGAGATGGAAATTTCTATGATCCATAGAGTCATAAAAATCTCCTGTGGGAAGCAGAGGCCAGACCTTGAGAAAGAACATGTTTGGCTGTCCAGGCTGAGCGATAAGGAGCAGGGATGCAGCTGCTCAGCCCGGTTCACAGGCAGCCCCCCCCTGGAAACCTGTTGAAGCTGGTCGCTTGGCTGGGCTTGTAGCCAACTTAACCGCAGACGTCTTCCAAACTAGCTTTGGAGGTCAAACACCAGGAAATGAGGAAGAAGAGGAGGAAGGCAGGACCCTCGAACTGAGGGCTGGGACCCCCGAGGGCATGCGCGCCTGCGCACCCGGGGGCGGGGGGGAGAGTTGCGCAACTAGAGGTGGAGTTTGTCCGCCCCCCGGGCTGCCTCCTGGGTTGGACTGACCCTACGTGCCAGGATGCACCGGGCATAGAGAGGACAGTGCGGAGAGAGCAGGGGAGAGGAGAAACTCCTGACTCTGAGGCCTACGCTGACTCCGCGGGAGCTGGTCAGCAACTCTCTCTCTCTGATCTGCCAGCTCGAGAGCATGTTTGGGTCCAGCATCCCACTGGCAGGTATCACCTTCTGAGTAGTTATCCATACTTGGCTTCTTTTACGAGCTTTCACCTGAATAAATGCTCGAGGTAGTCCCCTCGTTCTGTGTGATTATTGCTGAATCCTGAGCCCATCCAGAACAAGTGGCTGAGACGCTTTTTCACTTTCCTTCATATATTGATCTCTTGATGATGGTCCTGGTGGTATCTACACTTCAAATGAAGTCGCTAGAGAGAGATAGCCACCAACCAGAAGTGGATATCACCATCTCTGATAAATAGTTGTCTAAGTTCAGTGGTTTGCTATACATTCTAGACACTCATGTTGTCTGTAGAAGAGTCTCTATAAATTGTTCAGACCCTTGATTTTTAGGTAATTTAAATATTTTTATATAATGATAAAAGTTAAGTAGCCTTAATCTTGCTGCTTGGATGTATCTTGGTTGTGAAAATTGTCTATATATAGACACTCTTAGATAGACAGAATTAGAAAAGGTCTCCTAAGCTGCAGGGCCCATGCTTCTGCAAACTGCCAAATTCTAGAATTTGTAGTTAGCAGGCTATGAGTAACCCAAGTCAATTCAATACCTGTCCTTACTATAGGAAGTGATCAAAAGCCCAAAGAAAACAATGGAAGGGATCCTGTCAATTCAGTACACTTTAAAACCTATTAATATTTTCTCTGTAACACTCATGGCTTATTCTCTTGTTTAGGAAAAGAAAGAATAGAAAATATTTAAATATTTTATTTTATGTTAATTTAATATAATTTAAAAATAGTAAAATTGCCATTTTGATACCTCTTCAGAAAATATATTGAAAAATGCACTCATGGGGTATTTCTCTCTCTCTCTCTTTCTTTTTTTTTTCTCCCAGATTTTCTTTTTAAGATGTTCAGAATACACCCACAGTGACAATGACAAAATGGAATGGAATACTTTCTTTGCTGTGATGAATAGTTTGGTACTCAAAACTAACCTTTTAGATCAGAAATTTTTCACTGACACTGGAAAAAATTACTGATTTGCTGATTAGAAGCATTATAAACTATCCAGGAGTACTTTCAGAGGATAAAAGGTCTGTCTGTAGTTAAGGTGTTGTTATATCTGCTTATAAACCTTTTTCATTAAAAATCCTTTTCCACTATCTATCTTTTTGTTTTCATATTCTGAAAAAAATGTTTCACAAGACAGCCTTTTACTTTTGAAAGAGTCAGAGTAGCAGAACAGTACCATGTTGGGACTCCATTTTTTCTCTTTGAAAATTTAGAGGACAAGAGCCAAGACATTTGGCTTGATTTGAAGCTCCCATGCTAAATCAATATCTGATTTGATTCAAATATTCACCAACTCTTCTGCTGAAATATTACACTGGTGAGCCTAATGGAAAAAGTGGCTTTAATGTTATATTCCCAACGTATCAGTAGTATAGCCATAGTACGGCAGTAAATGAGATGGTGAATTGCATTACTTTCGGATTTTTACTCATAAAAGCTTGTTAAGGTTGAGGAAGGCTTTCATGATTCTTAAAGAAAGAGAGTATGAGCCAAGGATGATAAAAAATTAAAAAAAAAGATAGTGATGAAAAGCTGTGAAAAGCTGATAGTAATTTTCCTGAGAAAAATGAAAGCATGATATGAAGATAAAATATTCCAAAATGCTTAATGATTGAGGAATGCAAAATTGTTTTCTAAAAGTGTATAAATACCTTGCGTTCTACGTGTCTAGAAAATCACAGAATCACACAGAATCACAGAACGGTTGAGGCTGGAAGGGACCTCTAGAGATCATCTAGTCCAGCCCCCAAAAGAATAATAATAAAAAAAAACTCTTTTTTTTTTTTTTAAGTCTCTTGGTAGTCATTTTGGATTCCCTGAACGTTATTCATCTCATTTTCTTTAAACATCTATGTTGAATCTGAATTAATCAACTAGGGCTCCCTTTATAGTTAGAGAATAACAGGCACTCTCAGGGCACTGTTCATCTGACCTATTTCAGATGCCTATTTTAGGATAAGAGGAATTGTGACCTAGAAGTATCTGTTTATCTCCTTTGACTATCAGGGACCCTAAAGTGAGTAGGTCACACATTCAATGAGTACATTTAGTTAAATGAATTCCACTTTTTTTTTTTTCCTCTGTGTTTTATATCCTAGAATATGGCATATGTATCCATACTTTCATCTATTTTTTTCTTCATGCACAGCTTGTCTCTGCTGAAAATATTTCTTTTTTATTACTTGTGTTAATACTTTAAGTTTTCACCTTATTACTAGAAATGTTCTTAATTTGTACAGGGAGAATATACAGCTATATACTTTTAATATTTCTTCCAGTGAACAACAGTTCTTAAAATAAAATGTAAGGTATGAGACCTTAAACGAGTATATGACACCATAAGTTAACATTAACACAAAACGACCCAGCTGCAGATTTTCCTGGAGGGGATAATGAAGAACTTGTTCTCTTTCACCCAACTCCCCATTATTTTTCTTAGCTCTGATTTTCAAAAAGTTCTATACCAAAGGTAAGTTTGAAGCAAATCCTATTAAAGAAAAAAAAAGAAAGAAAGAAAGAAAGAAAGAAAGAAAGAAAGAAAGAAAGAAAGAAAGAAAGAAAGAAAGAAAGAAAGAAAGAAAGAAAGAAAGAAAGAAAGAAAGAAAGAAAGAAAGAAAGAAAAAAAAAAAAAAGAAAAGAAAAGAAAAGAAAAGAAAAGAAAAGAAAAGAAAAAAAAACAGCACGAGAGAATGTATCTATTTTGTGGGGAGCTCTACTTGCAAAATTTCTACTATCATGTGATTTGACAAGGTCTGGCCCCCTCTCACATTAGCTGACCCATGATCCCCTCTCCCTCCAGGATGCAGCTCTTCCCAGGAACTTCTGGAAGAAGGAGCCAGAGCAGGGAGATAATTCACTCAATAATTAAAAGTAGTTAGTCCCTTTTTTCCCTCTGTCTCAAGTCCTGCACATACTCCTATTTATCTACTACTTTCCATCATTCTACCTGCTTCTTATAAAGTGTTTGAATGTATCAAGAGAGAATAAATGGCAGAAGCAGATTTAGCGATGAATTTCTGAAATGAGCAGCTCTGGCAGCATTGTACAGCATGTTTTATCAATTAATTTGGAAGCTTTTAAAACTGCCCAACTATACCGAATAAGAAGGGTGACAGGACTTTGTATATATTTTTTGTAAGTTAATGAACATTACTACTTGGTCAATATGTAAATTCAAAGTCAGCTACTAAAGAAAAAAGCAAGCAGACCTGGAAGGGTTACTTCAAGGATTTCAAACAATGATAGGTGCTTTTCTGAGCTTTTCTCTTTTCTTTCAATACTTTCAATTCTCTTTTTAGTGATTTTTAGTTCAATTTCATTTGCCTCCCTCCCTCTTTACAGTTCCAGTTTTCTTCACACTCAATTCTTTCTGTTTTTCTGAGGGGCGTGCTTGGAAATGTCTGTGTCACTCTCACATGTTAACGAGTCATGATTTCATATCGAGTGAGATCCAGGCACACCATGGTCTTCCCCATCCTGCTCTGGTTTCCATGGAAAAGAGAAGTTGGCATGAGAAAGGGATGGGAGCCACTGCCTTCTCCAGACGTTCAGTTCACCATGCAGCTTTCAGAAATACCTATTCCACCACTGTCTGTGACCAGGTAACAAACAGTACAAACAGACCTCTCAGTTCCTTCTTCTGAGGAAAATATTATTTTGACAATTTCCTCTTTATTCACTGCTTGCAACTAATGCTCAAACCCTTCACGCCATTCAGGTGTGATATGAATCAGTACTTAATTTTCATTTTGAGAGAACTTGCTGCATTCAATCCATATTTGTCTGGGAAAGTTCAATATCACTGCTTTTTTGAACACAGATAATCATATTGCTTTGTTATCTGCCCCTGGAATGAAATAATTCTAAGTGTTTATGTGTGTTCTTCTTTTCTAACATAAACATGCCTGCTGAAAAATGTATTCTAAGTGTTATTTTAATTGTGAATAAAGCTTTCTGTAAAAAACACATACAAGCTTTTTGTAAATTTTGCTGAGATTAGAGGCTATTATCTATAAATAGATCAGAAGACCGTATCTATTGTAAGTAGCTGACTTCTATCTAGTAGTCAGATGTAATTTTCCATAAAATGGTGAGTTATAACTTGCCAATATAATAAAGGATTATGATATATACTTATAGAATAATCACCTGCAGGCTTAAGCGATAGTGCTGGAAGGGCATGTTTCTCTGGAACCTCAAAAGTAGGAGTTTTACTTTGGCCAGCACTTATGCCTAAAGAAGGCATCCTTTGGGGAATAAATCCCCCTTCTCCCCATTTCAACTTTGAAACTTGGAGTTAGATTTAGCAGGATGAATTCCATATTTTCCCCAAAAAATCAGTACTTTTTAACCTCTCCAGTCTATTAGTTCAGTGTTGACTCCAGCTCAAGTTAAACACAAAAGTCTTTATTTGAGAGGCAGAAGAAAAGGGTTACAATTCTCTTACTTCAGATACTGCCTTGGGAAATACCATTGTTGTGCGAGCCAGTTGTTAAAAATGATTGATCTGAGTCTCTCAGCTATTTTCTCTTCAGAATTTACAAGCCTTCTGAATCCTTGAAGGGTAGATGTGGTCAAACCAACATGGTCCTTCTCAAAGATGAGCTTAAATAGGAAAACAAATATATAAATATATATTGGAGA
>NW_010583631.1:0-29537 GCF_000705375.1 Tinamus guttatus
GAAGAATTGTGCTGGAAGGGTTTTTAGGATTGGGCAACACCACATTGTGTTGCTAAAGGGAACTACTGTAGCTGGAGGAGAGAATCAGCTTCCTTTGGAAAAGAACAAAGAAAGGAGCTGACATTTAATCACCAGGGAGGAGAGGGGAAAATGAAGTAAGTACAGAAGGGCATGGTTGATATTTCCACCAAGAACTCTGGCAGCCGGCAATTTCATCTGAACATTATTTGCTCCATTACATGACTATTCCAAGAAAGCTGAGGAACAAAGCTATTGTAAAAGCTGTTACCAGGGACTAGATTGCAACTGGCTCCAGAGTGGATGGGTACAAATTCCTGCTTCATGCATGCCAAGGAGGCAATGGCTGGAACCGCAGCCCTGGTGCTCTCCAGCGCTTACTGGACTTTCCTTGTACACGGCCCTGAGGGTCATGTCTCTCCTTGGCCACAACCCAAGGACACTGGCAGCTGTTGCAGACAACAGTGTCACAGAGGAACACTAAAAGGCTCTGTGACGGGACGAGCTTTCTGCATGCCCCAGAGGCCTATTAGACATACGTGTGCAGCATATGTGAGTAATCCCCAGCCAAGGCACCAGATGATGTCCTGCCTCAATGGAAAGTCACTTAGGAGCCTTAACAGAGGCAATGGATGGCAATTCTGATTGCAGACAGTGTGGCCCCTGGTTAGTGACTAATTTTTCTTATCTTAACAGAATAGCCTGTGGGAGATAACTAGTGTGTCAGGCAGTAACCTGTTACTGAACTGTGACTGCCATAGACTTCCATATTTCATGCTCAGGGCAGGTCCCCTACCAGAACACTGATTATAAATACAGACGGCTGTGCATCATACTTTCAGCCTATATGACCTTCAATATTTTTCCATTTGCAGATCCCTAAATATTTTCAAATGGAGATGTGATAATCTGGTGTATCTGAATTTCTATTTGATGAATTTAAGCCTATTGTCACTAGTCTTGTTATTTTTTTGATCTGTGGTTCAACGAATAATCTGTCATGGACAATTTTATGATAATTTAGTGAACTGGATTGGGGTACTGGTCTAGCTGAAAAGTGACCTGCTTAAAGACAAATCAGTCACGGCAGTCACCCAGTCTGACTTAGTAAGCAGTCACATAAGCATTTGTGCTAGAAGAGTTCAAAGGCAATCTGGGGACAAAAATGAGTGCTTGGATTGCTTTTATTTATTTATTTATTTTTATATTTTTTTCCACAGTTCTGTCTTATGATGAGTTCTGTCTGATGATGTAAAGCATGTGTAACTGTAACCTTTGCCTGTTGTGGAGTACCTTCAGCATAGATCTCAGAGTGTTGTGATTTTTATAACAACAGTGTCAAAATTCATGCCCTAAGCACGATACAAAGCAATGACATGCCTTTACGCTGACTCACTCTGGGAAGTAAAATAGGTTGGGGAAAATGGCAATATATGAATAATACCTTTGTATGAAAGCTGGTAAAAACAATGACCCATGAAGACAGGGAATTCTCTCAAGAACATGGTTTAATTAATGTTTTTCCTCAAGGTTTGGTTTTCACTCATCTGTGAAGGGCCACTTGGGGACACATTTTGTTAGAAAGTGCTCTTTTGATATCCATTGTGCATCAGAAAAGGTAAAGGGCTTGTTGTCAAAAAATGAAGATGCCTCACTATTATGTAACCAAAGGACAGCATGGTGGTAAGATAGCCCTGGAGCAGACCCAGCCTTTCAGAGTCAAGGCCACCATCTCTAGGAATGGTGTTCTCATTTTCTTTTTTTAAAAAGGGGGGAGGGGAGGAGAGGCAAAAAATATTAAAAATACTCAGCAAGACATTAGAACTCTCCATAGAAATAACTTTCCAAGGTGTTTAGCCCTGCTAGATTCAATCTTGAAAAAATATAATTTACTGCCAGCTCCTAATCATTATCATCAGTGTGCTACAACATGACCATATTCCTTCAAACAGGACACCGGTACAACGGTTAATGACCTAATTCTTCCACCTGTGCTCATATGGGTTGTGGCTTTTTTTAACACCAGATTCAGGTTCTGCTCCCAGCTTCCTGATGGGTCTAGCTGGTAGAATCAGGTTTTTAGCAGAGAACAAGGAAAGAAAAATGTTTGCTCATTTTGGATTCATTCTTCAACTTGAGCGTGTAAACAGATGGAGTGAGGATTAGCCATACAATAATGTGGCCTCTCAGCTTATGTAAAAAGTAGTCTTGACGTGCTGATTTTTTTTTTTCTGATGGCTCATTAAATGTACCCATGTGAATTAGAGGATGCTTACAGCATAAGTGAAATACTTATCTCCAGTGAGTGTTTGCCTTTGATAGATAATGCCAGGGTGACATATACATGTTTAGAGAAACACACAGAGAATTATTTGCAGAGAAATTTAAATCTCTTATTTGCTTTTTATAAGCAGGCCTGAAATTCTAGCTGTTGATGGGCAGCAGGAGTTGCTACTGCTCACTGTGTTTCACATCCCCCTGAGACTGTCTACATGGTATTTTGTAGACTGACATGTGTTTTCTCTGCCTTTGCTCTGAAGGGGCAGGCGTGTGTCTGGGGCTGGTGTGTTGTGCTGTGCTTCAGCTAAGCATAATCCAAGGCATGGGGTGCATCTTGTTCTGGTTTGACATGGGACTGATTTGGCTATGCAGCTTGGGGTCATGATGTGCTCTTTGCCTGACTATATTAGGGTAGGGAATGGCTTGTGGTAGCTCACATAAAACCCTGTAAGCTCATCAACGAGGATACGCTTCAAATGACAGTCTAATAATGTCTGTATATCAATATAAGAGTGACAGCCCAATCAGGGGGGGCACAGGGGCAATTTCTGCAGAAGGCATATGTAGCATCCTGACCATGTTGCTCCTCTGTCATCTTCTCCAGTTCTCAGTGAGATGTGCTTTCAGGTGTGCCAACAGAGCTTGGCACAAGCTGTGCTTATGAGGAGTTTTGGGACTCCTTATAAAACAGATCCAAGAACTGTTATAGCTAAATCTATCTGAGTTAATGCAGGATGTTTAGGATGTTTTGTTATACAGATTTCTTGATTCATTTGACAGAGGCAAATACCATTTAACTTACTCTGTAAGTGCAAACCTCTGCAGTCCTTATTTTCAAGTTTGCAGAAAGACTTGCTCTTAACTAAGACAGCAGCATCCTATACAAATATTGCCTACTCTGCTCGATGCTCATCTTGCCTTTCCTGAATAATCTTCCACTGACTGTTTTACAGCAATGCTATTGTTGGGCCAGCTATACACATGCTGAACTGATGGTACCAGACAACATTTCCTCAGTTAAATGTTTTCTTCTGTTCTTTGAGAGGTATTGAGAGTCACAGTAAACATGAGACCATCCTGCACAGCTCCACAGGAGAGGATTTCATGATTGAAGCATCCATTGCTGGGCTAGAAGACCAATGAGTTGAAGAGTCCTGTTATCTAGAAATAAGGTTAACAATTTAGCTGTGCAAGCACTCAGGATAATCGGAGTTTGTGGCAGAGTCTGGAAAATTTCTTCCCAGTAGATACCCGTCAAAGTTTAACATCGCACTAGCATGTTCAGATCCATAATTTGACTTGAGATCTATCTTATATTTTCTGGAATTCTAGTGGAATTCCCACTGTTCTTACAAGGCTTCAGTAATTAGGAAGAACCAAGCTCTCATTATGGCCTTCCAATTCATAAAAACTGATAAGTCTTTCTATTCACAAATATACCCATTGATTGAACTCAGTAAATTCCCTTATTATTCTTCTAAATATCAGCACTCTGCATTTTTCCCAGAGGGCTACATAGTACATACAGCCTTACAATAAGAATGGTGTCATTAATAGATTAATAGGTTCAATAATGCATATAGTGGCATTACTGAGATGAGTGAGCTCATTTAGGTGAAATAGAAGGCCATTTTCTTTTTCTCATATTTGCTTTTGTTCATCTTTTCTAACTTACATTTTGTAAATGGTTGAATCAGAAAAAAGAAGAAAACTTTTCCTGCCTTTATTCTTCCTGTTTTCTCTCTCTCTTTTTCCCCATGGTATCTCTATGAAGTGGTTTATGGAAGTAAGTGTGTACTCTGGTTATGTAATTGTCATCCTCATTTTATAGCAATAATGGGAGGGAACAAGAGGAAGGTCTCTCTCAAAGCAATGCATTGAAAAGCTCATATGCTCAACTCTGGAGCAGGCCCTTCTTGGAAGCAACCTTACATTTCTTATGTGTCAGGGGATTAAAAGCTAAAGTTGACAGAGTTCAGCCTTCCATGCTGTGCAGAGAAGGAAGCGAAGGTTTCACTGACACCTATAATCGTTAATCCCAAATATGGTGCTTGTAGAATTTTTTTGTAGCCAAAACCCTAGATTGCTGCTTTGCTTTGCCCTACATGATTCAGACAAGATATTTACGACTACCATCAAGTAACTGCAGCGAGTATATTAGACTTTGCTAGGTTGGCTCCTTTCTCTAATTCTCATAAAATCTTCTTCAGTAAAGCCTCTAAAGCTCAGATTATGCTTTGCATATTGGGGCTCCCTGCATTAGGTCTCATGTATTCTATAACTCGCCTATATGCTACCAGTGAAAACTTTTAAACTTTGCCAGACACCCAGCAGAATAGGCAGCAGAGCTTCTGGACCTTAGTAGGCCAGGTAACTCTTGCTAAATGAGGCAACAACCTCCAAATTTTCCTATTATGAAATGTTTTAGGTACTTCAATTGAGTTTATTACACATTGCTTGATACATAACTTATTTTCAGGCAAAAAATAAGACAGATTCCAGCATACATGCGGAAGAAAATTGGGTGAAGATTAGGGAGGAGAGAGTATCTTTCATTGAAGCACTACTAAATGACTACAGAGATAACCAAAGCAGCCATGATCCATGGTTTATAGAACCATGACTGGGGAGTAACACCAGATTAATAGAATAAATGCAAAAGGAGGGTGAAATTGCAATAAAAGGAAAAATAATTGTAATTTGATGTGGGAAAAAAAAGAGTTTTGATAGGAAGTGTCAAGTAGGAATAGAATTCAAAATTAACAAGGAAGAAAATAAATCTGCTTTGAGATTGCAGGAGCCTTTTTCTAAGTCTTTTTTATTATTGTGTGTATATATATATATATTTATTGCTAAAGGATGCTTCAAAGTAAATTTTTTAAGCTAATTTAGAAAAGAAAAATATTTTTCTTTTCTGAACTGGAGACCTAAACCTTTTGGAGACTTATCTATTTATGAGTTAGCCTACAGCTCTTTGCTGCATCTGATTTGAGAGTTGAATCCTGTTTTCTAATTAGTATTCCAGGCAGGAATTTTCCTATACAATCTTTCGATTTAAAAGAAAACATAATCTGCTTTTGTCACTTAGTTTTTCAAGTGCTTATGTGTTTATGCTTTGACCTTAAAAAATATGTATGAGATTCCATTTGAGGTGGGCTAGGAGAAATAATATTTTTAGTTTGGTTCTCTGCAAATTCTGAATTAATGTCTTGCCATACTCTATCCTGATATGTTGTTCTTCCTTGTTCTTCCTTTATATTAAGCATATCTTACAGAGCCTACAGCTACTAAGCAAAGCCTACAGACACATTTCTCATGAACTGTTGTTCTTTCCACATAACATTTTTACTAAAGTTCCAAACATACCTGGAAGTTAGAAAACCATTGTAGACCTGCCTATATTTAGCGATGAGTTAAGACTATGTGTGGCAGCAAGTAGGACACAGCAGTCTCTGCACAAATTGCTGGAATTTCAGGCTATTGCAGAGAGAGGATTTGGAATTTGGATCTCTACAGGGTCTTGTATAACATGTGGGCTGCCAAATGATGCTTTTCTGATATCCTGTGTTGATGACACAGTCCTTTTGGAAATTGCACATTAGTGCTCAGCTAATGAAATGCCTCTGCTAGGAAAAGCCATGTCTGACTTCCCAGCAGGAACTTCCAGGGATCACAGAGTGCCTGGAAGGGACCCCTTTGGTCACTATTGCAAGCACCAAAACACACCTTCTCCTTTGCAACCTGGGACAACCCATCTCCATCCTGAGATTAATTTGCTGTTAGGCAGCAGGCAAGAACAAGCAGAAGGGGATACTTTTTCCCACAGCACATGTTTCCTTTCTGGGACCCCTTTGCATGGAATGTTGTAAAGACCAAAACTGCAAATGCTTCCAAGCAGGATCTAGGGTAGGTTCACCAGGGGCTATTGAACGCAATGATCTAGTTACAACTTCCCTGGAGCTGCTTCCTGCTGTTAGGAAATGCTGACTCCAGGAGCTGACGAGTAGTGAGGCAGCCAAGCTCCCTGTTTGCACTGCCAGACAGCCAGTAGTGATAGGCACACACACAAGCACATATACACACTACTTATATAGACAGTGCTGGCCACACAGATCAGCGCATACAGAAGATACAGTGCTCATAAACTCAGACAGCACCAGTAGCCTCGTCTCGTTCCTCTCTCTGGATCATCAGGATTAAAGCCTACTAATCAACAACCTGTATGTATATATACATACACATGCGTGCAATTTGGATCCCCCCCCCAGTAGCTAGCCTTATACATCCAGTCTACCTAGTACTGTCTCCACACCCTCATGCCCAGACACACACAAACAGACAGGTCCCTCAGCCCCAACCCCACGGTCTTCCTCCCTGCTGGGTGGACCTCTGAGTCCCCCAGTGCACCCCCTCAGACTGGGTTCGACTCTTGTCTAACTCTTGCATGCATGTGTACAGGTTTGGCTTTTGTACAAATTGAGTCTCGCATGGGTTTGACCCTTGCCCAGAGTGACTCATATGATTTTACCAGCTACTCACCAGGGGGAAAAACACCACAGTGCCTGAATGCTTGCAATCTGAATCTGCACTGTCTCAAAATCTCCATCAGGTATCACTTCCTTTGCTGATTTGGTTTGTTCTGCAATAATGGGATTGCTGGAGGATCAGGATCTGCCTCTAGGCTACAGCAACCCCACAGTGTGATAGCTCCAGCCATGGTACACCCAGGGTTTCTTAACTTGAGGGAAGCACCCCCAGAACAAACCCTGCTTCTATGGGCTGCACCAACCTGATTCCTGTCCTTGCCTGTGTGGCACATCACACCACACCACCTGCCAGATGGAAGGGTGGTCAAAATATTGTTTGTCTTTTTCTTTTTTATGCTTTTGCTCATGCTTTGCTTTGCTCCTCTCTGTTCATCCAGTAAGTGAGTTGGCCAAGAGCATATGATTCCTTGTAAAACTAGTGAGAATAGATTTCACTGACTGACCACTATTAATCTTTCAACTTTTCACTGAGTTTCAACTTCAGGCTGATAAACTCACCTGGCAGAACTATAATGACTTTTGATAGAGTTTCACCTCTGTATGACTATTTCAATTAGAATTGCCCCAGAATACCAAAGCAGAACAGGTTTAGTAGTAATGGGCTACTACAAGAACTGTACAAAAGTGTAGGGTATTCTTATTTGCACCGTAACTAAAGATCTTGATTTCTAATACTCCAGAGATGAGTTATGAAGCTTTTCTTTCTGCTTCGTGATGCATTTTTTCCTCTGTTTGGAACAGAGAAATTCTCAAGAAGACTTAATTTTTATCCTAAAGGATTCAGCTTTGCATTTAACCTGGGTCTTTCAATTTCTCTGTAATAGAGAAAACTTATACTGCACACACTGCCCAATGACCAGCCTGGGAATTAAGCTCTTTTATAAAAAATGAAGAATTGCAACACTATTATAATTTTATCCTCTTTATCTAGGGAAAATCATTGTAATATTTTAACTACCACTATTCATACTTACTCTCCATATTTAACATGTCATGCTCCTTTCATATATTAGCTAGATTACAAAAAGAATAGAAATAGAACCAGACCTGATTCCTAGGTCTGGAAGATCAATGTTAATTTGAAGTTAATAGACCAAAAGATAGTTTTAAGATAGTGAAGATTAAAAGTAAAATTGGCAAATTTAATTAAGGTGAATTTGGATGAACTTTATTTGAACGTTATGAAATTTAGTAACGTTGCAAAGAGTGTGCGTAATGATTTTTGGCTATGTATGACAGTAGGAAACCAGGAAGAGATGTTGGTGGCTGCAGCAAGATGGTACTCAGGAGGAAAAGGAAATATAGGAAGGATCTGAACCTAACTCACCTTATTTGGAGGAGAAGATATTAGGTTTTATTCTGTATTATTTTGTTCTATAATCTATAAATCACCATATTCAAGAAGCACAAATAACTGAGAGAGTGGGGAGGGGAAGCCAGATCTGCCATCCATCATGCATATGGTGCATTTTCTGCTTCTTGGGTAGTAAATCTAGGATGGTGTGCTAGGAAGCGGGCAGCACTACGGCCCCCAGAATTTTCTTAGCACGAAGCGCATCATGCTCAGAAGGAAACATTGCCCTGGGAGATGAGGGTGAGACCTGTATCCAGAGCAGATGAAAACATGTCTTCACGGTCTGCAGAGACTACAAGGAGGATGAACATGTACAGTGCGCGGTGTTCCTCAACAGCCATCTCTTGAGGATCACTTGGAACATCCTCCTGAGGTTTGGACCACCTCCATGGTATGTGCAAAGATGGATTGTGTCTGACCCTGCCTCTCTGGATCCTCTGGTCAGAGCCAAGGGCAGAGTTTTGGGTTATTATGATCCCTAAGGAGCTGCTTCCTAAGTATCCTTTCTGAACCCTGCCCTGAGTTGTCCCTGGTCCTACAAGAGATCTCTAGCAGACCTGGGAAGTAAGATAAGTTACTCTCTTGATCACAGAAAGTACCTAGTACTATGTAGACTTTCTCCATTACTGCATATCTGAGCTCTTGCTTCTTTCGAACAGAACAAAATGATATTCATCAAAAGTGTTTTGTATAGCCAGAATATCTAACACTTGCCTGACAGAAGAAAAAATGTTTGATTTTGTTTGGATTTCCAAGGTAACCAATTTTCCACTTGGTGTATACTGCTGACATGGTCCTGACATTTATGTCAGTTCAGAAATGTGCATGTGTGCTATAACTTGCAACTATGTGGAGGATTTCAGCCAAATTTGGCAGAGGAGTCTTTAGGGAAAAAAAAAAAAAAAAAGTGTTTTCTAGAGGTTTCATGAAAACCGCCTGCAGATTAGAAGAGAGGATTCCTATGAGTGCTGCGAATGTCAGGAAGGCAGGAGCCCTTGTGTGAACCTTATTAGACACAGCAGAAGGTATATGACATAAATGCCTAGCTTATATATACATAACCACAGGAAAACCTGCAGTAGGAACACACGCTCAACCACAAGTCATTAAAAAAACTTCCTTATTTCTTATGCTCAGAGAATTTGTCTTGAAGCATTTGGGAACAGTTATTATGCCAATTGACATGTTAATTAATTGTCAATTAACGTTAACAGTTAACTTCCCTATTCTACTCTCACAGTAGTCTCCCTATTCTACTCTCACATGTTTATCCAAATGCCAGCAATGCAAAACCAAACTGTGCATGAGCATTGCACATATACTCCTTGTAGGCACATGTGGTCCAAGGGTATAAAGGCTTCTCATGGTGAAGGCAGGGGGTTCTGGAGCAGCTACCTGGAGAGCACGTGCTTGTGCTGGGAGGCAAAACATAGGCACAGGGAGCAGCCACTGGTGATTTGACTGTAATTCTCTCATAGGTATATTCTTTTTCAGTCTTGTTGTATTCTCTAGTTTTACTAATACTATATCTTTAGCTTTGTTGTAGCTTGTAGAATGCTTGGTGCTAATAATATAGTGCAGTCTAGTGTCTGTTACATGTATAGAACTTCTTATCTTTAATAAATTCTTTTGTTTGAGAAATGATGATCTCATGAGTTCAGCACAACTAATCCCAGAATCTGGAAGAATTCTGGATGCCTCTCAAGAGATGTGTGACAGTGACTGAAGAAACATTGCCTGTATTCTATGTCCCTGTGTTGTTTTTATGTGCAAATCCTGGCTTCTTTTGGAAGAAAGAGGCAAAACATTATCATAACAAGGAGGATAGGGAAGCATGGGGATTAGCAAAACAAATTTAACAGATCTAAATTTATTTCCAATCTATTAAAAAGAAAATTCTCCAACTGAGTGACAGGCAGTTTGACAACTTTATTAAAGTCTTTAACAGTTAAGCCCAAGTCCAAGCTTTAATTCTGATTAGGCTTTACATCAGGAATTATGATAGACATCATACATGGGTTGTCATTTACCTAAAAAATCTTCAAAGGAAGAAAGATTTTTCAGTAAATATTATTTTACTTTTTAAAATTTGAATATATGCTCTAGAAATACATATGCTAAAGGTAAATAACTGAATTCTGAAGCAGCCTAGAAGGAAGGATGTTACAGGTAAGAGAGCGGGAGGGAACTATTGATGTTGCTACCAGAGTCTTAAGGGATGACAAAGCTCTAAAAATAATGTCTAGGACCATTGTCTGACCCTGCTGCAGAGTGAAGCAAGGTGAAGATGTACATGATCTGAAAACATCCAAGTTAGCCTGGGAATCAGAAGCAACATAGGCTTATCAGCATAGTGCTGTGCTCAAGATGCTTAACCTTATCTTGTAAATTAATAGGATTATTATTAGCTTCTGCACAGCACTACATCAGCTTAAGAATATTGCAGCTGGTCCAGGCTGGCTCATAGGAGATCGATCTCCACAAAGTCCAGGAGACTATGCATGCAGTGAGAGCTAAAAAGAAAAGGATACAATCCTGCAACAAAAATCTGAAACCAGTGGAAAAGATTGAAGATCACAGAATGCTGCAGGAAAAGTGTGTGTGTGCGTGCGCGCACAGGGAAGCAAGGCAGCATTTCTGAAGGAGGAGGTGCTGTCAGTCCAGACTTTGTAGCTGTGGATAGTGGCAGAGCTTGTTTTCCTCCCACTAAAAGAAGGCAGAAAAGGCTAGAGAGAACTCTTCAGTGATCAATCTCAACCGGAAACAGTAATAAATTATAACCTTATCAGAAAGCAGGAAGTTAGATAGCACAAAGGCCTTCTCTCTCATAAAAGTGAACATGTCCACAGTTGATTAATAATTAGAGAAGATTGTGTATATATACTATTAGGTGGTTATTAAAATAATTTATTACTTTTTAAATGCCTTTCAGTCTTTCAGAGAAATTACTTTTCTCTCCTGCAAATGTGGCATTTCTCCCTTTTCCCTGCAGATTCATTCTTGATGACACCAAATTTATATGAATCGGAAATTGCAGCTTTAAATATCAAATCATCCTTGGCTGCAGGGCTCCTGACTGTTAGGAAGAGACAGGTCAATTATGTGCTAGTTCTTTAATAAACTTCATCTCCCTGAAAAACTAGTAAGAAAGTTCTTAAAATTACAGAAAATATTGTGTGTGCACATTAAGAACAGCAATTAACATTCTTTTCTACCAACATTATGTAAGCATTTTAATAAAGTGAAACTGTACCAACTTTTATACAGACTGAGCTTCTGATTTGGCAAGAATGATAATTGAAGATGTCAGCATTCTTTTATAACTATTCTCTCTAAAGCCACCTCATCTACATATCCTAATATGCTTGAACAATATTATCGTGTTAATGTGACATTTGTTTCATTCCATCATCTGTACTATTAGACATGCACAAGTGTTTATTTAAAAATAGAAAAAAATAGAGCTGGATTCCAGTAAAGTTTTATATGGCTCTTCAAATCAAAATATCTACATTTTTTCATTTAAATACGTGCTGAACTACCGAACTGAGGAGGGTTTTTTTGTTTGTTTTCTTTTTAAGAGATACTTGCAATTAAGAGATACTACAAACCTTTTTATATTAAAGACAAACCATTATTCACTCTACAATGAAAGCTCTATTTTGATTGTTCTTTGGTTCTTCTTTGTTATATGTCTGTATGTTCCTGTCTGTACAGGAACATTCAGATAGACTTTTCAAAAACTAAATCATAGCTTTTACCTTCATAGTCATTGCAAACATAATACAAAATACACACAAATGTAAACATAAGATTAATGAAAAGGAGTTTCCAAAATATCTATAGTCTGTGAGATTGCAAGATACTGGGAGTTAAAGCTAGGGCAATCTCATGCGTCAGGAGTCTGGATCGTTTTGGAGGAGTTTTATATTTATTCTTTTAATTTTCCTCTCCGTCAGAAGTCCTGATAATTGCATTCGCGGTAACTAATAAACTCTTTCCACCCCTAGGCAAAGAGATCAGAAATTAATTAAAAATTTTCCACTTATTTATAAAATCTCTGAAAGTTCTTTTAAAAAGTATTGTTGATCTTGAAGCACCTATGCAAAGCAAATCTGATTAGAGTCAAACATCAAAGAGTATTTTTTAATATGGTAATGATTTTGAACATGGAATTCAATAGACCTTATAGCCACACAGGAGTTAGTTAGAGAAGATAAAAATCATTCAAAGTTTACGGTAAGTAAGGAGCTTGGGAGCCAAGACAGGTTGTTCTGGAAGAGAAAGTATGGGTCTAGCCAGTAATATTTGTTACTCAAATGACAGTTTTGAACCTGAACTTATTTAGAATTTCATTTTTTTATAATGTGGAGTGAAATAGTATGACTATATTAATAGAACTGACACAAAGTTTATTAGTGCATGGAAGAATCAAGTGGTAATACAGACTTTGAATGTCTTGAAATTGTAGACATTTGATAGAACTAATTTGGCAACTAATTTGTTTCTAATTTTAGGAACTAATAACAAGAAATTTGGTTATAGTCTCGGAGTTCATCATTTGGAAGTCTGTAAAAAATTGGATATATTACCTGGCCATGAAAGTAACTGAAAACAACTAATGAAATGTGATTGTGAAAGCTCTAGTAGAGAGGAAATAAACACCAATGTCTCTGCACCAGCGAAACATCATTTGTAATACTTTCTTGTACTTAATTAAAAATTCGTCCAATTGTACGATCCTAACTTTGTCACTATTGCAATTAGGTTCAGAAAGATGCATCTCTCCAACCTTCCTGCTCATAAAAAGAAAACTTGCATTTTTTCTGTTTGAAACATTGGACCGGATGCTTATAGAGGTGACTGAGAAATGGAGATATCCCCACCTTCTAAATGACACTGTGTGTGTAGCTCCGTATTTTTGTTAAATCTTGGCTTATTACTAGAACTAGTTCATTTCTTTCTAGTAGTGATTGTTTTTTTTGTTGGTAGTTGGGGCTCTCTTTTGACTTGCAAGGGCATGTATATAATATAATGTGTGCTGTATGGATCTGAGCTGTCAAGATCAAAGTGGTGAAGCCACAAGAGAGAGCACAGCAGTGCTCACATCCCTGTGCAAACAGCTCTGGTTTCTCTATCCTGGCTCTCCTGTTCTCTTAGCTCTGGTTCATGCATGGATAGCCACTTTGACTATTTCTGCGTTTATGGTAAGTATACGCTTTGGGAAAACTACATTCAAAATGCTGCTCTAAGCCAAAAATCAGAAATCTGACCATAAATGTCTTCATTTTTTTCCTGGTAGAGAAGACAGATAACTTGAAGAGTTACAGACAATCTATGTTATAAAAGACTGCTGAGGATAGATGAGAAAAACTAAAAGATATTCACTGGATCCCATTGAATTCCAACTAGCTGACAGTAGCAACATGTAGAAAAATCACAAGCTCTTGCCCTTAAATAAACAGCCACAGCTTTGTGCACCATTGTTGCAGATATCCTAAATTCCCTCAGATGGAGAAACCTATATTCCACAGTGGATGCTAAAGTGGTCACAATTTCTGGTGAGTACTGTTTGTTTAAAATTACACTGAGATTAGTAATATTACACTGACTAAAATCAGGTAGGTAACTTGTTCCTCATAAGATGCTGAGATGGACACATATGAAAGTATTTTTTCAGAATTTGAATTACACTCGGATGACTGACCTAGCTCTGATGGGATTTACTCCTACTGGTCTGAAATGGTCTGGTGGGTCCTGTTCAAGTGGAATTCAAACACTTCTAAAAAAATAAGTATTTTTAGAACAGAATCTTAAGCAATAGAAGCGCAGGGAGGAATGACTGATATAATTTTGGTTCTGTCTTTAGTTCTAGTATATAAAGATAAATAGTGATCTAAAATTAGGTATAAAAGATCCATTTCTGGTAAAAGAAGGGGCACTGAAAGTAATAGTTTTTATCCTGTTGAAAATGAACATTTCCTGAGACTAGTCTTTTGGACCAGAATTTCAAATCTCAGAAGAATTCTTCTGTTTTCCATTAGCTGAATATATATATTTAAATACATGTTTTCAAGGGTCATCGATTTCCTTTTCCTTCTCTTTTAGTCTGAATCAGGAAGGGAAAATAGTATCTAGGACAACCTTTTTGGATTCAGTAATGTTTTAAGCATACTGCTTCAGACATGAAAAATTATTATTTCCCTTCTTTTTCATCTATTTTACCCTCCTATCAAAGAAAGATCTTGAAAAATGTGCCTGATTCAGGTTATTGTGCTACTTCTAAGAGAAGAGTTCTTATATTTCTCCAATACCACCAGAGCAATAATAAATCTACAATACATTCAGGCTCAAATCAAATCTAACAAAGACACAGATGTCTTGCCAACAAACTGAGTGAACTTTCAAATATGACATTTCCAGGAGACAAATCAGAATCATCAGAGTTAGATTGCTTACATCTAGAAGTCCTCTGGAGAAAGTCTGAAGGGGTTTTCTCATCTCTCTCTGCAGGGATGAGTGAGTGCATTGCACTAAATACAGTCTATTCAAATACACTGAGGAGATTTTTAGGATATGGACAAAAAGAGTTGAAGCAGCTTGAAAGCTGTTTGAAACGATGCAGCCAGGACTGTGTATATTTGGTTAGTAGAACCAAAGTTTGAGGAAATCAGTTTATTTCAGTTTGTTTCATCAGGTACTGGGAAAGTAAATGGATCAACCCCTAAGTGTTTTTACAGATTAGGATTATTTCAGTTCTTCTATGGCCACAGGTGGTTCTCATTTCTCAAAACACTAGCTATAGTGAATTTATACCACCAGTGAGTAAAGTTATAACTACTATTAACAAATACACAGGACAGAGCTGACACTAGGAGTAAAACAGTAGATAATATATCGTGTCAGAAGACAATATTTTAACTTCAAACTGTTACAATAAATTTAAATTCTAAAAATATAAATGTTGATATCAGGCCTTTCCACAAGTACTGTATCTTGCCTATGTAGGGCTCTGATTAGTGACAGCCTGTTTAAAGCAAGTCTTGGAGAAATAGTTCAATAGGCAAAGGATGGAGACAGCAATCAAAGGCCAGGATGCATTTACTTGTTGTGTGCATCATTAACTAGATAAGTATGTATCAATAGTGAGCAGGTTGTTCATGTCTTTCCCAAGTAAAGTATCCATAGTGTGTTGGTATACACATGTGTATGCATATGCAAGAGAAAAGATGATTTGCTCATCATAATGCAGCTGTTAGACTGCATTAGCAACACAAAAGCATTTTGTCATTTTCTCATGCTAATGGAAGCTTTATCACTTCAGAACAATGTGAAACAACATGAGAAATTTGATGTATGTAAATATAATTATGGAAATTGGAAACTGGCCAGGCAGCATAAGCCCAGACACACACACAATTCTTGTCCAAAGAACAATAACTAAATTTTGAAAAAAGTGATAGCTACAAATGAGTTTTTGAAGTTATGACTAACCAGTCAGGCTTATTCTCACAGTTTGTAATTTTGTCTGAAACTCTGACTTGATTTATAACCTGATTATCTATTCATACCCTTTCATTAACTGATGTGCAATTTGCCATTACATTCATAAAGCTTTTCTCACATTGATTTACTATTCATCAAAGAAGTGATTGAACAAATCTAAACTAAACTAAAGTTGAATAATGTTTAACAAATACCATCCCACTGAATTCTGGAAATGAAGAACCAAAACTTTCCAGGGTGAACTTTGCAGTTGGTGAAGGCTGGCTTTTCCAGAGCTGTGCCCACATATCATGGCTAAGAATCCACCATTTGGGTTCTTACAAGACAATACACATAAAAGATATGTATTGTGACATTATAACAGTGTGCTACGGAACACAAGAGGACAGCTTACTTCGTAAATCATCAATGACCCAGAGTCAGAGTAGTGAAGGACATAGGCAGGCTGATAGCATGACTGAAGAGTGGCATGAAACTGGGATAATAATGGAGCAAAATATAAAAGGTAATAGATCCTAGGCCCTTATTCCCCAAGAACTGGCTTCCAGAGCACGGGCAGGCTACACTGACATCTTGCCTTAGGCCCCAAAGTAGGGTTAGTACTCATCTCCGCAAGCTCAGTGCTTAAGATAAATGCCACATATGTACTGAAATTATAGCATATGTAAGATTGACAGGATCCAAAAGCAGTATTTGCTTTAGCATGATCCAAGTAACTCTCCATAGTGACTTCCTCTCTACTGAATGTAAAGAAGCCCAGTATTTCATATTTCCTTTAAGATTTTCAACTTCAGACCTTCTTTGCTAATTAAAGCCTGACTGGGCAGAACTTTGCATTTATGGAATCATGGATGGCAGCAGAATTAGAGAACACTTATGATGTAGAAAGGGCATTATATATGAAAAATTATATGGAAAAATAAGGTGAAGAGGATGTCAGGGAAATACCAGATGATCAGAGTGATGCTATCAACTGTGAACAGTCCTTACACACTTGTTTCATTTTCCTCAGCAGGACTGCATTTTTCCTTCCACTGTAATGAACAATCAGACCTAAAATATGTTTCTCTTTTAAGGAAGAAAAACAGAAAAAAAAAAAGTAAATGGCAGAGATTCAGTACATTCAAAGAGGCAGAAGCTGCAGGGCATATTAGGTTCTCCAAACAGTTAGAGATTTGTTATCGCTAACCCTCGTCTTCTTGGTTTACACCAGCTAGAGAGCATAACAAAATTCTTAACTGCTAATGCAGAGCCATACTGTAAGTTAACACAGCAGAAAAAAATAGCCTGATTCTCCAAGAGGATAACCTGCAATCACAGGCAAGGAGCTAAAATGCAGTGCATGAATTAGGAGGACTGGAAAGGCAGTTTAACTCCAAATTTGTTAACTCCAAAGCATGCGCTAAGACATTAATAGGTTCATTGATTCTAGGGCTAGAAAGGACCATTAGAGTTCACTAGACTGACTTCCTGAAAAACTGACTACAAATTGTACCCAGTCAGCTGTGCATTGACCCTCAAGAGCATCTCTTCCAGAAAAATGTGAAGCCTTTATTTAAAGAAAGAGTTTTAGTTTGTTTTTGGCTTTTTGGCTTTTAATCCTGCTATTGTGCTATTAGAAACATGCCTCCCTCTTCTCATGAGAGTTGATATTTTTTACATGTCTTTCTTCCCTAGATGGAGAATCCTTATTTCCTGATTTATTATTTCCTTATGAAATACTGATGTAATATAACAGTTCACCTTTCAGCCTTATTTTTACTGCACAATGTGTAAATATCTATAGTGAATTCCATTGTGCAATCCTGGTCAATTGACCACGAAGGAGATGATAATTTTTTGAAGACACCCTCGTTCTTCTCCCATTTGATGCATACAAGTTTCTCCCAGAAGAAATCACAGTACTCAGGGAAATTAAACATGCCATTGTTTCACACAGTCTTGCAGTTGATGCTTGTTGAAGGCATGTATCCAAAGACCAGGACTGTGGGACACAATGCAGAGATTACACTCTATGAATAGCGAATAAAACCTAAATCCTTTTGTCTATTCAATATGCCATTATTCTTGTAGGAGATTAGCTTCCTTGTTTTCAGAAATTGAAATATAACTTAATTAAAAAAAAATCCAGCTGATCTTTCTCAGTGATTGAACTGATCTTCCTTTTTTCCAGTTTTTGTACCCACAGAGCTATCAGTTTCTCTTTCATGTCATTAACGTTCTCTTTCAAGTCATTAACAATGAAAAAAATTGACTAGTAAATGAATGCCCTAACATATGAATATAGCTAAAAAAGATGGTGGAAAAATAGACTATAGGTTCACACTATTCCACAACACCATTACCGATTACTTGTAGCATGATTTTTTTTTTCAAAAGTGTAGACTTTTATTAAAATGAATGAAAAAGAAGGCAGAAGTATTGGGTCTTCAGAACAGCCTTGTGAATAATAATTCTTGCTACAGATGCATGGAGAAAAAGAAGTTGCTGGTTTTTAGAGGACTGGCAAGAAAGAGAACATCTGGAGTTGATCTTACCTCACCAACTGCATCTACATCTGAGCTAGGCTCCCAGTTAAGTAAGTAGAGAGAAAGTGGAGTTTTTAGAGTGCAACTCATCTATTTGAAATGCCACTGTTATGACAAGATGAATACCTCTGAAAACCTCCCTCCTCTTATCGTAAGACTGAATAACTCAAATGCAGACATGAGAATTTAGTCAGATGAGTCCTACTGCAAATAATTGAGCACGAGAAACTTTCTCTGCCTATTTTCATCTCCGTGAGGGCCTGCAATTACTTCTGGGAGAAGGAAAACGGAAGTGAAAGAACATGGCAGGAGATGTTAAATGCTGGCATCCCTTGAAGTATTTTGAAGTATGATGTTTTTTCTTTACTTGCTCTGACTTGGAGGAAAAACATCCTGTACATATTATACACCTAAAAAAACTCTCAAGCATATAAATATTTTTTCTAAATTATCATTTTGGGGGGGGGGAAGAGAATGATGAGAATGATGCTAATTTTATTCTCTGAGAGTTCTTTGGTTTTAAATTTTACCTGACCTATAACCTAAGTCTCAGTCTCTCAATTCATCTTAAACCTTTCGAGACTTTATTCTTTAAGGCATATTTTGTGTTCAGAAGGTGAAAGGAAGGGTGCTAATTTATTTGTTTCAGAATTCAGAATGTGTAGTCAGTCTTCTACTTAAATAACTAGCTCCCTGATTTTTGTTGGGCTTTAAATTTAGTCCCTGAAAACCAGAGAAAATTTAAACCTTCCTGGTGAAAGCGCTCTTCCCAAGACTCTTAAAATTCTTCTAAACTTGAACTGCAAGTAATCAGTTAGCTCAAATATTGAAAGTTTATCTGGAACAAATGTTGTAGTGCTTGCTCTGGCTTTAGCCACTGGACAGAGTGTGAATGATCCATGCACTAGATTTACCTTGCACCTTCTTGAAAATTTTAGTTTTTGCCCACAGCACACTATACACAAAAATTACATATGCACACACATATTACATGAAAATAATGTGTAAACAGGGGCTGGCTATTCTTTGGCACTTGTCAAAGCCATGAGTAATTCCTTTCCAGGGGGCTAGAACAAATGCATTAAACAATTTTTATAATGTACTGCCTACATTATAGACTGAGATTCACTCATTATAAATGTCTTAAGCTATTTATTGTTTCCCACAGAGAAGATGGAACAAATGCAGCAGTCAGAACACTCAGACTTGTGTAAATTCACATTAAACTTGGACTACTACAAAATTCATGTTTCCGATAACAGTTTGAGTCTTTTTGCCAGGCTTAGGTGGTCTAGATTTTTTTCTCAGTTCTGCTTAGCCTATAGCCTGGTCATCTCATTAAATCTCTGCTTTGGCATGAGTAGAGTGGAGAAAATCCTTCCTTAGTGATTATCCATAATATGCTTAACTCTTCTTCCAGAAACTTTATTTTAAGTGCGACCTGTACAATCGTATTTTCAGGTGATTTGATGCACAAGAGGACTCCGCATCTTTCTTACCACAGCCCATCTCAAGCCGCATAAGAAGGTCATTTGATACAGGCATTACTCATCTCTGAATGCACCTAAAAAATCCCAGAGAATGCAAGGAAAATCCTTCTGGGAGGAAGCTCAGGAGGTCATTGGTGCTGTCTTCCAGCTCAGGGGAAAATGCTCTATAGTATTTTTATAATATACTCCATGCAGCTATCTATACTCTAAGCTAGACTTGGCGTATGCTTGCAATAAGCAAAGCAGAATATTACTGAGCAAATTCAATAGTTAAGGAGCTTCAGGCAGGCAGATGTAACATCTCTGTCATTGTTTTCTACTTGTTTCCATATTAGAAGGTGCCCTGCTGTGTAATCATCTATTTTGATCCATGATTTGCATTAAAAACAACTCTATTTCTCCTGCATTGTTCAAATGTGTCTTTTTAGAATATTTTTAAATTTCACACATTTCAGGATGTTTTGTTAAGCAATATAAAGAATATTTGTTATTAAACTTTGATGTGCAACATGTTTGAAAGCATGCTGTTTCGGGAGTGATTCTGGCTGCTTGATTGGATGTCCTCAGGCTACTTGGTAGCAGAAAGTGGCTTCTCTATTGGAACTAAATTGAAAAATAAGATTTCTTTATTCCCACCTATATTCATGATTCAAAGCAGTGACTAAACTTCATTATATATTTATTTCTCTTAAGACATTGTGCTATCTAAAGAAAATTAGCCTCTGTTTTCTGTCAGCGATGCTAATTAATTTAACTATTAACTAGTTAATTTGTTCATTGACATATGTTTTACTGTAAGATACAGTGTATTCACAGACAGAAAAGAGGAATGAGTTCATCAGCACCTACCTCCAAAATACTTTTGAGCTTTGTCAAAGTGTGTCAAAGAGGAGGTGTGAGCTGGCAGAAATGGCTTTGTGGAACTGCTCATGTCCGTCATTTTGTCACTGAGGTCTGATTCTGAGCCTGGTTCCATAACTCAAGCTCATTTTCAGAGTTTCCAGCAGAAGCAGGAGCCCAATGTACAATAAGGAATTCATGTGACTCTCCACAATTCCTGTTCACAGTAGCTGGCTATTTCACGTTCGCTGTTATACAAACCCTTCTATAGGGATTGCCAGGGCTACAGCATGTTGTTGGAAGTATCACAGAATGGTAGAATGACTGAGGTTGGAAGGGACCTCTTGAGATCATCTAGTCCAACCACCTGCTCCAGCAGGGACACCCAGAGCACGTGGCACAGGGTGGCATCCAGGCGGGTTTGGGAGATCTCCAGAGAAGGAGACTCCACAGACTCTCTGGGCAGCCTGTTCCAGGGCTCTGTCACCTCCACCGAAATGAAGTTCTTCCTCACATGGAGGTGGCACTTCCTGTGTTTCAACTTGTACCCATTACCCCTTTTCCTGTCACTGGCCACCACTGAGAAGACTTTGGCCCTGACATTCACCCTTAAGGTACCTGTACATATTGATCAGACCTCCTCTCAATCTTGTCTTCTGCAGCCTAAACAGTCCCAGCTCACTTAGTCTTTCCTTGTAAGATAGATGCTCCAGTCCCTCAATCCTCTTTGTGGCCCTACACTAGACCCTCGCAGAGCTCGCATTGCTAGAGCAAAGCTCCCCCTCTGTGGTCTTTGTCACCACAGAGGCAGATGGCTTAATTTGCATCAAGGTGCAATAAGCAACCTGCCTTCTCAGAGCAGCAAGGATGAGTTTGTTTTCATCAGCCTGCAGAAATGCATCTGAGACAAACTGTTCGGCAGCATATGGGCTGCCAAACACTTGCAAAATCTGCAGCTCCATTAGCTCTTGGAGCACCTGCTCTGCAGGGAGTGAAAGCTGGAGCCAGCCACGTGCTGGTGAAACAGAGCTTCATCTCTGCACTGGGAAGATATCAAGAAGAGTGAGACAACTATGAGTGCTACCTGTAAGACCTGAGAGCTATGGAAGCCATAGGTCACTTTGTAAGGATCAATCTGCTTCTTACCCACACTAAGACCATCAAAGGAAATTTTCTCCCCAGCATCTTGAGATGCAGCTCTTGGACTGACTCTCTCAAATGCAGGGAAAAATGGCTCTCAAGTTTTCTACACTTTCTTCACATTTCTCTTTATTTCTCCTTGTGTAAGAAAGAATACTCTCACCAGTTTGTTAAATTATTTTGGACTCACTTGAAGTGTGAAGCAAGCTTACAGAAAAAAGGAAAAACATAAAAACATACTTACTCTTGCAAAGTAAAGGTGGAAATCCTAATTAATGGATTAGAAACTGAACCAAAAGGCTCAGCAGCTAAACCTAATAAATTATAAAAATAGGCTAAAAGGCTGGGAAAAGGTACTAATTATTTCCTGCCTTCTCCCTGGGGACCTCAGATCCAGGATAGCCTGTCTAAGTATAATTCTTCCTCCCCCTCTTGTTTATAATGTCTATCTATCTTTTTCACTTCAGAACTTCCCTCTTGCTTATTTTAACCATTACAAATTCACTTGCTGGTGTGAGATCACACATGGCTGCAGGAACAGATCTTTTCTCTGTTGTTTTCCTAGGTATCAAATGCACTATGAGACCATTCAGGTCCTGATGTTCCTTCAAAATAAATACTGCTCTGTGTTTCTTAAATAAAGCAGATCCTCCAGCTGGTAAGACCTTTTCTTCCCTGGGCCATATTCAAGAATATTATCACTTATAATCATAAGGATTATCACATATAATATATATATATACATATATATATATATTTACATATCAGAAGTATTTCACACTACCAAACTCAAACTCACCACCTTGCCTTCAGCTTCTCACAGAGAATGGATACCCCATGCTGGGATGTTCATTTCCAGAACAAAAAAAGAAATTCACCCATTGATAGTAAGGATTGTGATAGTTATGGAAGCAGTGAGATGGACATTAACATTAAAAAAAAAAAAAAAATGTCTTATCACACAGTCACTCTTACTAGAATTTCTATGGTGTCCAGGAGACTTAAAGCAGAATAAGTCAAATAACAGAAAAATGAATGGGCATTTCATTCATGACTGTGAGATGCCTGGCACCCTGTGTCACATTGTATCTGCTGTTCTTGAGGCTTTAGACAATTGCTTGGGAAAATATCAGGGAGACTGTTTTTAAAAGCATCTACTGAATGGCTGAACAAATAGCATGTGATTAGGTGCCCAGTTGGATAACCTGACTAAAGAATTGTTAAATAGAATATTTCAAGCTATACAGGGGTTAGATGTGAGTAGTTGTTAAATGCATACTTGGAGAAGCTTTTCTCTAAAACTCTTTCCTTCCCCTCAGGAAAAAAAAAAAAGTTCCTTTAATAGTTTTTAAAATAGTTTAAAATAAACTATTTTGCTTTTTAATGCCACAGATATCTTCTTTTTATAACTTCGGAAAGGGAAGCAGACTTCATGCTAGCTCGTGTGAGAGGATTCAGGTCTAGATCTGCCTGATGATACTACTAAGTTACTCTAGTTCTTTACTTGCCATAATTATTTTCTTTAAAAACTCAACCAAATTCGAAACCTCAAGTTTGAGGTTTGAGACTTTGGCATGAAACCTCACCTCCTTGCAATAACCCAGGTTACAGCTAAGCTCACTGTAATCTGTGGAAGTTTCAACAATATCTGAGGCAACCAGTGTAAGATGACTTTGGGTTTTTCTCTCTCTGATTCTCATTAAACTAAAAGCCATGTGCACACCTCTTATCACTGCCATGGATATTCAATAATTATTATAACATAACTCCATGAGCATAGTTATTTAGAACAGATAAAAACAAATAATACTTTACTTTGATTTTATAAAGCCCTGCAAAGCCTGATATGATATTAGAGGGCAATTGGAAATTATATACTGGCATAATTCCAGTGATGTCGGTTCTGTTGTCTTGACATAAGAAATTAATTTTGATCCATGAAATAATGGGCCATTTTTTATGATTTTGAATCTTGCTGCAACAGAGTCGAAGGTGCACAGGGAGTGGTTCCATAGATTGCAACAGGTACAATGTTTCATGTTAAACACAAACAGAATGTAGCAGAAACTGTGGAATGAAGAAAAATGAGACAGAGAAAAAAGAAAGGAAGAAAGGAAAAAAGAAAGGAAGAAAAAGAAAAAAAAACACAGAGGCTATCCAAAACTACATTTAATTGATAAATAATATGTTGTAAATAAAATAAGTTCTTGTATAGCATAGAAGTCAATTATAAATACATCAGAATTAGGAAAGGGAAATATAAAGTGATATATATATATTTTTAATAGAAGCCATACCTTTGGGCTCTACAGTTATGAATAATAAATACTCCATAGGCTATGAAGAAATTACAGCCATATATCCTGTATTTTATTCACAGAATACAATGCATGCACTTGCAGACACTTATATTTTAATTACCTTGTGTCTACCTGGTATTATAGTGTGTCATACTAGTCTGACTCCCATGGGAAGAGGGTAAGATGCTATGGAAAATGAGTGGGAAATTTAATTATGTCATGCTCACTGAAACATACTCTTAGTAATTGATCTGACTGAGCTTCAATGATTGTTTTTTAAAACTACATCAATAGCCACACCTTGGCTAAGTCCCAGATCCATTTACCTGTCTGTCTACCTAATTTTTTATTTTTGAGAATGTAGCTGGTCTTTGGTAAAACAGTACAAATATCTGCTTTCTACCATATAAAACAGACTCATTTGTCCATCAGGAAAGGAGAAATCTTTGAGCCAAGAACTGAATCAAGTACTCAGGTGACCCAGGCCAGGACCTTATATGCGCCATACGTAGATCTCTGAGAACTGAACTTACCATAGGGCAATTAGGAGTCACCCTGGTGGAAACTACCTCCTTTGATCTACGTGTCTTCAGATTCAATATTTCTCATCATTACTGAAAGAGATAGATCAGCCTCTATTGTCAGCACATGGTGTGATATGGATATATCTGAGCTTTTTTATTTACCACAAGAGAGATGTGCGTGCCAGTGTGGTGCTCCTCGGAGCTCACTTCCCAAGCCCACCCCACATGAACTTTTGAAGACACTTGACTCCAGTAAAGCAGGAGCCAGACTGATTCCCTGCTATTCAAATGTCAGGATGAGCTAGCCAGTCTGAGGTTCTGCTGCCCCAAAAGTATCAGTCTGAGGAAATTTTAAAGAACAAGAGACCCAGAAAGCCACAGCTTTCCACCAGGACTTTCATCCGGAGCCCTTGCTCTGGTTCACCAGTACAGCTCCCTTTGCAGGTCATGATTCAAAAGGAAGGCTCCATTTCACAGAACGTGCTACTATCATTCATCACACAAATTGCCCTCATTCTAGTTTATTCGTAATCTTTAATAATGCAGACATTTCTCAGGAAGCATTTTTCATACAAACGTATTAACCCTGACAATTTGACCAATGGGTAAATGAAACTTGCTCAGTATAGTGATACAAATAAAACTCAGTGAACACTTGCAGTCTCTGCAAAGTAATTATGATTCTGTCAAAGGATTAATTTTACAGCAAGAAAAATAGGAACAGGAAAAAAAGTATTTACAGGAATTAAGAACAGATCTACATTTAAAACTAGTTGTGAATAGGGCTTATAATGGTATAAATACATCATGAATTTGTGTGCTTATTAAAATCTTAAGGAAATCAGAAATGCTTGTACAGAATTTTCTAATTCCTAAATTTTGAAATTTAATTAAAATAAAAATAAACGCACTAGTGGGAAGGACAGCAATGGACATGCTTTAAAAATAACAGTACAAATAAATGAGTTAAAATTGGTAAATTTAATAAATCTTTTTTAAAACAGTTTGGAGAATAAGCCACAGCTGCTGGTGTCATTCTGAGTCATCTAATGGCTTATTACACAAATTGCTAGGGCACAGCAGAAAGGAGCAGATGTACTGGTAAGCCTTGACATGCAATGCAAAGAGCCTGGAAGAAAGCACTGGCACAGAGCTGCAGAGAAGAATTTCCCATGAAGAAAGATTGAAAGCAAGTATAAAGAGAACATACCTTGACACTTAAACCTACGGAGTCTGAACTTACCACCCTAACCCTATTCAGCTAGAGCAGGTAGAGTTTCTGTTTACTGAGGGACATGGTCATGGTGGGTTTATGGTTTGATTTGATGATCTTGAAGGTCTTTTCCAACAATAACGATTCGACGATTCTATAGCTCCAAGTCTAGGTGAGGGTTATACCCTTATCCTGCAGACAGGGGAACCAGAGGCAGTAACAATAATTCATGAATTCATCACCTTGATTAAAGCACTGCTAATGCTCATTAGGGTCAGTGGATCTACACCTCAATCAGTTCAAAGATCTTTCCAAGGCTAGCAGTGCCATGGCCTGAGCAGCCAGGTCTGTACCGCATCACACCCTGAGAAACTGGCTTTTGAGCTCTTCCAGGACACTCAGGGCTACAACTACCATTTTCACTTCAGCCTTCCTCACTCTGAGGAGAATGAAGGTCCAAGCTTGGGCACATCTTCACCTCCAAGATGTATTTGTGCACTACCACGTGCCTGACAGACAAGGGGATTTTCATGCAGCCAGGCAGATGGTTCTAAAAAATCCTGAGAATGGTGATTTTAATTTCTAAAAAATAAAGAAGGAACATATCGGTAGAACCATGTTTCATTTTCTCACCAATTCTTGCTCCACATGACTTTGCAGGAACACATAAAATAAGCCAAAAAAGAAGCCAAATAAATAATAAATAAATAGAAATAAAAAGAAACCAAAAAGCTGCCACAAGGATATTTATTCCTACCTGAAAGTACATCTCTCCAACCAATAAAAATATCATAGAAATCTCTGACCTTGTAAGCTTTGTCCTAGGCAGGAAAAAAAGGGATTTCATACATAAATCATAAACTTCTTTCTCCTTTCCTATTCTGAAAGACCAATATTAAGGTCAGAAATCCATCATGGAAATAACAATTTTTTAGGTTTGGAAATAGATGAGTACAAATGGCGCCTTCTGTTAGGAAGCCTCAGGTGTTGGTAAGGACCAGCAATAACAAGAGGTTCACCCGCTCTGCCTGTGCTCTACTGCCAACTGATTGCATTTCTACATGCAGCTCCCCTTTCCTTAGGCGCTGTTAGTGCCAAGGGGAAAAGCTCCATTTCTATTTCAGTGGAACCGTAAGCAAGAAAAAAGGCAAAAATAATAAATAACAAAACTCTCTCTGTCTTACTAAGGATATGTTTCAGGAAAGGAAACAACTGTTAGTAATACTATGAATAGCTTTATCGTATTTTCATTGTAAACCTTACCACTGTAAATTCTGCTAAAGGCTAAGTCCTCTGGTAGTCTGTATACAGGATGCATATAGGCTCACAAGCAGGACTTTCTATTTCTGCTTCTGAAATTGTATGAGGCTTCTCTACTTTCTTTATTACTACAGAGTAAATTAGAATGCACTTATTGCACTTACAACATATTCCTCTTTGCCAAATACCCATAGACTGTTGCCTAATGATGTATGTAATATGTATTAGCCTACATTAAAAATAAAGACTCTTTTCCTACCATCAAGTGGGAACTAGATTCCCCTAATGTTGAAACAATGATGTTGTATGTTACTGGAAAACATTAGGAACATTAGGACTGCAGTGAATGATAATTATAAACAACTATTGGTTAATTAAAGTATTTCAGTGAAGTATGCTTGTTGGGAGTATCTCATGCTTTTGCTGTCAAGCATGGGCATAGTTTGGGTATTCACCATGGGCTCTGTGGGTATTCACCATTTAACAAGCACAGCACAAAATGTATATCATGTATATGTGATATGGTACTCTATAAGTGCACTTGTCTTCACTGAGACCATTGCAGGACCACAGTCACCAAACACCAGTTCTTTGATAATAAAGATCATAAAGGTAACGAATAAAATGACCTTGCTCAATCTGGTCTTTTAGATTTCTCTTCCTGAGAGAGATAATAGCCTGTTGGACACTCTGAGATGAGACTTTCTCAAAATCTTTTGCAAGGCACTCTATGAATGACTTTTTATAAGGTACATTGCTCCTCTCCAAGAACGGGTTATGCTTCCCTGCACTAGATGTGCATTTAGTGTACACACAGTGAATTGGTGATGAGCAGCTATGGATCTGTAAGTTAACACCATACCTCGCACACTAAATTCTCCACATAGGCAAGTGCCGAGATCCCAGGTACACAGAAGAACTGGAGGACAGCTGTAAAATGATGAGTGATCCCTTTAACCTACCCAACTTCAATGTCATGACATGAAAGACACAGGCGACAATTTACTTTGTTTGTGTCAAATAAGCCTGGTTAACTTTAGATGAATAATTCATAGAGCTGAATGGCCAAAGACAGGCCACCTCTTACAGGAGTAAGAATTCCTCGGTGAAAATGCTTGTTCAACTCATATGCCACTCAAAAATCTGTATGTTATTCCCTTTACTGCCTGTCAGAAAGCTTTATCTTATGAAGTTCAATTATCTGTTCAGAACAAACCCATTTAGGAGGTGGAAATGTGCTATCTATGCAGTGGATTATTTTGTCTTTGTGCAGCTGATAGCACAAAATCAATCCTTTGATGCTTAGACTGATTCTATTTTAAATAGAAAATTAATGCTTAACACCCACACATTTACTGGAGTTAAGAGGGGGAACATATAATAAAGACAGGATGAAAAGGATTAACTGCAGAAGGTACTGTATGCAGGGAAAAAAAAATGCAGTGGAGAAGTTTTTAGTACTCAGAATGTCAGACAACTATAAAATTCATTCTGCACAAATTCAGTATTTCCACTGAAGAAGTACAGGCTTATAAAATGTTATCTATTTACTAACCTTCCCATCCATGAATACTTAGTCTAACCTTGGTTTTGTTTATCACACAAACACATGTGTGGATAGATTTTTTACAGCTCCCTGATATAGGGTTACTTCTTTCAATTCTTTCAATTCTTGATGTTAAAAGAGACATCATTCATTGCACATGAGGAAATGTACAGTAGAGCATAAGATCAAGCTGAAGAGCATTACTCACACAATACAGCCATCAGCAAGGTTAGCTCAAAGTCAGTAACTCACAGTGGAAAAATAAAAAAAAAAACAGTTAGATGAGGAATTACAAGAAAATAATAGAAGAATAAATATCTTGCCACTGTCATAAAAATTAAGTATTGTCTTTTCAAAGATGAGATATGACACTGCATTCATTCCAAAGCTACTATTGAATAGTGTCCACTTCTAACCTTTATTTTCGAAAGGAATGAACAACTAAAAGAACTCCTTTTATCAACAGAAACGTATTAGGCCTCCCAGCTTGAAAAAAATAGCAAAATTGTATCTCATTGTGAAAATGGGGAGAATTGTTTATGACGCATTAAAATATCAGTGATGATATCTGTATCATTTCTGGGTTATGAAAGAAGTTTCTTCAACCATGCAGCTGCAGAGGGTACTCGGGACCTGAGTTGAGGATGGAGTGATGCTAAATGCTGGCATATTCTTGTGGCATTGGAGACATTTATTTCAACCCCAAGTCTCCAGCAGAATGATACTGCTCAAAATCATAGAATCATAGAATCGTAGAATGCTTAGGGTTGGAAGGGACCTCTAGAGATCATCTAGTCCAACCCCCCTGCACACGCAGAGTCACCTAGAGCATGTGGCACAGGACTGCGTCCAAGTGGGTTTTGAAGATCTCCAGAGAAGGAGACTCCACAACCTCTCGGGGCAGCCTGTCCCAGGGCTCTGTCACCCTCACTGTTAAAAAATTTTTCCTTAACTTCCTGTGGAACTTTTGGTGTTTCAGTTTGTGGCCATT
>NW_010583631.1:29665-60556 GCF_000705375.1 Tinamus guttatus
CAGAGCTGCTCTCCAGAAGGTTGGTCCCCAGCCTGTACTGGTGTCTGGGGTTATTCCTCCCCAGGTGCAGGACCTTGCACTTGGCCTTGTTGAATTGCATGAGGTTTTTCACCGCCCAGTTGTCCAGTGTGTCCAGGTCCCTCTGGATGGCAGCGCAGCCCTCTGGGGTATCAGCTACTCCTCCCAGTTTTGTGTCATCAGCAAACTTGCTGAGGGAGCACTCTGTGCCTTCATCCAGGTCATTGATGAATAAATTGAACAGGACTGGACCAAGGACTGACCCCTGGGGGACCCCACTAGCCACAGGCCTCCAACTAGACTCTGCACCGCTGATCACCACTCTCTGGGCCCTGCCATCCAGTCAGTTCCTAATCCATCTCACTGTCCACTCATCTATCCCACACTTCCGGAGCTTGCCCAGGAGGATGTTGTGAGGGACGGTGTCAAAAGCCTTGGTGAAGTCGAGATAGACGACATCCACCACTCTCCCCTCATCTATCCCATTGGTCATTTCATCATAGAAGGCTATCAGGTTAGTCAAGCATGATTTCCCCGTGGTAAATCCATGCTAACTACTCTTGAGCACCTTCTTGTCCTCCATGTGCCTGGAGACAAGGGCCAGTATGAGCCGTTCCATCACTTTTCCGGGAACGGAGGTGAGGCTGACTGGCCTGTAGTTGCCTGGGTCCTCCTTCTTGCCTTTTTTGAAGACTGGCATGACATTGGCCTTCTTCCAGTCCTCCAGCACCTCCCCCGTTCTCCAGGATCTTTCAAAGATGATGGAGAGCAGCTTAGCTATGACATCTGCCAGCTCCCGCAGCACTCTGGGGTGCATCCCATCAGGGCCCATGGATTTGTGGGTATCGAGTTTCCTTAGGTGCTCTCTGACCCAATCTTTCTCTACCCAGGGCAAGTCTTCCTCTCCACCGGCTTCTTCTCTTGTCCCTAGGGCCTGGGGCTCTAATGGGCTGCCCTTGGTAAACACCGAAGCAAAGAAGGCATTGAGCAACTCTGCTTTTTCTGTGTTATTTGTATCCAGGGTGCCCATCCCGTCCATCAGCAGACCCATGTTTTCCCTGATCTTCCTTTTGCTGTTAATGTACTTGAAGAAATTTTTCTTGTTATTTTTAATGTCCCTTGCCAAATCTCAAATGTTGCGGAGAGTTTACTAAATACTTACAGTTTTTGGCCCATAGCGGTTTCCTTTTTTTCTAGGAAAGATTGAATTTCATCATAACACATTTTCTATTTTCTTGCATCTGATAGCTTAAAAAATAGTCCTGGAACTGATTTTGGAATTTACATTATTGAAAATTTTGTATATAATACATGCATATACTAATGAATGTATAAAATGCTCCAGTTAACGAATCCTCAAAGAGACTATAAATTAGGCTGTTGCCAAATCTCAGTAATTTCATAGGATAGTTGCTACTAAATGAATCTTCACAACTATAACAGGAAATTGGATACTCTAAGAAAGAAAATAAAAAGACTGTATTCTACAAATGCAAAATGAATTATCAGGTATAATAATATTTTTGTGAAACTTTGTGGCATTGTATTCTATATCTTTTCATCATACAGATATGTGAAATAAGACCACAAATAGTATAAAATATGCAACTACATCCCACAATTGTTTTATATGTGCATTGCCTAAATAGTGCTATAACAAATTATTATAAAGTGGAGGAGTTCATAGAAAAATGTGTATGCTGTAGAAAGAATGAGAAGGAGTTTGACTTTCTTTTGAAATGCAAAATGCATTTATTCAAATTAATTCATCATCAGAGGCCAGCAGTCAAAAAGAAAACCTACACTTGCACAATACAGTTGCAGTAAGAAGAAAACCCAGCTAAAAACTACCTCTGATGTTTACCAGAAGTCAGAGAGAGATGAGTATTTCCTTGCTCTCAGGTGTATTTCTTCACACCCTAATCGTCCCTGCTGTCAAGACACACTGGTTTTTGGTGAATCTCATGGTTAAACACAATATTATTAGTATCTGTAAATATTACAGTAGCTGGAAGTCAGTGGATAACCCTTGGGGCTTTGTGTGCTTTGGTTTTCTAACCTGCATTTTGGCCACTTCACCTCTTTGCTTAACCACCACTTATTAATTATCTTTTATTTCTCAGCTCAGAGTTTCTGCTTTGATATAAGCTAGTTTCCTGTGGCCATTGGGAGTGCTCTTCTGTGTGTTTTTTCCTGCAGAGGAGCAGAGAGCACAGGACGGTGAGTCCATGCTGCTGGGGCAGCAGCAGGCTGGAGACATGAGACCTGCTTCACATGTTCACATTGCCAGCATGCAGGTCTCTCCTTTTGCCCTGCTGCCAGATTTCACCCAGCAGCATCTATAAGACAAACAAGGTATAATACAGCAAAGCCTTTGGCAGAAGCTTAAGGGAAAAGAGCCTTTTTATAAAAAAATACGTGCTCAGCACTGATTTAGGGCCCTTTTTGAGGTTCAGTTTAGTTAACAAGTGGATTGGGACAACACCGGCAAGTAGTACAGCCATATGTGAAGGACGTTTTTGACATTATGACCAGTTTTCTACTAGCTGCAGCATCCAGGCTATACAATTTATTTCATAAATACATCACTCAAACACCTCTCAGTTATCTTCTGAAGTTTGATCCAGAAATCTATCCATCCGGTACACGGAAACTCTTTTCTCATTGCTGGTTTATTTTCTCTTATGACTTACCTGTGTGGCATTACACTTACTAAAACATTTTCATTTCCTTTAAATAAGTCCATGGTATCCACTTCCCTAGTCACATTCAGTATACACTTTTCACCTATCTCTCCCACCAGTATCAGTACCCTGTCTTTGCTGTCTCTCCTCCCATATTATTGCTGTATCCCTTTCTACATTATTTTCCCCTTCCTATGCCTCAGTTCTCTAGGAATTAATGGAGAGGTCATTTATCAGGAAAAAAAAAAAAGTCCCTTACCCTAACCCTCATGAAATGAATTCTGGAAACAGAGATAAAGTATGGAGTCCAGGGACACAGGTGACAGGAGTGTGGGCAGGTGTGCGTAGGACTGCAGAAATGCACCCACCTGGAGCTCAGTCCTGTGGTCCCCTCCCTTCCAGGGGAAGATGGCCTTATCCCCCCAAAATGTGTCCTTGTACAAGGAAGGGACAGAGACACATGCAGATCATCAGGCACACAGGAAACAGTGAGATTGTTTTGATGCCATTAACCATCTGCTTCTATGGCAACCATCTATTTTGCCTAAAACTTCTCTTGACGGCAGGGAAAAACTATAGAAAAACAACTCATTGACCTAAAAGGAACAGGGACTCATCTCTCATCAAGGGACTCATCTTTCTCATCAAGAACAAACTGTATAGGACTTTCCTATTCTCTGTTCTCTTGTTTACTGACTCTTCTGATAGTTATATCTCATTTTAATATCCACAATAACTGCAAATATTATTAATCATACCTCTGGATCCTCCCACAATCTCCAGCACTACCTATATATCCCACAAAAGAGCCATGACATAGTCTTGAGCCAAGTGCTCTTGCGATTACTGCTGCGTATAAATCGTATTTGATTCTGGCAGCGCAGTTTTCCTTTCTCCTTTTATCAAACAAAAACGGACAAACCAACAAAATCAACCAACCCTCCCTACACTTTCACACATTCATTTATTTCTCTTTAGTAGGATTCATAGATATGTTCTCATACTACTGTGGTGAGGGTGAAAATATAAACTGATCATTGAGCTTCACTTTTAGAAAAGAGATCTTTTTTTCATTCCCATAACATAAAGTGGTGACTTAGCCATACTGTGCCTGCCAAGTCACAGCATCAGCCTCTGGGTTTTTAGCATCACCTGTTTCAAATAGTCAGTAGGGGGGAACATAAAATTTTGCATACAATTTTCTGCTTAATTACACTTAAGCAAAGGTCCAAGAAACAGTAGGAAAACATGTGAAAATGCGGAAGACAAAAGTAATTTGGGATGACGCCGCAACAGTTCAAGTCAGGGCTATTGAAGGGAAGTGGGGGCTAGCAATGGGCATATGTTGCTATTTCTTGCTATTCTAGGAGTCTTTCCTTCTTTGCTTCAAAAGAAGGACACCTTTTCCCATACATGAATTAGAAGTCATTTCATTGAACAAGGGATCTTACTCAAACAAAGGATAGTTTTGTTTCCTCTGCAGAAATTTGAGCCAATTAATTTTGAGATTTCACCAATTAATACATTTTCATATATGTATTTTGCAAGGAAAACTTGCTTTTGCAAGACTATATCACTACCAAAAAAATCTCAATAGATTTTTTATACAGTGAAAGGCTGGGAAAAGGTGAATATTCAAAATAAACAACACATTAATGATGTCATTCATTTCAACTATGCTTATTTTCTCAAAAATGGATAAAAAATGGGTGTCTTCCATGCATTTAGGTCACTTACTAATTATACAGTTACTAGGACTGGGTTAACCTTGGCTCTATTTCTATTTCCAAGGGGAACTAGATGCTAAGCTCTTTGATGTTTGTTTCTTCTGCTGCATTCAGAATGTTTTTATAAAATGTCTACTTCTCTCGTCACTGCTTCTGACTTATCATGATTTGGCTTTCAAACAGGCAAGTTGCCAGAATTAGTTATTGTCTGTAGGATATTTGAAATAATTGATCCACAATTGCACCAAGAAAATATAACCTGAATATAAAGAGATGCACTGCCTACTGAATCTCTTCCTGGATCTATTCATCAGGAGCAAGAAGGTGAGGGGGGGCTGGAGCAAGGAACAGCAGGCTCAGTTGATGTTTAAGCTTTAATAATGGAAAGAGATACAGACATTAAAAAATCTCAACCGCTTTCCCTGTAGACTTTTTGGAAAATACTGGAAAAAAAAAACAGATTTTTTTTTATTGTTGTTTCTTCAACATAATAAGAAACTGTCATGCATTGTTTTAATAATGCTTACTTATGGTTTGAAAGTTCTTTCTGTATTCTTGTTGGAAGACTAATTTTCAAGTTCTTCCTGTTTGCATATCAAATCTTTCAGTCTAGATATTTCTAAAGTTCCAAGAGCTGAACTATGTGTTTTCTCAAAAATTCTCTTATCCTGATGTTAATGAAGCTATGATTTCCTGAAAAGTGCAAAATTTCCCTGCCCAGCCGTGTTAACTGCATAAGAGCTAACAGATTTGCCTCCTTATAATCTTGTGAATAATTCAGAGGAAGAGGAGGTATGATAATCGAACTCCATCATTTCAAGTTTCCCATTATCTTTTGTAGATTAATATAACTTGAGTGATGGGCAAAGCTGGCAAGATGCAGCTGTTGATACCTTACACTCTTGAGCAGTGGGGAAGGCAGCTTTAATTTGTCATTGTTGATAAACCATCCATAGTTCTTTTGAAAACTCTCAAAATCAGTTATTTTGAGAACTTGAAAAAAAATAGAGTGGATAAACCATCTGTAGCCAGATCAACTGAAAAAAAAAAAAACAGAAAAAAAAGAAAAAAAAATCTATAAATCATATGCTGTTCATAATTTTAGTGGTTTTGGGGATAAACTAGTGAATAGGATCTCTGATACACTTTCACACAGTTCTTGAGACATATACAAGCAGGGAAGAAAAGAATTACCAAATACAAGAGAGAAGCTTTATTTTGCTACTGCTTTAAGGATGAAATCTAACAAAATCAGGACTTGAGCACCTATCTTATAAGGAAAGACTGCGCGAGCTGGGCCTCAATCTCAGAGAAGATTGAGAGGGATCTTATCAACATGTACAAATACACGAGAGGAGAATGTGAAGAAAACGGGGCCAAACTCTTCTCGGTGGTGGCCAGTGACAGAACAAGGGGTAATGGGTACAAATTGAAGCACAGGAAGTTCCATCTCCATCTGAGGAAGAACTTCATTCCTGTGGGAGTGACAGAGCCGTGGAACAGGCTGCCCAGAGAGGTTGTGGAGTCTCCTTCTCTGGAGATCTTCCAAACCCGCCTGGATGCCACCCTGTGCCACGTGCTCTAGGTGTCCCTGCTGGAGCAGGGGGGTTGGACTAGGTGATCTCTAGAGGTCCCTTCCAGCCTCAACCATTCTGTGAATCTGTGATTCTGTGTGAAAAGCAAACCCTCCACTGATTCCAGCAGAATAAAGAATTCACACCAAGCTCATCAGGTATTTTACAAACAATAATTAAGGCCTACCTCTGTGAAATAAATAAGCATTATCACTCTTTTTTTACAGATGGGAAAACTTAACCACAGAGACGCAGCATCATTTGTTTAGCTGCATGCAAAGATGAGCATAAACTAGGCACTTGCCTTATGATCTTTGTCCTTAATAAGTGAACCATTCATTTTTCCTATACATATTTACATTAAAAATATTGTTAGAAGGATTATGTCATACCCCTAGAGACTCTTTACAGAGATATATGTGTCCAGCAAGTCATATTCTGGTCTAAATTCCCTGTAGCGTACATATCTTAAAGAGCTTTTAAAGTTATAGCAGAATTTAATAATACAGTATGTCTATATCCACGATTTTTTATTTTTGAAGGAAAAGAGGTTTTTTAATATGTAAATGTGAATATGAACAAGAGAGTTGACTGGGAAAAAATAAGTCATATGCTGCTGTGAGCTCAGAAAAGGTACATATACACTCTTACCATGCTTGTGCAAAAATCATTGCCTTTCATCACCATTAAGAAACAACCTCTAGCATGACATTGGCATTTGTCATGCACTGTTTCCTTGTTTGTTATACCATTGTCAGCAATGACTGCTCTGGAATTAAGCAATTACAAAGTTTGCTGTGAACTTACTGTTTGAAATGTCTCAGTCAGTGTAGTTGTCTTCCAGCAAATATCCACACGGGACACTTTTTTTAAACCATGCTATGGTCTAGCCCGCTGAACACAGCAGCATCTGTTGACTCTTCAGCAACTCCCAGGCTTTTAATTTTTACTTGCTAGGAAAGAATAATAGGGATCAACCTGTCCACAAGATCAGTGGATATTGCCTGATCCTCCTTGTTTGGGTTCAGAGAAGTATAGGACACAGGAATTTCTGCACACTTGTAACCAAACAAGAAAAGTAGGAACTTTTAGGGAGCAACAGATAATATCATAAAGACAATTAAAGACAAGTATCTTAAGACAGTTAAAACAGGTCAAATGAATCAGACAATGGGATGATTTCCTCACTTTTTTTTTAAGTTTTAAGAATCTGACTGTGCGTGGGTCAGCTGAGTTGGATGAGAATGACCCTACTGTTCGTAACTTTAATATTAATCTTGATGAACTACAGCCATCTTTCTTGAAAAGAATTAGGTTTCCAACTTTTTTTTTTTTTTTCTCAATCCTGACAAATATCATTACGTCCTGGAAAGCAGCTGTTTCTTCCCATCTTACATGTGGAGTATTGCCATACTAGTACACGGAAATCTGTAACCTACTCCTATGACAGTGACTAATGGCAGTTACAGCAATAGTAACACACTAATGAATAGAAAACCTTTTTATACTCTTCCAGAAGGATAATTTCTTTATATTTTCATCTCATCAGAAAAAAAAATAGAGCAAAAAGGACCATGTCAGGAAACAGAAGGACAGACAGACAAGTTGAGAATCATCATGCAGTCACTGGAATTCAGAAAGTCTGCCACAACTTATAGAGATGCATTTTGAAGAACTGCAATTCTATATATGCCTTCTGACAGTGATGTTAGTGTGTATGCACAATACCCAGAGACAGCTCCCAGCTATGCCTTCTTCCCTGCTCAGATCACAAGGAGACTGATCTCTGCCAATGACCTGGCTAGAGAAGTTGATGTATTTTCCACTTCCATGAAGGTCTCAGTAATTCCAGATATTCTTATCAAGGAAGTTTTTTTCAGCATACAACATAGCATTTATTTAAGTTGGAGAAGCCAATGAAAATATATTATAATGTAGTTCAGTTTAAGTATTAGCTCCTTTTTACCAATTTCAGGCTTCCGATTAGAGGTGGCAGGAAAGCCAAGCTGCCAATCTGCAGGTTACATCATTTTGAGCTCAGTCAAGCCAAATGTCCTGCCCTTTCCTACTATTTCTTACAGAACAGCAACTCTGAGAAAATCCGGTTTGGGAATAAGTGAAACCAAAATGTCTGCTAAAGAAAACATGCTCCATGGACACTTCTCTTTCCCCACAGAACCTGTGAAATTCTTCAGGCCCATGGCTCAGTGGCCCCTCTGCCTGTCAGCCTGCTACAGGACACTGACTCTGAGAGCCTGTTGTAGTGCTTATGGACCATGTCTCCTGCTTTGCAATGGACAGCAGGAAGATCTGATAGATGGACTATTCAGGAGAGAATGGACAAAGCTGTTGATATTTGACCCTTACTGTGCTCCTAGAAGAGCTTAATAAGCTACTGCTAGGGAAGCTGTTGTCATGGTGTATCTGTTTCAGCCACAAAAACCTGCAGCACCTCTGATACATGTTATAATAGAAGGGTAACTGAAGAAATCAGAAAGTAATAAAACTGCTTTCAGGCCAGTTTCTCTCTCTGCAGTCAACAGGAGGTTTGTCATGACTTCAAAGGGAGCAGAAACAGACCTTCTGTTTGAAGTTTAGTTTGCAAGCTTCTGAAGCCTGCTACGATGGCTCAAATAGAAGATGAAAATTGAAGGTTTCAAACCTTTAATTAAAAAAAAACAACCACTTAAAAAAAAAAAAAAACTTTGAAGCCATAAAGGAAAGCTTTGGCTCTAAAGAATATGATCTGAAAAGCCTTCGGGGATATTTTATTGTAATTGTCAGCCTTGCACCAATGAGCAGTCAGTTATACTGGAGAGAAAAATAAAATGCAAAAGAAAAGGAAGGAATTTTCAGCTTGATTGTGTTGACTCATCATTATTTAACAATTAAATTAGAATGAAAATAAGCAGACAAGAAAAGAAAAAGGAATTTTCACAGCTGCCATAAGGCAGATCTACTGCTGACTTCTTCTTTAGATCAGTGCAAAAAAAATAGTGGAGACTTACTTTAAATGTCATGGAGCAGGTCCCCCTGTATCAGTTCCTCTGAACAAAGCAGGTATCCCTGTAAGGAGAGAGAAAGAGGGGATTTTTCCTTTCTCTTCCTCATCCCAGTTCCAGCAAAGAGAAAAAGAGAGGAAAAGTGCCTGTGCCCCAACGTGTTACCTTGTGCTCCTCTAGTCCACAGCTGGAGATTGCTTCGTGATGGATTATCCGGCTGATATGAACTCCCCTGAGGGACCTGGGCTGGCTGATGGTTAAGGAGCAAACCAGGAATACTGACCTGCTCCTTCAAGTTTTCCCTTCTCATTTGCACCCAACTGAAAATGGGATTCAGCCAAAAGGTGTGATCTGAGCAAGGGCCCTGACAAAATGGGAGGTGTTTGCAAGCTTTGAATACCCTTGCACAATCCTGTCCTCTCACAGGTTGCTTTTTTTATTTTACATAGGAAAAGAAAAAAAAAATGACTGGGATAAATAGCAGTTTTACGGGGGCACCTGTAAGCATTGGCTTTGACATACCTCATAGAAGATACCTTGTCTGAAGAGTAAGTCTACATGACTGTTGACAAATAGCAATTGCGCTAGTAAAACAGTTATTGCAATAATTTCTTTTGTGCTTATTTAAAGGCATATTTAATCATTTTGAATACTGTTACTGTGCCTAAAATAATAAATATTATATAGAAACAGATATGGGGAAAATTGATACATATGTCAGCCTAGAAAATACATGACAGTCAGTGTATATGCTAATCAATGAAAACACTGCTACAATGAATTTGAAAAATATGCTCTTACAAATCATTTTTCACCATCCTTGAGAAGTGTGTCACAATTCCAACATTCGAACTTGTTAAGACAAGACAGATGAAGCGCTACTGTGTGATTAGTGATAGAGGAAAGAAATGGCTGAGTTAAATAAAGTCTGAACCACTGCTCCTGACTCAAAGCAAAGCCAATTACTGAGTCTGAAAAAGACAGAACACATATGAAACACCCATCTCCTGTCATCACTTGTCACATCACCCATAATGAACCAATCTCTGCCTGCTCTCCACATTTTATAATTTTCTTTTGGACCTGATCAGTGTGGAGGTCATCACAAACCCTGCTAAAACCCTCTGCTGGGTCTGGCCACTGTCTGTCTCACAGGAGCAACATGTCCCACAAGAGGTCAACTCTGTAGAAGCAGATAAAACTGCAGGACCCAATCGCACTGGGACTATGCTAGTGTTAGCAGAAGAATAGGTAGCACAGCATGAGCTGCATCTGACAGAGCTTTCAAAGACTCTCAGTCTTCCTTGTAAATCTGCATTTTCCCCCAGGATATGTTAAACAAGCAAAGTCCTGCACAGAGGCTTTTTGAGATATTTGCTGAATATCTGCAGAGAAGAAAGGGAGAAAAATAACGAATTTGCTCTAGAAGATAAATAAGCATACCTGCAGAATGGCTAGCTTACAAGCAAAATAGATACACTGAGTAAATGGGAGAGAAGGGAAGACTTGAGATTAACCTCTAAAGACAAGAAGTAAGAATAATGTCATATCTACTTGCACTTATTTTTGTCTGGTACAATATATATAGCACAGCCAAGAAAAAAGGCCCAATCAGTATTGCCAATATTAGTGTTTTATTTAAAGTTAATAAAAACACACATCCTTTGATGTCTTCTTTTTTACATCCTTTCTTCTGAAAAGATATTATCTCTTACTTTTACATCACTAAGAAACATCATCCAGATCTCAAAAAATTCATTATGAGAGTCATCTTTTAAGAAATTCTTTTTATTAGTCATTCACTACCATCCTGCAAATTATTCCAGAAGTTTCGCCAAGTTGCCCAGCTCCCCTAGGCACCTTTGAGACTATAAGAGCAGAAGGAGAAGGCAAGATTAATTTAGAAATTTTTAATTTATGAAGTGGGGAGAGTTATGGAGGAGAATGTTTTGGTAGCGAATAGAAGTATTCTGATATGAAAGAAAGAGAAATATGATGATTTTTCCATGAAAAAAATAGGAAGATACGGAACAACTTACAATTTCATACAAGTCTCACACTTCTGTTCTCTTCAAATGTGATGGACATTTTCAAATGCTGTAGAATTGCACCCACTTTTGGAAGTAGCCTCCAAAGCACACATGCATTTTAAATGCTTTAACTGAGAAGGGGAGATCATACTTATTATGATTAAGGCTTCTGAATCTATCAGTAAGGAGTTACAATTGAGAGTGGCATTAAGGTAGTACTAGCTTATTTCATCAACTCTGTTATTTGGAGCTACCTAAGTAACCAAACCTCAAGGCTTAAGATGTAGGACAGTCATTTCAAGTGTTGGGACAACATTGTTTTGACTTAAGTGTTTTCTATGATCCCTTTCTTTGATGTGGATGATTCTTTTTTTTTTTTTTTTTTTTTGATCAGTAAATCTAATTGCATCTGTGTTTAGAGTGTTTTATCTATACCTGGATCGGAATAAAAAAAAAATATGATTGCTTCTTCCCTGTAACCAAACTCATAAATTTGTAACTGCTTTTCTGGTGTTCCACTATAGCCACCTCCTGAGAGCATCCTGGTGCCTACTGGTTTCATGGAATTTTTTGTTCGTGTGCCATAAAATGTATAATGTTGGCTTCTCTGGCAGACAGTACTTAGGTTACTCTCTCAGAGTACACTAACCACAGTATTAAAGCCATTGTCTCAGTGTTATTTCCTTCTTTTGTTTACATTTGTGAAAAAGATAAATAGTCCTTTACAGAAATATTCAGTGCTTTCAGGTATCCAAGTATCTATAGAATTATAGAATCTCTATGGTTGGAAAAGACCTTCAAGATCATCAAGTTCAACCGTAAACACTTCAACATCGTACCTGCTAAACCATATCCCTAAATGCCTCGTGTACACATTTCTTTCAAAGCACCTAGGCAAATACTCAAGTACACTTTGATGACCCATACCCACATAATCACACGAATAATGAATTTCAAACATGGTGAGCTGATCAGGCAGAAATCCGGAAAGAATTTCTCCCAGGTTAAAAATCTTGTTCTCTTTTCTGATGGATTTTGAGTGTTTTTGTTTGATTGATTGTTTTACATACATATATGTTTTATATATTTGACTTCCAATTCCTTTAACGTGGCCAGTAACAACATTTTTCTCCAGTGGAATATAAATAGTCTCTTTTTTTGCCAGTTCTGAGTCCTTTCTGAACATAAATCTCATCTCCTCTAACCTCAGGACTCTCCTGACGGAACGATAATCTCTGTTTTTCCATGTCAAATTATGTTTCATCCATTTCTATTAGCATTCAAATTACTCTCCTCAAAGGCAATAGAACCTGGTAGGTCTCATCAGAAAAAGCATATATGAAGCACATATTGATCAGCCTACACAGTGAGTCAAAACTCAGGTTGAATGTATCCTATCCATTGAGTCTGTTCCCATTCATCCTTTTCAGCTTTTTGTTTTTCAGGCATTTATGAACTTACTCCATTTCTACAGTCTTAAAGTGTGAATTTTAAGAGAAAACATTCTGTTTACTCTCTCACCATTGATAGGTCAGTCAACCGATTTTGTATTTTCTATATTTAGACAATCTCTTCTAGATTATATTATACCTATTCTTCATTTATTACAACAAACCAACTATATACAGTATCATTTTAAAGAATCTGTTTTGAGGGACTCCTGTTTGAGTTTAATTCGATTCTGCTTTTCATTCCATTAAAGTTAATGAAGTACACATTTCATTCTGTCTTCCCTCCAAACATTTTTTTATTTCTTTTCTCCTTGTCTTAATATATGAAGCTTCATGTAATATGTTGCAGTCTTGCCTTTCAAAACAATAGATCTCACAGTATCTTGGACTTCATTTGAAAGCAAAATGGCATCTGCTATCTGTGCTAACACAACAGTGCGACAGGAACAGTGATATTCAGGCTTTGTGCCTCACAGCTCACGGAACCGAGTAATTTCAGACAGTGGCATACAACAAAGCAAAGTCAAGACAGACAGACATCGTGCTTACAGTAGCTAGTTCTACTGCTTCTGCAGTTGGCTGAACTTCTCCCAACAAATATTGATTTAAGAGAGGCCTATAATTAAAACATTTGTTTTTAATTTCCTATTTATCCAAGAAAATGGGTATATGATGTTGCAGTTCAAATGAAAATTGAATTTGTCATCTACCTCTCTTGCATCTGATTTTTTTCAGGCAAACATTGGAGAAATGGGAAATCAAGGAGAAGGGAAGAAAAGGATATAGAAAACAAAATAGCTTTTATAAAATCATAACTGAAAATTTTGCACTCTGTGAGCAATCACTTTTCACACATGTGGGACAAAAGAGCTGAATATTCACAATGATTTTCCTCTGCATTTATTTTTGGTTTTGACCACATATGAGAAATTTCTATGGACCCTAAGCAAAAAATGAGAGGCATGCTTTACAATTCACTGTATTAGTTAATTCTTGTTTGCCTATAAATGGTTTCATTTATAATAATGTGTATCTCTGAGCTTTTCCAATGCAAACTACATTTAAGTTGCATAATCAAAACTCATACTGAAATCAAAACCACCTGAAAGACATTCCAGGTATTACTATAAAGTTACTCCATTTCCTTTGGAAATAAGTGTTTGGGAAGGCAAGAGGAAATTTTGTCAAGGAAATCAGCCTCTGAAATATATCTGTAACAAGATCTGCTTCCATTTTTTATACTTTTTTGATGAAAGTGCTTGCTGAGAGATTTAGGAGAAAAACATAGTCAAGTCAAATCAAACTAGAAATCACAGAATACTTGTCTTCCCTGAAGAGGGGAGAGGGTGCTGAGTTCCCTGGATCAGCTGTGGGACTGCAAGGAGTGTAATGGCATCAGGACAGATGTGTCACCTAAACCAACAAGCCCTTCGGAGAAGTAGGGCAAACTGCTACCCTTGGGACTGCTGTCGGCACCTGCACAATTCCACAGAGTATGGATGTATAGAGGCATGTTTTACTTTGCAGCTGGCTTGGAAAGGCTAACACAATGCTTTTCTGGAATGGCTGGCATGTGCTAACCTCCTTTTGAAATAAATATACTCAACCAACTGTGCCAAATCCCATAATTGTGACATGATACCACAACTCTAGTGTACCCAAAATCACTTGAAATTATGTTTTAGGTTCCTGACACTCAACATACCTGCCAGTAAATAGGTCGTTTGAAAAATGCATGTTAAGCTAGAAAAAAAGCACAGGCTAAATGTCCTGATTGTATAACTCAGTGGAAGCCTTTCAGCTAGCTCTCCAATGATCTTTCCTGACAAAAGCATCGTGAAAGCTATGGGGCTAATCTACTGACTTTTGAGACACAACTATGTCCTGTAATCTCTTCCATGCAGGTCTCAGTAATAGTCAAAACTTTTCTCAAAGTTTGTATCTTGGCTAGGTGGGACAACATTATAATACTTACTTATGGAAATCTCAGAATCCCTGTGAAGACAGGGAGCAGCAGCTCCAGCAGACACAAGAAGTTCTCTTCCTGCTTAAGGCTCCCCTCTCCCTTCATTACCACAACCATTACAGGATCACAAAAGAAATATGACTTTATGCAAAGACATATTTTAACATAGTTTACTGACTGTTAGATGTGCAGCCTCTTGTAATAGCAACATCTTATGTATCTTCATATCTACATCTTACATATCTTTCACTGCGATGCAACTACAAAAATGTGAAAGCAGTTGTAATATGTGGGATGGAGGTATTCTAGCAGGTTTCTTGCCATTTTTTTTCTAGCCAGGCTGCTACAGAAATGGCCTTAGCATTAAATGCCATTTTATTTCCTTGTAAGTCTTATTGACAGACTGTTACAATATGAGGCCAAGGACACATGAGCAATTTCTCTCCTACAGTTTATTTTAAAAACCAGGAGAGCTTCAAGAAGTTCGTATCTGGGATAACTGTTGATGGTGTCCAGCACTGCCTTTCCCTTTGCTTTCAGTGGCTCTGTATACCATTTTTATATACCAGTCCTTCTTGCTCTGCACTAAATCATTGCCAAGGATGGATTGAGTCTGCAGACTATTTGCTGAGTTGTGGCTACTCCTCTTCCAGAAGGTGAATTTAACTTTGCCTTTTCATGCTTTGCATACTTATATCCAGCTCATGTTTTTTTTCCTACTGTTTTCCTTAAGACACTGATATGAAACTCTTATAGACCACTGTTGTGGATGCTCTGTCTTCCTACAGAGGGAAAAAAAAAAAGGAGGTTTTCATTAAAACAGGGTTTCTGGGGAAAAAGAGAAAAAGAGTATTTTCAGAAGTATATCTAGGAGAGTATTTGCAAAAAGGTATGATAGAATTGCATGAGAGAGTAAATACTGTATAAGTAGCTACTTTTCTCCCTAGTAGACTAAACTTTTTTTTCTGTATGACTAGAGTGCCCCCTCCCACCAGCAAGGAAGACAGTAATGTATAGGTCTTGGAGATAGAATCATAAAGCCCCTGAATTTGAAGGTTCAGTCCCCTTTGTACCCTTTTTGAAAAACACATTTTTCAGGAAAGATGAAGAATGTTCCATCTTTACGATAAGGGCAGAACTTAGAAGGCTCAAGAGGAATATCTGTTGCCATCCTCTGCACTTTCCTTGTCTGATGAAGACGTATGAGCCGTGGAGTGTATGCACAAATTCAGATAGATAAGACATTCTTTACTCTTTTATAATATACTATCCTCTGGCTTTAACATATGGTCAGGATATCACACAGAACAACAGTTTCTTATTATAGATTAGGAACAGCACTGAGCCAACTGTGTTTCTGAATCCATCTGCCCATTCAAAAATAGTTTCTCACTGGGATCTTCCTTCTAATGTTGAATTATTTCTGCCCACAAGCCGCTTCCAAAATGACTGTGGAAACAATGGCCTTTTTTCCTTTGAGCATAATTATAAGGAACTGATGGCCCCCTCTACCCAACGTTGCTAAACATGACCCGGCATTAAGTGGGAGGCCTGCAGTCCTCCCAGATCCTATCAGGAAAGCTTTATAATATGCATCCCAATTGTGTTACTTATGTATTCCCTGAATACATATGCACTCTTTCTCCTGCAATGGGACCTGTCAGAGCAGACTGTTGTATCTGCAAAGAGCCCGTCTAAAATCTGCATTCTGCAGGGATACAAGGGTCTGTGGCCTTCCCTTGACCTGCTTCAAGGACTGAGACCCTTTCTAGTTTTTCACAGATTATCTTTTTAACCTCATTTAATCTTCATCGCCTCAGAAGTAACTACTTTTGCTTCCAACATACATAGCAGTTTGGATTTTTTTTTCCAAATTGTTTGATTAAAATATTAGCTTTGCTGAAAGAAGGGACTTGGGGGCTGAGGAGGGGAATTTGTATTTTAATATGGCTGGTCTCTGTTGCATTTTGAATTCAACATGGGAAAACAGGCTGTGCTGCAGCATGTCTCCCAAAACACACAGGAGAGCAGCTCTCGTCTCTCTCATCTGATCTGTGTATTGGTTTAGCTCCACACAGGTCTATGAGGTTACATTGATATAATATTGGAATGACACAGTAGAGAATCAGGTCTATATTGGTTTTACTTTTCAAAGCCAAATATTTTTCTAACTAACTCAGTTCAAAGCATTCAGACTTATCTCTAGCTATTCTCCCAAATGATTCTCTTCAATTTGGAGCCTGCTTCTGAAGTAGAAGCATCAGTTTACACTGAATATAGTTCAAATACCTCTGTGCAACTGCAATATTTTAGTGAATTACCACCATTCTCAGAATGGAGAAAAACCTTTTTGACAGGGAAAAATGGAGGCATATAGAATGAAGTGGCCTGTTTTTGTCCTGCTTATAGCTAGGTGCCTGGAAACATAGACAGAAACCAAATACTGCATTAACGGGTTAACAACCTATCTAAACCATAGCTAATCAGCATTCATTTACTCAAAAGCGTCTCTTAAAAATCTTTGGACTTTCAAAAATGAACTTAAAGATGGATCAAAGGCTCATAGTGCTTTCTGGTAATTAAATCATCATCAGGATACACACTACAAATCCATCAAAGAAGGGCATGATTTATGTTTTCCATTAGCTGTTGAAATATTTCTTGGACTTGGAAAATAAAATTGGAGAGAAAGAAAACATAAAGTTCTACAGACTGTACCTCACTATAACAGTGATTTACTCAAGTTTTTAATTCTGCTGCTTTGCCAGGAGCCAGAAGAAAATCTCAAAGCTGATCACTTTGATGCTCCTTCAGGTATATGCTGATCATGCAGCATAGTAAGAAAACTGGAGTATGGCCAACTTAGTGCATGTTTTTCCCTGCTGAATACACTCATGCCATTTCTAACAACTACAGCCATATTAATCAGTGTTTGCAGTCTTCTTCATCTTTGGATTTTTTAGCTTTTACTAAGCAAAAGACAGTCAGCTTTGATGCAGCTATTGTAATTCCATTAGAATGTTTTAGCTTAATTGTTTTCTCACTTTTTTTTTTTTTCATCCAAGGCTCTTAACCATTACAAGTTTGATTTTTTTTAACTTAAAAAAGTACCTAAATGAATGATTCTATTTGCTCTCTACTAGGTAAGCATCCTGAGACATTTGGCATGGCATCTTGCACAGCACAAGACAAAAGCTGTGGCTGAGCTTTCAGCATCCCTAGGAAGGTTCTTTTTTCAGATTTACTTTACTGGTCTGAGCTCTTGTTGGTCCTCAAAATTAGTGCATATGTGTGCAGTGTCCACAGTTAGTGGGCATTTCACAAAAGAGATTGTTATTCTGAGACTTTAAGACAGGTTTTCCTCTGGCTCCAATCCTCCTCAAATGTAGATGTTTGATGATGACTACTCAAATCCCATTTACATGTCTACATCTACAAAGCAATGTAACAAATGCGAATCTCCCAGGTTTCCGCATTTTTCCCCAAACAGCTGAAAACTTCATAATTTCATCTTCCAAACAAAATGAGGATAAGCAATTATGCTGCCCATGTGCTGTATGTAAGCCCACTGACATCCCCCTAGTAACTTCTGCCTGCAGTAACCTCAGTTAAAAACTGAAATAGGAGATATCTTATTCCTACAAGTCTGGGAAGTTAGGCCCTTATCGTGACAAGGGTGACATACTGTGAGTTGGTATTGAGACAATCATTACCTTGGTTATTTACCAAGAAATTTACCAAGATTAAAGAATGGACTGGAGAGATGCCACTTAGAGTAAGGTCAGTACTGGAGCCCCAGGGTATTAGGGTGTTGGTGGTCTGCCATTCTGTCCCTGAAGTCTGCTAGGCAGCAGCAGACACATTGCCATTGTGAGGATTCAGCCCCAGGATTTTGGGTGCACTGTGATCTCTTGAGATGTACCTAGTGAGTTAACTTTTAGAAGAGAGGTGAGGAAGCTACATACTTATATATGTAAAAAAAAGATGAGACCAAAAAAAAAAAAAAGCCAAATCTTCGCACTTCAAAACTGGTTGGGATAGATGCTCTTAAACTTGGTGGCTAAAGGAGTTGCTTCTTAGGTTGTATACAGATATAAGCATATGAAAGTTTTCTTCCCAAAGCTGAAATAGAGTTTTGTGTCCTGCTTATTTATAATTTGGGATACACAAAACTGTATTCTAAAAACACAGTTCACTATAATAGGAAATATTACAACTATCTTGACAAGAGAAAAAAAAATCCTAAATATTTTTTTCAGTGATATCAATCATTCTCACTCAATTATACATGTTTTGCCATATATCTAGTAAGATAACTAGTTATTTTTTAAACGCTCACTTTCTCCTTCGTAATTATTCCAGCTCATAATGAAAGACTTGCCAGAATAAACAAACAATTACTGATCTGGACAAAGGCTAAGAAGAACATTTCTTAAGCAGCTAGAATATCGTACTGGGGAACTGTAAATGTCAGTCTTTCAAAAAATAAAGATAGATAAGTCCAGCAGGAAACATACTCCCGATTCCTTTTAATGGTAGGTCTGAAAGCATGACACAACACATATTTTTTTCACTTAGATTCTTACATTTGCTCTATATTATTGTATTTGCTGTACATTTGGTTTTTTCCCCTCATTTTCTTTTAAATTGCTGGCTACTGTTTGGTGCAACTTCTCACACAGATCAGCTCAGCCTCTGCCTCTGGCTGCAGGTACGGGCGCTGCTGCAGGGGACCCTCCACCCCAGCATCCTCCCGACCTGCTTCCAGACCAGTTTCTTCTGTTTCTTCCTCTTTGTATTTTGAGCCATTCATAAAACCTCTTCCTCTTGGGGATATCTACATGTTCTTGTTGCTTGGAAACCCCTTCTGAATTGCTGCAAAGGATTTAGGAAAACTTATTTCCATACCTCTCCCATCTCCTATCTTACAGGCAAGTACTGTTTTAAGTACTGCTAGTAATTCTTTTTAAACTTCATTCTAGCTATCTTTAATGCAGTGCTTACATTGTTCCCTGTCTTTAGAAACACCTCAGTTGCTTAGTTGCCTTTTTTTTTTTTTTACTTTTCTTTCATCTTTTATCCTTCAATGTACCTTTTGCTGTCACACTTCTGAAAAGTCCTTCTGATGCACTGCAACCAAAAAAAGTCATCGCAGCCAGAGCCGTGAAAGCCAGCTTTGTCTGGAGGTACAATGTAAATCCACAAAGGCTTCACGCCCCTGGAAAAGTTGGAAATGTCACAGAAACATAAATAATACCTGCTCCCTGCATCTATGCTAACCCAGTGTGACTGCTGAATAAGGAGGAGCTGTAGGATCCTCCCTGGCTTTCCTAACCCAGGGGAACAAGCAGCACCTTGGGCCTTACTAACCTCTGGCTCTAGAAAGATCAGAATAAAGTAGGTAGCTGCAAGAGCTAAAATCAGGGCAGGGAAAACAAATATATATATATACATACACACACTCTTTATGTCCCCTTAATAACTGGACAAAATGTCTAGAACTAGACAAAATGTAATTAAATGATAGTATCTTAACAACACGTTTCCTTATATGAGTACCAGATGTTTTCTGTGTATTGATTATCAGTTTCCTGATCCAGAATAACCATATGTTCCCTGTTAAAAATAATTCTTATTTATTTTCTTCATATAAATAATTATTTCCAATAAGTCCAAAAAATAATATTTGAATAATTCTTCAAATAATTCTTACTTATAATTCTTCATCTGCAGGTGATTGATTGGTCATTTCCATGGAGCTAACAGATGTCTCAGGCAACATGGATCCCAAACAAACTGATTTGGTAAATGCTGTGTGTGTTTAAAATGTCTGTGGAAATGTTTCTCATTAAGACATAGATTAGTGGCTGCCACGGAACCTGGTTGAGGGAATCCCATACTCATTTGTCGTCCATTTCATCCATCCTTCCTCAGCTTCCTAAGCTGGTGCCTGACCTTTCCCTGGGTCCCCACATAGATCCTTGAGTATTCCTGACATTCAGTAATTACAACTGCTGAATGGTCTGTTGACAGACAGTCCAATGTGAAGGTACCTGAGAACACCTGGTCATGCTATGTCTTAGTGAGAATCAGCATTAAAATTCCTTCTCTTTAATGAATGACAACTTTAATCAATATAGCTAATTATTTTCCTTATGGATATTTTACACTACTCCGGAAATAAGTCCCTTGTGTCAGATGAAATATTAAGGTGCTCAGAACTCAGCTATAGACCCCTTAAAAATTTAAGCTGCTAGTGCTAAAATCAAAAATGTGTTTGAAGCCACTCAGTACAACTTAGAAAACAGTGTCTCTTTCTGGAGGAAGCTACAGCGGGGAGGACAAACCACAGTGAGTGGCCACAGATGAGTTGCTAGATGTCAGTTATGGCACTGCAAACTCTTCTTCTGCGACGTACGAGGAAAGCAGAGAATATGCAACACTTCTGTCTTTTCCCTGGAAAGTCATATATCCCTTTCACTGCAGTGGAAGAACAAGGAACAGACTCATCTTTGATGCAGGAGAAACATCCTTTTCCTTGCCCTCAGAAGGTTTAAATCAGAAGAGTCCTGAGAGTGGCAGAGTAAGGACATTCAGTACCAAGTGATTCGTGTTGTTCCCATTGTGAAAGTGATAGATTTAACTATCATTAAATATACAATAGAGTCAAAGTTTGCTAAGCAGCATAAATGCAGCCTTTTGAATTTGTAATAGGCACCTGTCTCCAAGTGTCTTTCTCCTCAGTCAGCCTGAGAAAATTCAATATCTATTGTGTTGTTCTGACCTGGTCCTTTTTCTCTGTGCCTATATTTCTGTGTCTTATATGCTGGGCAAGGAGGGAGAGAGAGGGAGAACCGTTTATTTAGTTCCCATTATTCCCATGAGAACGACTAATCACGTGGGAGTAGAACAACAAGTTCTGCTAGGCACACAGAATCTGTTTATGAAACGTCTCTGCATACTCTCGAGGTTTCATTAGATTTAAGTGGGTTTTTCTCCACTCCTCCAGATCATTGTTATTTCAAAACCAAATTTATTCAAAGTAGGGGAAGGCACATCTCCTCAAGTATGCCAACTTCAAGCTAAAACACAGAACATACTGTCTGCATTTTTTAAAACAGTTTAATGTTTAAAATATGTGCCAGTTAGAATAATGGATATATAACAAACCCTTTCTTTCCAGCTTGTAGGGAATGTTAATAATTAATATGACTTTTGTCATCCTTAGAAAATACTGACGAATCTGAAATTGTTACAGAAAAGTATTTTTCTATATTGTCTATATAGCAAAAATAAGCAGTTCTGTATTTCTTATGTGATCACCTAGGGAGAGAGTAACACAATAGCTACACCCAATGGCAACTTGATTAACTGCTGTTTTTTTCTAAAGAAAGCTGCTAATGTTTTCTTACAGAGGCTGAAAGATCAAGGTCAAACATAAATACTTATGCCAGTTTAAACAGCTGCTTTTTCATGAAGATAGATTCATTTCTAAATGGTTACAAAAATCTTTCCCTTTCATAAATGAGATTTTCCTTGCAAATTGTCTTTTAATGCACAGCAATGTTATTTTTTTCTGGCCAGTTTATTATATTCTCCTCATAGTGCACTTGGACTTGGAAAAGAAACCTTGGCAAGCCAGATATTCTCCTTAGCGATTTCTTCTGCTTGATGTTTCCTCTTCACTGTGGTCACAAAAGCATCTTTCAGATTCTGAACCAAGTGAGACGTTGCAGTATTTCATTCTGGATTTGCAAAGAAAACTTAAAGCAAAGATTTAATGTGGATATGAGTTGCCTCCAGTTCTATAGAATGTTGTGTTAGTCTCTAAGGCTATATACAATAAACAAAGCAGGGGAAATGCTGTTATTGTTAAAGTAAGTAAGTAGGATGGATTTTTTTTCATTAAGAAGTTACAACATTTATACAGAAGCGTAACATTTCCATTTTGCTTTAAGGAAATAAAATATCTTCATACATAATATCTCAATAGTTATGGGATCATAAGTTAAGCTGAAGTATTGTTGAAAGATTTGCCACTAAACAAACCAGGCTGAGAAAAAGAACAAAAAATACAGGGAAGATACAGATACTCCTATTCTGAAGCTACAGTCTGCAGTGCATGGAAAATCAACACAAATCAAATTTCAGAGCAAGAACTGAGAAACTGGAGGAAACAGTCTGCTCAGACAGACCACCAAGAAAACCAAAATAACGCAGAATAAATGGCATTAGTTGTTCCTCAGATGCCATAAATTTTGCTTGGCTCACAGTCCTGAACAGGATGAGGAGATCAGCAAAGAAAAATCATGTGTTTTCTTTTCCTCTACATGTTCAGCAATACCAGTTTGCTCAATGATGCAAAACAGTCTCTCAAGACTGTCTTTCTCTCTTGCAGAGGGCCTTTGCACACCTGAGCCACCATTTCTCTGCAAAGGCTGTCCCCACTCTTCAATCTCACAACTGAAAGAACAATGCAGCCAAAAATTCACCAAGTGGAAAAACAAAGTCCGGAGCTAACTGCCAAGTAATAAATACGCTTTTTGCGAGAAATCCAAAGACTGTATTATCCAGCCTGCTTAACAGATTCACAGATCCCATTTCTCAACCAAAATTCAGCTAAAATTAGTTATGCTGATGGCAAATAGCTTATACAATGGTTAAAGGATGCTGGGAGGATGACACCATACCTAGCGCTAGAACACATTCTTTAAAACCACAAATTTGAAATACATCTAACAAGACAAGCTGTCACCTGAAGTCCATGTAGGAGCATGGAAACCATAGAGCAAACAAAATTTTAATTTGCCTGCACACGCCAAAGCACTTGCTAGAAAAAATAAAGACAATGCAGACCTTCCTTTCAATGCAAAGGAAGGTTTGCATCGAAATTTGTCGCTGCAGACAGCAGGAACCTGGCCAAGAGTAGCTGTCCCTGTCAAAGCAATGGCCCTGCAAGCAAAAGCACTAAGATCAAAAGCAACACAGTTCTGGTGAAGACATCAGTGCACTTCATGTGAGGAGGAAGTCTTCTTCGTAGCGCTTGTCATTTAGCAAGAAAATTGGGAAGAGGCTGTGATGAGCCCAGCTATCTGTGATAAGACCTAACTCTGCTTTGTCAAAGCAGTCAGGGCTGGTTCTGAAGCTGACCTGGCAAGAAGAACTGGGATACAGGCTCTTTCAGATCCTCCACCCTGAACTTGCTGGGCATAAAAATTAAAGACCTCTTTCTGAGCGGCCTTTAAAATTGTTATGCAACAGAGCTGATAACATAACTTCCAAGTAAAGGTGCTGATTCTTAAAAAGAAGAATGACTTCAGCTTCCAAAGAAACAGAGGGACTCTGAGATCCCTCCTTTAAAAATTTTCCAGCAAAAATCTGCTCATGCCCTACTCACACAGTCCTTTGGCTGTGACCAAGCACTTTCTCTTGAGTCATAGCACTCCATGGGCAGGCAGGGTGCATTACAAGCACATGCAGTGACAGCTGTGTGCCCTGAGGATCTGACAATTACAATGGTCTTTACTCAGCAAGGATGAAAATAGGCAGTGGCAGAGCTGGAAGGGGTATAGGAGGACAGAAAACACAAGTGCAGAAGATAATGAGGTGCACTTGGTGCTGTGTGCCCACTGTTTGCTGGGAGGAAGCATTCAGGAGAGCTTACAGGCACACATGTATGAAAGATGTCTTTTTCCAACATATAACATGGACTACTACTGCTACACTCCTCGTTCAAGGGTAAATTAACATTTCCTTGGTGGAAAAAAAGCACAGAAGTCATGTTTAGCCACTTAATTTATTCACTTAAAAGGGTAATTAATTCACAGATACCACCACTTCCTTCAGGCTACTCTTTAGCATGAAACTAATATTGCTGGTGCAGTTGAATAAGCAAAATCATTTCTCTGAACTGCTTTTTAAGGGCAGGAGGGTGGAGAATCAACAACGAACTGAGTCAGCCCCACACATTGCTGCTGGCTGTTTGGTCAACCTCACTTCTTTATTTTGTGCTAGTGCCGGGTTGCTGCAGGATGTAACACCTTGCTTTGTCTAGAGAGCAAGCGAGCGTTCAGAACAAATTACTCACAGACTGCAGCTCCTGGCAAAGTCACCTTCATGCCACTTAACCCATAGGTAGGCAACACTGCGCTGGCACTGCAGTTATTGCGGGAACTAGCTGAAACCCACTGCCCCGATGACTACAACACCATGTGGATATCTATATCATGAGATCCTACTTGGGCGGAATGGGCTACCCGCACTGTGGCTCATTCTTGCCTATTTTTTCTGCCCTGGTGAAAAAAGAACCCAGGGGACCCATTCAGATAAGGTTCATGAGAGATTAATACCACCTCTGATGATCCTGAATATACCACTGCTTCTTTCTTATATCTATCCCTTAGAATGCATTTTTCACAGTAAAGAAGAGAATCAGAGAAAGTGAAATCTTGGCTCTCATTAAGAGAGAAAGACAGAGATGCTACCAGACTGTTTGGCTGTGCAGGGAAGCTCATAAACATGAACAACATGTCCAGAGACTCATAAAGGGGAAAACAAGTTAAAAATGCTCCCAATACTTCTAAAATAAATCTAATGATTTGCAGGTCTTCATATTCTTTGAGGACTACAGATTGACAACACTGTAAATAACAGTTTCTGTCCCTGAATAGACAGTATTTTTTTTAAAAAAAAATTAATTCACTATGATACAGGATATAATAAAGATGATTTGAAATCTCTGTCAAAAGGTCCATAAACAATATAAGCCGTTCAAGAGAGAGCTGCTGCATTTAAAATGTCTGTTTACATTGTAAGAAATCTTTGAGCTTAAGGGATAAGTCTGCAAGTCAGCTTAGGCAAAAATAGGGAAGACGACCCACCATCTCCCTCAGTGGAGGGAAATGAGAAGCATAAGATACAGTCAACATAGTTTGAAGGGGAATTCTACCTTGCAGCCTGCACATCAGCTGGAAGAGAAGGATTTTAGTTGCAGCTGAGTCTTAGAGAAGGACACCAAGCCATTTTCTAGATCAAAAACTTTCACAAGCAAGTTCTCTCTGCAGAGGGAATCTTTGTTTTGGCTTCCTCTTTCCACCACATCTTCATAGGCTTTTTTCCTCTTTACCTGAACACCAACTCTACCCCAGCCCCTGAAAATAGACTAGCTTCTTGTGAGCACATTCTTCCACTATGCCTCTCCCTATCTCATTTTCACTGTGCCACCTCTGTGTACACAGGTTATATTACTTCCATGGGGGAAAAGAGGAAGCAAACTGCACCATATTTCAGCTGGTTTGTGATATTCGTTTGTCTTTCATCTGATACTGATGTCCCTCCCCTTTCCAGCAGGAAATACCTGCTTCCTGCCCATCAGTTTCAGAAGACCTGTCTTCTTTCATGAGTCCTTCCTCAGTCCTTCAGAAGCTCCCTGTCATGCATGCAGGGGCTCAAAGAATTAGAATACCTTAGCCCAGTCTTTAAGACAATGAGACTAGCTTAAGAGTGCATTTGCAATAAATAAATAAATAAATAAATAAATAAATAAAGCTTCTCTTGGAAATAAATATCTTCTCTTATTTCACAACTCACACTTTGAAAGACATGAACAAGATTTGTCAAAACACTAGCTTTAGAAGAATATAAGATTTTTCTATCTTTCATCTAGCATTGTTTTGTTATTACATTTAGACTGTGCTTTCAGGATTTTTTTCCTGAAAAAAATACAAGAATTAAAATGAATTTTGAAATGAAGAAAGGGATCATCAGACACTCACATCACTGTAGAAACCTGGGTTTTAACATGGGCATCATACATCAGAATAAAACCATCATTTCCCAGAACTTCATTCACCTCTTACAGGCTCACCTTGTGGAGAAGCAATACGAGAGAATAAGGAAGGCTTTTTCTTCTCAAAAACAATGCATTAATCTCAAAAGTTTCTTTAATCTAGCAATACAACATCATGACCTGGGGTTCAAGCGGAATTTTCTTTTAAATTAGGTACCTCTTTAAGTCAGGACTTTTGGAAATACACAGTTCCTACTCACTCCCCACCTCCTAATGATTTCCTTTCCTTCAAAAGATTTTCAGCCAAAAGGTTCTGGGTGTTATCTATTTACCTGCACCTGTTGACCACAGGAACACAAATTCAGTCACTGTGGGAAACAAAGTCTAAAACACAAAATGTGGTTGTGCAGAATATCAGCACCAAAGCATGTACAAAATGTTGTGCACGTTCTGCTGTTTTCAGGCATATATGGGTAGAGAAAGTTGAAGAAAAACTTATAAATATTCCAGCTGCTTTACTTGGGTCGCTTTCTACATTATATGAATTAACGCTAGGGCAGCGGAATCTAATGAGCTCATATCCAAGGAACAACTCTATGCAAGTGCAAAGGCCAAGTCTCATGGCTACATGGTGACAATGACACAGTACTAGCTGAGACTGCAGCTTGTGATTGTACCCGTCCTGCAGGTGTTTCCCTGAGAAGGTTGCTTATGATACAGTAAGAATATTTTATAGCCAAGATCTGCTGGACTAGCAACATATTTTGTCAATAGTGCTCTGTTTTCTGCTTCATATTAACGACAAGTAATGAGAGATTCAAGTCACGAAATCCACCAAAAATTAAAATAAAAGGCTTTCTCCTTCCATGTGTACTTCCAGATTGAAAGCTGTTTGATAAAAATGGGTTTGTATTTATTAAATACTGAATACAGACATGCTCTTAACAATTTTATCTTAATCCTCAATGTCTAAAATGTATAAATTACATGACACTTTATCTGTGGACATAAATGAATGCATAGTGTCTCCTAAGGATTTTTCTTTTTCATAGTAAGAGAGGCTGATAATACCTTAAGAACACAACAGCAGCAGCATCTAGTGGCAAGTGAGATACAAGCACCTATACCAGAAAAGAGTGTATTTAACAGGGAACCAAAACCAGGTAAACCCAGACATAAATGCGTAAAAATGATATCAACAGAACATCAGGTGGTTTTTTTTTTTGTAAAAAATTGCATTTTAAAGTTTTCTAATGTTATTTAAAATATACTATTTGTATATTTAAGTATATCTCAAATATCAACTGCTCTTTCCTTTTGCTTCACAAAAATAACATCATTGTAATTTTGATTAATTGATGACATTATGTCTGTATCCTATTTAGCATTCTTAGATTTTAAACATATAGGAAAAGGGGAATTTCAAGGAAAGCTAAAATACATAGTTGTTGTTTTGTTAAGTACTCAGGAGATTAATAATATGATGCTTTAAATGTGAAGTGAAAATTAGATGTATGGTAAGATATCCAGCATTCCTGGAAGGAGAGAAGTGTATCTTGGCTTTTCTAATTAAGGTTCAAAGCAACTCAACTTTTTCCTTCCCCCCCTCTCTTTTGGCAATAGTAATGTATTTAGGATGCTAAACATCCATTATTCAGGCGAGATTATTTTTGAAGTAAAAAAGGCATCTAACTTTTAAATTTTTGGTATCTTACCTTAACAATATGTCCCTTCCTTTGTGCTCTCTTTTAAAAGCATACGTTACATTATGCCCGGAACTTCTAAGCTCTCAGCTAGGTCCCCCACTCCCACCAGAAAAAAAAAAAAAAAAAGAAGAATAGAATAGAATAGAATAGAATAGAATAGAATAGAATAGAATAGGAATAGAATAGAATAGAATAGAAAAGCAGACTAAGGAGTCTCCTTCACAAACAGGAAATGTATCAGTTTGACACTTCTGGTGTAATATCTGTTATTAGCAAATATATATGAGGATACACAGTTAGACACAGACCAAATAAAATTTTGACTACAGTATAAGAAAATGCTTTATTCAACTAGAGTGAAGTGATATCTGCAAGAACAAGTGTCCCTGGGGGTGTGTTGATACATTCAATTCGACTCAAAGTCTCTGAGCTGAAAGGTCACCAACACTCGAGAGAGAGGGTGTGGGGAACCCATAGTCTATATCTGGACAGTGACATTCAGCTGTGATGTCTTTGCACTTGGCAGAAGTTCAATAGAGACTGGATCTATTTGTATCCTTGAGCCTTAATCTTTCCTGCATTCCCCATGTAGGCACAAAGATACACGAAAATAAGAAAGAATTAGAGCTTGGTACTGACAGAGAACAACCAACTAAGCTCCAGGTTGAACTTAGACTGCGTTCCAAAAAAATAATTAAGTCAACACTGTAATAAATGAGTATTTCCTTTGTGGTATCAAACAAAATATAAAGTATTCAAAGTATAAAGTATCAAAATTAAGGTTAGCAACTACAAAAGTTGCTGCAGCTCTAACTAGTGTTCAAGCCACATGTGCAGGGCCTCCCTTCCTACTCTGCCCTCCAAGCAGTTCCTGCTCCAAGTCTTCTAAGTACACCTGCCATAGCAAGTTGTACTTTATCAAATTCTTCTCTAAGAATCCACTTCAACCAGTTATTTATCGGGATGGAGTCCCCAGACTTCTGGATGTGAAGTGTATTTGTTCCTCCAATAACAAGTCACATGGCTGCCCTGTAAGTGTCTAATCCTTTTGTGAATCCTCTCATATACCTTACACAAATGTATTTATGGTATATTCTTCCCCATGGAATATGAAAGTAGAGCTCAGTACAGTCATCGTTTCTGTTTTGCAGGAAGCTAATAGAATGCTATTAAAAATTAAGATTTTTCTTTTCTCTTTTTTTATTCATTTAATTCAAAATACAGCTTTTCTTTGTCAGATACCTTGCTAAACTGAGAAAGAATTAGAAACAAAACAAAGATAAAGAAGTGGAAAAAGTGAACAAACCAGTTAGTACAAGCTTTCCTTAATACAATTATTTTACTGTTATTTGTTGTGGAACTGATGTTGATTTGTTTTTCCCATACTCTGAATCACAGTCCAAACACACTTACCCTTTACCATTAGAGAATGCTATATCACGGTGTCAGTTCACCAAGGAGTTCAAAGCCTTAGCTAAAGCTAAGCTGATGACTATTGCCTATGAAAAATTTATCACATTTCCCCACTTATGCACCTAACAGGACAGAAGAAGACAGAATTTCATTCTCCTAAAATAGCATCATAGAAGTTTCCAGTTTTCTTGACTTGAATCTGTGTGAAGGTATTCATTCTTTTCTTTCCAACTACACCAGCATACGCACAGAATATAGAGGCTAAGTTTAGGTCCACTGTTGTCTTCATTCAGATGTGAATCAACCAGCCGCGCTCCACCACCTGGTTCAATAACGAGATGTAGCGCATGTTGACTCGTGAGAAGATAAGGTATTTTCAGCTGAATTATTAGGCATGATCCTAGCTTTTGGTTTCAGTAAGAAACAGCCTTTAGTTTAAGTGAAATTTTGACGTCGTAGAAGACAATAAACTACTATCCTTAAAGACTTATTGTGGTGCTTAATGGGATTTATACTATGACCCATATAACCGCGTGCTTAAACACTGCCCAAAATCTCCAATCCTTGCATCTAAATATTTTGAAAGAGGAGGCTTCTGCATTCTCAGAGGAGACTAATATTGAAAGTCAGGTATGAAAATTAGGACTGGGCCCTGTCTGACTCAGCTGCACATCACTGACTTAGGAAAATGACTAAAACCAAAAGATTAAACCGAAAGAACAAAACAAAACAAAGCAAAAATATACAATGAAATCCCACCGGCCAAATTGTTCCTCAAGACTATCTGTTGCACATAACTGACAGATAAGAGTCTGCTGGCTCACCAAGAGCTCACGCCTACCAGTTTTGCAAACCTTGTGGATTTTGACAGCAGCTGCTTGCATTTGTGATCATCCCAATCACACAGTATGTTTGTGAGTACACAGAGATCAGCTTTTAGAACCAAATCTTTAAATATAAGCTCTTGTAAAGCAGGAGTAAGTATATTAAACAACATGTTAAAACATAGGAACCTGAATTAAGCAAGTTTATTCATTTCAGTGTCACAAGTTTAAAAGTTAACTGAAACCTGCCAAATAATCAGGGAAATTAACCATTACTTACACTTATGAGATGCTCTAGAGAAAAACGTGAAGTTTTCTAATGCTCTCACTACTTTTGTATTTTTCCACCTCACCCCAAAAAACAAAAAGCTCTCTATTGCTGACAACATTTTAAGATACATCTTGCTATTTTTCCTTGCAAAGCTTGTAAAAGAAGATCTATTGACATCATGAATATACCTGAAAGTGGAAAGATTAAATGCAGCATGACCATCTCTACCACATATACTCCTATTTTCATTCTGACAAGAATTATGACAAGTCAGTTCTTCTTCTAATCTAGTCATGCCGAGACAGCATGCGGAAAAGGAAGCTCTCATTGTTCTTGATGATTCTTATTTTACAGCTGTTATCAAGACTTTTAGTTCAAACACTAATCTCTGATTCTATTAACACACAATAAATTTGCTTTGCATACAAAACCCATCC